>JAYRCB010000218.1:26798-45015 GCA_036026315.1 Trachelus stipa
ATTTAAAAACTATCGCGAATTTTGGCAAACGGTTTGCGGGAGGGTACTCAGGGCACCTCCAGGCATCGCCCACTTTCATGTCCAAAAGTAATTCTGGGACACCCTGTATACACGAGTATAGAAGAACCTATTATTCCCGTTCCCGATAGACGTATCGTGTAGATAAACCGCGTCTAATCATCGTATTGATACTATTTATTTTCCGATTACTAATCCTCTGTATATACAATTTATAATAACTGCTACCTTCCGTTCACACTCATATCTATTCTTCGCTTACTAACATACAGCATTTTCTAGACTGGACCTGCACTAACCATTTTTGTATTCCGTTGTGGGACAATATACTTTTCTTTTGTAATTTGTAAAACAAAGTCTCATTCTCATTACTTTTGTTCCGCCCGATATCTTTCCTAAATTTTTAACAGTCGATTCTGACTCGAACACGCCTTTCTGGCACGATCCGGGAAACCGCATCGTGTGAATAAGGTTACAATATATATATTGTGACGTATTTTTACGCGATCGACCTCACCGGAAAATGCAAGACCGACCGGCGCACAGCTTACGCGATTTCTACGCGTTCCCGACAACCCAGGGGCTAACAAATTCTACACGTTAAATACCTACGATTTTATTGGGCGCCAGGTTTCAAAACGGGAACCACGTATCAATTCTTACAATTTGTCTTTGCGTGCCTTCGTTGGCTATCTCAGCTACGCAGAGGTGTCGGGATTTGGAATAATGGGTCGGATGCGTCAGACGATCACGCGAGACATAAAATAATCGGGAGGCTCCGATCTACTATAAAAAAGGTTCGGTTTATTTAAGGAAGATCGGCGGCGCGAGGTACGACGATTTCTCACAATACCGAATTATAAAGTACAACAAAATTAGCAAATTTAACTGAACAGAAAAAGACGATAACAGAATTACAATTCAAAAAAAATTGTGACTTGGTACTTCGCCTATCGTACGAATTCAAAATCAAATGATGACGTGGCTAATCTGCGTTCACCACAACATGCTAACCGACCGTCAAGGACCTGTACGCGTTGCAAAATCTGAAAGTACAAATTCCCTACGGACGGAACGACACAGAACAATTTGGAAATACGTTACAGAATGTCTACTCCGGGATATCGAAACAAAAAAATCCAATCAGTGAACCCTGCCGGTCGACGGACCTTCGTGCCTTGGTCAAAATCGAAATGAGGGATCGTCCCACCGCGTGTCCGTTAAAGGCGCAATGAAATCACGAAACAAACAAATATCCGGTACCAACATATGCACGAAGCTATGTCACTCACAACAGTCAAGTGCACTCGCTTACCGTGGCGTGCTCTTGATCGCGTAATCCAAAGAAAAACCCAGGCTTCTGCCGATGAGCACTCCAGGCACTCGCGTACTAACTTCGAACCAAAAGCAAACAAAACCCAA
This sequence comes from Trachelus stipa, assembly GCA_036026315.1. Lineage (NCBI taxonomy): Eukaryota > Metazoa > Arthropoda > Insecta > Hymenoptera > Cephidae > Trachelus > Trachelus stipa. Next base: position 28,239 of record JAYRCB010000218.1, read on the forward strand.
AAAGTGCAACGACGTCGTGTGTCCAAACAGGGGTGATTTTTTATCTTAACGCGCTTTATCTTCGCGTGAAGGATAGCACGCCCTCCCTTAGGCTAATGGGCGGCGATTCGTCCTGCGGTCGAATCCTTCAACCCAGAATCTTCGCCACGCGCCAGTTTCGAAGATGTCATCATGACAGTCAATAATTTGCATAATACTCGTGGACAATTCATAAATATCGGTACTACGACGAGTTTCGTTCGTCCTCACGTGAGAGGGCACCAGGCGTCCCTGGATACCTAACTCGCGGAAATAATATTAGGCGAAATTTGACGATGGGCGCTATGCCATAGTGGTTGGTAGCGGTGCTCATTCATTCAGCGCTGTGCGCGCCACATTTAGACGTCATGGCTGAGTCTCAGCTGACTAGAGCGCGTTGCTGCCGCGCGACGTCAATACTATCCCGCGTTGCGCGCCTCCTGGGGCAGTAGAGCTGCTGTCTAGAGATAGCGCGAGTGAAGACCCTCGTGTGTCGCAGCTCCATTCACCTGGAACTCCAGCTGGTTCTTCCCCCCCTCTCTCTCTCTCACTCCCTCTCCGCCTCTCCCTCTCCCTCTCGCTCTCTCCCTCTCACCCTCTCTCTCTCACTCCCTCTCTCCCTCTTCCCCCTCCCCCCCTCTCCCTCTCTCTTTCCTTCTCCCTCTCCCTCTCCCTCTTTCTCCCTCCCTCTCTCTCTTTCTCCCCCTCTCCCTCGCCGCGGCTGCACGAGCACGGCGAGCAAGCCATCTATTCGAATTCCGGCAGAGTGCACGCAAAACAAAAGAAAACCATAAAATAATGTATCATACACGTTAACAGGCCCTTGCGGTCGGTGGATCCTGCCTGGACTTTTCCCGTGGCCTTACGCCACTATGGCGCTTCGGCGTCATTGCCGCCAAGGACACGATGGGTGCAATTCATCACGTCACAATATGCAGGCTGTTCGTTATGAAACGCACTGTAGTAGCACCGTTGCATTCCTTGTCAAATTCTAAGGAATACGTGTATTTTCACTTTTTATTTCATATATAAAAATTTCGATGCGACCAATCAGAACGCGTTTAAACGGAGCGTAGATGACGTCGCTAGCCAGCCCGCAAAGCTTGCTTACACTAGGTCAAGAACACTAAGAGTACCATTTTAGTGTCCCTGTTTATCTGTATGTAATTGAGTGAGATACAATCGCTCGCTGTAACGTCAGTAAATTTCAAAAGGTACCTTTTATTTCTTATAATGTCTATTCCTTCAATCCGGCAAGATAGTTGTACCAACGTATTAGCCCCAGTCGGTCAGCCCCATTGTACCATTCAACTTTGCCCTTACCATATTTTACGTATCTATAAAAACAATAAAGATCAGGAAGATTGAGGTGCAAACGTTAGGTGACTCACCCGGTATATGTCGAGAGGTTGATGGGTCTGTTGTCGCTCCCGATTTGTTCCTCCATGGCTGGTAAGAGTCGTGGACAACCTTGACACAATTAGTCTGTAGCGCGATATCAGGAGCATGTCTTCTTTCTTTTCCGAGTATTCCTCGACTGCCTTGGCCCTACTAGGCACCGCCCCACTTTCACCTGAAAGGGCACCTCCCCCACCCCGTCTCTGCTTATACCTAAGTTAATAAATCAAAGAAAAATCGCTTCGGCAATAAATGAAAACAAACAGGTCCTTCAGCAGTCAGCGGTTGCTATTCCTAATGTCGACATATGTATATGTATATTAGGGTGGTCGTTAAATAGTGTCTGATCGAATTTCGACCGCGCCGCGCCCCAAATCGTTTCCAAATAAATAAAAAATAATCCCTGCATTTTTTCCGATTTTTTGTTTTACATTTACCTTTTCCCCACGAAAGTTGAAGTTATCCATTTAAAATACATGGAGTTTTCAGGTCCTTACAGTCATTGTTTTATTGTGGGACTAATTAACGGTATAAAAATTTGAAACTTAGACAAATTACTTTACGAATGTATTGTAACAAGGAAAAAAATCACCAACCCCCTACCCTAAATTTTTTTTATGAATTGACTCATATAAATAAATATGATGTTATTTTTTAAAATTATCTAATGATGCTCAACAGCATTGAAAATATATTTATCAATGTTCTTTGTCTTTTTTTTTTAACATTGCATATGGGAATATCATCATTAGAGAAAAAGGGAATGGTATATCTGAAGTAAAAATTAACTCCGAAGGGGGTAGAGCTGACGATTTTGGGCCAGTCATATTTTTTTACGGTAAAAAATCGGGGTTCTGATAATGTATTTTGTTATGTTCGGATTTAGAGATCTTTTAAATATGATCAGAATATCTTTACACACGCTCAATCATATGTGGAATTGTGGATGTATGTTTTAAGGGGTTAGGGGTAGTCAGCAATATGAAAAAATGATAGTTTTAAATAATTTTTTTTGTCAGTAAATTATTTTATTTTACAAAAGTAAAAATATAGCATCATTACATAATGTTTCGACTTGACTTCACAAAAAGTTGAAAAAAAAAATTAATAATTGTATAAGTTATGGCTGTTTGTGATGATCCAGTTCTAACAGAAGTCCCTTGCGGTGACCATCACAAATCCCTGGAGATTCATCTAAAATCAATCGGATAAAAAAAATTAGTTTAATTAATATATAATCTAGTACCTGATCGAAGCTTTTCTTTTAAATTAACAAAATGGCGGCCTCAGGAAATTTTGTTCCAGATTTTCGAGAAAAAACCAACAGTTAATTGTTTATAAAAAATCGAAATTTAAAAAAAATCCTTCGTTCAGGCATTAGTTTTTTATGTTTTCCAAAAGCTGTATAAATTTCATTGAAATCTACCGAGCGGTTTTCGAGTTACAGTGGTCACCAGTTCAAAAAACATAGTTTTGAAAAAAACTTATTTAAAGTTTTACAATCGATTAATGTAGAGTAATACTAATTATTTAATTACTTACACTGAATCATCTATTCCTGGGCCATATAATAGTTCTTCAGCGGTTGTAGAAGCTTCCAAAATATCGATTTGCTGTTGTCTACGTAGCATTCTACCTTCTCGAGTGTTATCGTTAGCGCGCTTGTCGGCTACTTTCACACGTGCAGCATCCATTTTTTCGGCATACCGATGAGAATTAGGTCCACAATTAAGGGGTTAGGGGTAGTCAGAATTTTCAAAAAATCGATTTTTTTTGCATTTTCTTAAAGTATAATATCTTAAGCATATTCTCTGAAAATTTTAAGTGAATCCGACAAATACTTTCCGAGTTATTCAGCAATTAACAAAGAGCTCTTGGGCGCTCCGGAACGTTTGAGAGCAGGTAGCTAGCAGCAGCTGCAAGCAACTGGTTTCTCGGGTTCTATTGTTACTAATGACTTACTACTTTGATGTATATAAAGTTATACCTAAATATATATAATCCCTATATATACCCTACTATATATATTTACAATTTTTAGGTAGTATAAGTGCTGAAAATTATTTGTTTGATGCCACGTTGCCAGTATGCCTTTGGTAGTTGCACTGAGAAGTCGATAGTTGTGTGTTAAAATATATTATTTTTCAAGTAATTTACCATGGGACGTGATTCTAGAAAAGTTTCAAGAGAACTTCGGAGTTCTCAAAATATTCGTAAGTCACATTCAGTGAAAAGAAAAAATGTATTTAATCCGAAGACAGCGGAATGTGATGAAAGTGTTCAGAGTACATCTAAAAAATTGAAACAAAACACTGAAGAAGATGTACCCGAAAATAGCAGTACTGAATTTCGAATAATAAATTTCATTACGGTATTCACTGCAATTTCTACTCTTGTTAAATGCAAAAAATATGATGGAAATGTACAGTTTCAAACAGCAAGTACACGTGGGCTGGGATTCAAAATTTTAGTTGAATGTGATAATTGTGGAAATGAATATATTCCTTCCTGTTCTTTCGTTGGGCACTCTTATGAAATAAATAGACGCTTCATTTTTGTGATGAGAATACTAGGAATAGGATATGAAGGATTGTGCAAGTTTTGTGGCCTGATGGACATGCTGTCTTTTTTAGATAAAGGTACGCATCAAATATTACTGAAGCACATTTTAGATTGTGGTAAAACCGTCGCAGAAGCCTTGATGAAAAAAGCTGTGAATGAAGAGAAACAAGCAATGCCAACAACTGAAAATGAAGATACGAATGATTTAACTGTATCGGGACATGGAACCTGGCACAAACGGGGATATACATCGTCATTTGGAGTTTCTTCTATAATTGGCTATTTTACTGGAAAGATTCTTGATGTAAACATTAAAAGTGCATATTGTAAGCTATGTGAGTATTGAAAAAAAAAAAAAATACAGTTGAGTTCGAGGAATGGTACGAATCGCATGAAGATGAGTGTGCTGCTAATCACACAGGGTCGTCTGGGAAAATGGAGGTGGATGCGATGGTCGAAATGTTTCAGCAGTCTGAAACAAAATATGGAGTTAAGAATTCCACTGCAAAGATACATGCATAAATAAGAAGAATTAACAATATGTATGTATGTATCTATGTATAAATTTATTGTTTCTCCTATGGGTTACAAGGCTTCCGCTTCCGCCCTTTCTCTTTTCTTACATTTCTACCTCCTTACCTTATTTTCCTATTTATCTTTTCTATATACTACTTATCTATTTACATCTTTCTATGTTCTACTTATTTACATCTTTCTTATTCCTTATTCTAGTTTTTATTCTATTCATATCTTTTCGCACGCTCGCTCGCTCGCTCTTACTTCTTTCTCCTTCGTCTTTCTCGCTCGCTCTGTCGCCGCTTTCTCTTTCTTATCTCTCCACTATTCGACTTCCGTTTCCTTTCCACTCACTCCATTCCTTCTTTCATTCTGTGACTGTTTCCACTGCCCTTCCTTTCCTTCTCTGTTCCTCTATTTCTTTAATCCACTTTTCTCCCGCTCCCCTTTCATCTAGTATTTTCTTTATCCTGTCCTCTATTCCCCTTCGCTCCTCTCCACCCCCTCTGCATCTCTCCATTACGTGTTCCCACGACTCCGTCTCTCCTCCACATACTCTACAGTTTCTTTCCTCTTCTGTCCCCCAGTACCTTCCTTCCCTCATCTCGTTTCCCAATCTGAATCTCGCTATTCTCCTACTCCTTTCCTCGATCCACCCCGCTTTCGGGTATTCCGGTATCCCCTCTGTTCTTACCATTTTATACCACCCATTATACCTTGACTTCCTTATTTTTTTCTCTCTCCATTTCCTGTCTTCGTCTATCCTCCTTTTCCCATCTTTCAAATCTTTCATATCTCCCTCCCCCGTCCCGTCCACCTCTCCTTTTTGTCCTCCTGCATCTCTCAACGCTCTCCTCCCTATTTCCCATTCCGATAATCCTTGTCCTCGTCTCCTCTCTCTTTCCTGTGTTTCTTTCCAACACATTCTCGCCAACTCACTCCCCCCCCCCCTTTCTCTAGCTTCTCTTCGAACCGCCATGCTCTCCTATCTGCACTGATCCTCATCTTTTCCCTCTTTGTTTCTTCCCTCACCATGTATCCTGGTGTCCTCCAGTCCAATCCCAGTGTCCATCTAATATACCTCTCGTGCGTCCTTTCCACTTCCACTCTTTCTTCCCACCCCCATATTTCTGCACCGTATCCCATTACTGTCCACACTAGCGTGTCGTACAATCACATTCTTCTTATCCAGTTTCTCTCGAATTTCCTTTTGCCTATTCCCCATACTTGCTTCATTACGCCTACCGCCTTCCTTATCCTATCATTTATTAGGGGTACCGGAAAGTAATGACGTTTTTTTATATTAATTCAAATGCGTAGAAACGACATTACTTTCCGGTCCACCTAACATATGTCGCTCATGTTTATCATTCCTCTGAAACCTATATCCCAGGTATTTAAATTTGTTTACCTCTTCCAATTTTTTCCCCTTCCACCTCCATATTACCTTCTTTAGCCTTCCTCCCCCTTTTCTGAATCTCATCATCTTTGTTTTCTCTACATTCACCACTAACTTTTTTCTATCAAAATACTCCTGCAATCTCCTTATCATACTTTCCATTTCCTCCTCGTTTTCTGCCAACAGCACTACGTCATCCGCATACGCTAGGGAGCATATTCTCCTTCCTCCCAGCTTTACCCCTCCCCATTTTCCCTTCCTTAATTCTTCCTCCATGTCTGCCGTCAAGATATTGAATAATATCGGACTCATCGGGCACCCTTGTCTTACCCCTTTGGCTGTCCAAAAACCCTCTCCCACCTCTCCTCCCACCTTCACTCTACTTATCGTCTCTGCGTAAACTTCCTCTATCCTTTCTCTCAAGCCTTTTCTCACTCCTCTCCCTCCCATTGCCTCCCATAATGCCTTCCTGTCCACTGAGTCAAACGCTGCCTTCAGGTCTACGAACATTACCACCAACTTCCCTTTCCCTTCTTCCATCTGTCTATTCACTACGTAATTTAATACGTAGATATTATCTATCGTCCCCATGCCCTGCCTAAACCCCGTCTGATTCTGTGGTATCAAACCCTTGAAGAATTAATAATAATAATCTACTTTATCTCAATTTTCTGAATACAAAAAAGATTGAAATGTAAAAAAGCTGAAGAATTTTTTTCTTTCGTACAATAAAGTGGTGTCTTCAAAAAAAATTAATTATCAAAATAATGTAGAAAAATATTGTAAACGAGTTATAAATATTTAAGTGTTTTTTTGTAACAGTGAATAAATGAATGCCCCGTTCCGGGAGATCATTAATCACTTTGAGATGTTTTACAATTTTCAAACCGTGTGCGTAACTTTCATTTTGACTCCAAACAGACGGATCGAGCTTTAGAAATTCTTCATTAGAAATGTATAACTTGTTTACAATATTTTCCTACATTGTTTCGACAATTAATTTTTTTGAAAGACACCACTTTATTGTACGAAAAAAATTCTTCAGCTTTTTTACATTTTGATCTTTTTTGTGTTCAGAAAATTGAAGTAAAGTAGATTATTAATGTTAATTCTTCTTATTTATGCATTTATCTTTGCAATGGAATTCTTAAAATATACTTCCACAATCCACATGTAATTGAACGTGCGTAAAGATATTCTGAGAGTATTTAAAAGATCTCTAAATCCGAACATAACAAAATAATAAGAGTTCCATTTTTTGAAATCGACATTATGAAAAAAATGGAACTCCTTCAAGTTTATATATTTGGACCTGGGATGTCTTTACATTATCAGAACCCCGATTTTTTACCGTAAAAAAATATGAATGGCCCAAAATCGTCAGCCCTACCCCCTTCGGAGTTCATTTTTACTTTAGATATACCATTCCTTTTTTCTCTAATGATGATATTCCCATATGCAATGTTAAAAAAAAGACAAAAAACATTGATAAATGTATTTTCGATGCTGTTGAGCGTCACTAGATAATTTAAAAAAATAATATCATATTTATTTATATGAGTCAATTCATAAAAAAAATTTAGGGGGTTGGTGATTTTTTTCCTTGTTACAATACATTCGTAAAGTAATTTATCTAAGTTTCAAATTTTTATACCGTTAATTAGTCCCACAATAAAACAATGACTGTAAGGACCTGAAAACTCCATGTATTTTAAATGGAAAACTTCAACGTTCGTGGGGGGAAGGTAAATGTAAAATAAAAAATCTGAAAAAATTCAGGGATTATTTTTTATTTATTTGGAAACGATTTGGAGGACAATTTGACGACCACCCTAATGTACATGGCCTCAATAATATTATTTCAATACTTTTTATTAGAGGAATTCACAGCACTTCTGTACTTGGCGTAGTTTTTATACGTAAGTGTTTTTTGGGGTATCATATCTTCTTGCGTGGTTGGTACTTTTTTGTACACCTCTTCTTTTAAGTGATCCCATAAAAAGAAATCTAGGGGTCTTAAGTCTGGTGGGATTGAAAGAAGTAGCTCCTCGATAATTCATTTGTAAATAACAGTTACATTGTTATTTAAAGAACAATAGTGGACCACGGTTTTTTTCAATATTAAGGTCACCTTGGTTTTTTTACACGACTGCATAAAATACGTGTCTGACGTCATTTAGGAACTGAAGCATTGTGACAAAGTAATTCCAATGGAACCACCCATGCCATTGCTATCTATTCGGGTGTCTGAGCTTATTGGACATGTCAGCAGACATTAGTTCTCACGAGAATTTTTGTTGGCGTTCACCGCGCAAAGTGTGCAGCATGCATTTCTTTGTTGGCAAATGCGAAATAACGAGAAGTTTTTAATAGGAACTACTACATTTAACGTCTTACAATTATTGGCGAATAAAAATACGAAAAGACATCGGTATCGGTGGAAGTTATGGCTAATTTGTAGTAAAGGGACACACCCTGCAAACTGATTTAGTAGAATATGTATGCAATCACCATGCAGAATATTTTCGAAATTATTGCCGATTACCAGCTGACGTGTTTAATATATTTTACTTCAGATACTAACTTACAAAACAGAAAAATAAAATACGAATCACAATAAATTTACGTTAGCTAAAGAGAAATTAGTTTTATTCTGTAATTTTTTGGCACGAAGAATTCGTATTTTAGTTTAATAGTCATCTTCAAAATAACAAAGTAAACAACAATATCAGGTATTGTTGCGGAGGTCGGCGCATCTTTAAGTGATATACAACAACAAAATGTTAAGGTAAATACATAACTTTTATTTACTTGCTATAATTAATTTTTATTACAGCTAATTAGTACACTTTATTTGCTTGTAATATAATGAAAAACCAAGGTGACTCAACGTTTTGTAACTCATACACCGTTCGATAAAGTTTTTGTGAGTCTGTGGTAGGTGCAGAAATTGTTCGAGGTGCTGAATAAGTCGCAATTTATGCAGACGGTAGTTGATCGAAGTGGCGACATTATACTGATGACAATGCTCGAAAGAACGTCCTGCTGTAGTTCTAATTATAGCTGAATAGATAATGAGCGTTATACAAAATTATCTCTATTTCCGCTTCGAAAAGAATATGATTAATTTGACGTTCGACATCCTATAAGATTGACTATGTATTCTTCGAATACAAATAGTTTTTTTTAATCGATTACCTCTCAGCTATCATTTTAAATATACCATATGCTTCACTCCCTCTTCAATTGTTTTGATAAGTTTGATTCATAGCTAATTTCTTCTTGAGTAAAACAAATAACTTGTATCATCTGTGTCTTGCTTAGGTTGTGATTATCATTTTACAGTTTTTTCAGTCTATACTAACTGTTAATTGTCCATTAATGCTTCATTAGGCCCGTGTCAAATAATCGATGTTGACATTGAACAAATATAAATAATGCTTATTATTTAAAAACGACCTTATCCTACACAGAAATTAATAAAATATATTTCTGAAATTTGTGAATCCCTTTGTGAAACCTTTATCACAAAAAGATTATATTGAAAAAAAAAGAAAGACAGGACTACTTTCCGTTAGTTTATAATTTTGAAAATAATTTCAGATGCCTGAAGCTCAAGGAGATTGAGGAAATGATGAAAAGGATATGAAGAAGGATATGAAGAAAATGGAAAATTTCCGCAGCGTATTGGAGTAATGGATAGGAAGCACATACAGTTAAATGCGCTACCGGAAGAGAGAGCAATTTCATAAATGACAAATCTATGACTAACATGGTGCTTTTAGCATTTGTGGATTCATGTTTCAATTTTATATATAATAATTGTTGATGTGTATATCAAAATTCGAATGGAGGTGCATATGAAATTTTGTCTTAGTATTAGTACTATAAATATGGATAAAATACTTAACAATTGCTACCTTCGGATATATTTTAGTAATAAAAAAAAACCGTATGCTTTTAACGCAGACAATTCATTGCCTCAAAACACAAATCTCGTTCATCCGTATCTTGGTTCAAGTCCGAGGGTTCTTGTTAGTTAACTGTATAATTATAATCTTTGAAGAGCATGTAGCGCGATAAAAATGTCTTTAGCACTATTTTAGTGTTTTTAAAAACTATAATGAAAAAATGATGCTCTTAGAGCTGCCAAAAACAGAACTCGAGTTAGTGGATTATAGTATACATCTAACAATTATTTGAGAATGCATTTAGAGAGTGGAAAGTGGGACGGTTTTCGGCCAAGGGTCAACGATATGTAAAAAGCTTTCTATAATTATAGATCCTACTTAAAATTGGTATAGAGGATACCATAACTACAAAGTTGCTGAAATTAGTATACCGGGTTTCAAAAATTTAGACAGTTTTTGTCCTAAAAATCGTGATTCAGACTATTCTACTGTTTAAGCTAATTTTATCCTCTTTTTTTGAAAATGTGTATTTTTGTTCGGCAGATTTTATATTGTACTATTGTCCGAATAGTGTTTTTTCAACCAGTTTTTACCCATTTTATTCATGAATTAATATTCTGAGGAAGTAGGACAAAATCAGTTGAAGATTTGAACTTAGAAAATTTTCTTAATTTTCTATTAATAAATTCAATTGAAAAAATGTCGTATTCACAAGAGGGAGGATATTATGCAAATAATATTTTTACGTAGGAGTTAGATACTATTCTCCATAATCACAACTTTTTATTTATATAAAGGATAAAAATGAATAGATGCACCTATATTGTAACGTTTAAAGGTAATGCAATTTCGTATGCTCCTTATTGCTTGTAACGAGTGCGCTCTCAGTAGAGGAATACTCGGAGGTTGGTCGATTTGTAACGTTAAAATATGTATACATATGCATAATTTCTGTAATTATTATAATATATAAGCAATTAAATTCATTCAGCTAAATTAAATTATTACTATTTATTATTCATAATGATAATAATTCTTATTATTATTATTAAAAGAGAAAGTGGCATTTTAATCTGTCTGATGGTTATAATCAGACTACAAAAATAGTACATTATGCCACTAGGGAGGAAAGTGCGTGATTTTCGCTGAGTGCGAGGTTTGCTGCCCGAGCGAAGTGAGGGAAATACGAGCACGAGGTGAAAATCCGCGCTCCTCCCGTATGGCATATACTACTTTTTACCCGACTACGATAAAATAACCATATACATTCCCTGCAACGCGGGCGGAAAGTAATCAATTCTTGACCAGAGGGAGAAACAAGTGATTTTGCGCGCAAAAAAGTGATTATTGGTCACAAGAAAGTGATTATTGCGGATTTTCCTTCCTTGTGGCATAAAGTACTATTGTATTTTACTACTGTTTGTTCAAAATTGCGGACAAAAATGGTTCGATATATTTATAAATACTTTCGGATATGCTAAATCGATTATCACCAAGATGACAGAGATCTATTATGAGGTCACAGTGTTTCAAGAGCTCGAGAAAAATTTTAAAATTTCAATTTTATCGTCGTCGTTGTCATCGCCATCGCAATGTACTGCTTCTGTTTAAACTACCGGGCGCGCTGCGGTTATATTGTGTCTCTCATGCTGTAAATGCAGAACAAGACATATGGCGGACACGGCTGATACTTTGCCAAAAGCATTACTTTATGTTATTATACGCGAGAATCTACCAAGTGTCTTGACCATATTTGTAATTTTTTATCACGATTAAATTGTGTCCTTGGAGCTTAGACAATATGTACAGATGTACAGGGTGGTGCAGAACTACTTTTCATCCAGAAAGTGGGCGATAGCTGGAGGTACCCTCCTGCAAACCGTTTGTCGAAATTGGCAATAATTTTTAAATGGGAAGCATTTCAGATGAACGAATCAGAACGAAGGATTTACATGGGTCAGGGCTGCATCGTGGGAGCTACAGCTGTGTAAAGAAAAATGTAGCTGCTTCAGGCAGATTACACGATTAGCAATTCTTGTACAGTCCAAGCGCTAAGCGAAATCGTTCACAGATTGGTGGAACGCCACACTTATAGCTCATCACGTCGGTGGCCTAAAACTCAAAAATCGCAAATCAAAATACTCAGGTATCAAAGTTCCACTAAAAAGCACAGCGCTCATGAGAGAAACTGACGAGAAGGCGTGAGTGAAAGACGAACTAATAATAAGAACTGGCAGGAAAACGTTGTTTGCTTTTACAATTTTGCATCGCGCCAGTAGCGGCAGTCTGTAAACGAATGCGGTTGATGCTTGGACCCTGAAACAATTGTTAATCGCGTGATCTGTCTGAGACTGGGTGCAGGCCAGCGGCAAATGATGCAGCAGTAAGGCGTCACGTGTGCAATACACCATTCTCCCAAAACACTCTGTGGATACCGCGTCCTGGCGTCCATTTGCCGCTCGTGTGCACACAGCCTGAAGCAGCTAACTTAACCTTACCTTCCACCACACGGCCATGACCCGCAGGAATCCTCCCTTCTGCTTGGTGCATCTTAAATGCATCCAATTTAAAAACTTGTAAATTTCAACAAACGCTTTGCGTGAGAGTACTTGAGGGACAGCCAGCTCTCATCCACTTTCCGGATGAAAAGTAATTCCGGAGCACCATGCATATGTGGATTATAGGTATGCAAATAAGAAGCAGTTGTTTATGCTTTGAATATACATAGATACATATTATAGTTTATAAGGTTAAACTTATCCCGGGTCTGATAAAAGAGGAACCCATATCACTACCAAAACAATACCTTGTTCGACTAGAAAATTGTGTTGCTATGTGTGTTAGATAAACTGCAATATTAATATTATTCCTACAATACAAGTATAAATAGAAGGAGGTGGATCCTCAGCCCATTTGGGCTCCTCCCTCATGGGACCCCGGAGAAGTTACACTCTTGCAAAGTGTTAGTGTTCATTCGTTTTTCAGTAATACGCAGTGTGATTATTCATGTTTATTAGTAGTATCTGACTGAAATAAGACTTTTTATTTAAATATAAACATGTTATAAATATAAAAAGTATACAACATTTGCAATGCCTTAGATGTTGTTATTTATACACTGTGATGATCCACAGTGGACCTCAATGTGTCGTCTTTTATACTTTCGGTTAGTTCTAGCCAACTTGCTATATTATTCATTTCTCACACTTGTTGTATACCATTGTTCAAACAAGACTGGCCAGTTCTATGATACAAATAGACGAGATATAGCCACTAGCGGTTGTGCATGTGGACAGTGACGTCAGTGGACCCATCTTTACTCTGATTGGCTGACTTCACGTATGTCAAGTCGTCACGCCACAACGTCAGTTGGATTTTGAAGAGCTATCTTCTTACAAACCGAAACTTAAATAAATCCACTCAAAGTAAAATGGATGTCGCTTTTAACGTGACGTCATTGGTCAGTGCGCGATCTTGACCAAAATACGATCATTAGTGGCTACACCTGGTCTATTTGTACAATGATGCCCAGTTGCGTACAGACACAATGGGACGCAAATGCGAATTTTTACCTCCCAAGCGATTTTCCATCAGTCATTCAATGATATTGAAAGCTATCTTTATCTGACAGAAACTTTTCAAACATTTAATGCTCTGTTTAGCCGGGCTCACTCTTTTCGCTCGCTCGCCAACGATATACTTATCCACTACCTACCGAGTCTTCGAAATTTGAACATTCCAGCCTGTCCTAGCCTTATCTAAATAAATCTAAAATAAACTAATGTCAAACCACATACAATATACTATAATAAGATATCGTTCATACCTAATTCTATTCCATCTATTTAAAACTGAACAGAATTTGCAGTAAAATGTTATTAGTGTCCAATTCGGTCTGTGCGTTTTCCCCCCCCCCCCCCCACCCCCCACCTCTACTTGTATCATGAGCGTATCCGAAACCCTAGCGGTCCATCCCTCTCCCTTACAAGAAATTTAATTTCATTGGTTTTCAGACCAATATTCGCATTTTATTAGATAGACAGTTCCCCACGCCCCTATATTACTCTGAAGGTAAACTTCGATTTCCACATTTCAATTAATTATCGCGGTTATTCACGTTTAACTTTCATTCGCTACGAATTCTGGCCTGATCATCTTTCGTTTTACTGGTCCGATTCTGAGCCTACTGCAGGCATCCTTCCGGATTTTCTGTATGCGAGATATTTGTTAGCAGTGAGCAGCGGGCTTCTTCTGGTGGAAAGTCCTATATCACTGAGGTTGGTGCCTGTAAATCTAGCTTGTGCTAGCTGGTTGCGGCCCTGAGTCATAGCGTTAATCTATGACGTATGTGGTGCGGTGTGTGGCATGCTAGGGCTGGCGCGCCGCTCCTTTTGATTAATTCCTGTCTTTTTACGTTGTTTGGTTATTCCGATCCCTCTCTGTTATCCATCAGCGGCTGGCTGCATGCACCTTCCACGGCGATTCGACAGCGAGCGCGAACAATGCTCTATTCAACTCGACAGAATCAAAGCAAACATACATACCTGTTACAGTAATGTTATGTTAACAAATCGCCTACGCGATATTAACAAACAGTAAATTTATCACAAGTTATTAAAATTTATCACCGAATCTATCCATCCGTGTTCTATACTACCGGCTTTCGCTCAAATGCGATAACTGTTACACGTGACCAAACGTCATGGATACGCGGAATCCAAACATGCTTACGACATCAAAATTATTTTAACTAAACAATGAAAATACAATTACACCAACCTCAAGGACCTTCTTAAAATCTTTCCTACCGCAATCAGTCCTTAAGAGGGTCATCCTGTGTAAAGCTTTTTTTACGCTTTTTTGGGGAATTTTTTTAGCGAACTAAATTAAAATACAACTGCGAAATTTTTACCACATATTTATTCACATTTTGAACACACTTTACAATTTTTTCAGCCCGAAATCGTCGTTCATTGCTGAAATATAGTCGGCTCAAACAATTCTGACGCATAAAAAATATGGCTAGAGGAGAAGGCTTCTCCTACTCAGCACGCTCTTCAGTGCTATGTCTTATATTGCGCGTCTTACATGCGTATAGAATCAGATTACCGCTGGCCGTCCAAAGCAGTAGAAAAGAATTTATGTTATGTTATGTTTATAAATTGAGTGTTATAAATGTGTTGTGCCACATTAACAATATATTTAATATAAATTTTCGTGAATAGTTGCAGTGAAAGATGGAATAAAAAATTTAAATTATTATCTCTGTGTAGGTTTGAAAAAGATTGTTACCTTAATTTTCGTAGTGATTTATACATTATAGCATAATATTGCACAATAAATGTATAAAACTCAATTTATAAACATGACGGAAGTATTTTTTTCTGCTGCTTTGAACCGCCAACGGTAACCTGATTCTATGCGCATCTACAACGCGTAGTATATGACGTACGACTAAAGAGCGTGCTCAGTAGGGGAAACCTTTTCCTCAGGCCACGTTTTTTCTGCGTCAGAATCGTTTGAACCAACTATTCACGGCAACTTAGGCACTCATTTTCAAAAAACGTTTTTTTCTGTTGCCATGATTGTGGACGTTCTGTTTATCTGGAATAAAAAAATCAAACGGCATTTTAATCTGTGAAGTTTGAACTAGTCTTTAAACTGGGATTATCAAAAAATATTGTAAAGCTAATTTTTGGCAACTTATTGAACTCTTATCGTCAATTTTTGTGTTTTTTCACTTTTTTATCATGACAAAAAACGGCTTGATAAATCATAATTATTCTAGTTTACACAGTGTCTACATGAGTACTGAATAAGTTCACCAAATTTTAAAGGAATTTGTTGGATAAATTGTGAGACATCGTGCCTACCGATTTGAAAAATATCATTTTGAGAAAAACGCGTTCGAAGGTTCAATTGCGATTATCACCCATAAAATTTCGACTCGCCCTTAATCTGCTATGCCTGGTCTATCAAGTGATCCTTCAGTTTCATCGAAAAAGTCAAGTCACTCTTTCATTTTCTACATACTACAATTGTAGAAATAGCAGAAAAAACAGAAGCAAATTCTAGTATACAGTACACGAAATTGTCGCAATTGGCTCCAAACATCTGGCCTGGTCAGATCTGTAACTTACGAACGGCTTCAAATATTGGCAAATCACTTCGCCCACATATTCCTGTACTATATTTGGATGCAATTTATGTAAAAAAAAAATCGATTTTTTCAACCAGTCACACGGGATGACCCTCTTAACCAGCACGCGGACTTCACTTACACAAAAACGCAGTGTGATGCAAACAAATAGGTCGACTGTTTTGATCTTGGCGGTCAGAAGAATCTCGTGCCAGGATGATTTTAGTAGTATAAGTTGGAGAGTTCTGGCTCAAGATTCCTGTAACCGACCTATACCGACACTCTAGACCCTTCAAAGGTGGGTGTCCGTACTAAGTTGGCAACGTGTGCGCCCACAATTTCCGAAAGTAACGTCATAAAGACCCCTCGATTCCAAGAATTTTTGCTCGAATCCGGGAATTTTGCGTCACATTCCAGGAATTTCGCGCTCGATTCTAGGAATTGCACGCAATCGAGAACCTTCTAGAACATTCTAGAACCTTCCAGAAGCTTCGACGGTTCGTGTCCGTGCTAAGTCGCGAAAGATCGCTCCCAGAGCCGGCGGTCCTCTCACGCGACGTTTTGAGGCAGCCCCTTGCCCCCCACCCCGGGAAGTCTTCGATAAGCTTTGACGGGCCACGTGCGCGTTTCGGACGGCAGCCCTCAGCCCACTTGACCTCGAACCTTATCTCCCTAAACTTGAAACTTAGTGCGGAGAAGCGGCGAATCAAAGAGAGAGAGAGAGAGAGAGAGCGAGAGAGAGAGAGAGAGAGAGCGAGAGAGAGAGAGAGACACAGGGAGAGAGCGAGAGAGAGAGAGAGACACAGGGAGAGAGCGAGAGTGAGAGAGAGAGAG
>JAYRCB010000219.1:0-11813 GCA_036026315.1 Trachelus stipa
GAGAGAGAGAGAGAGAGAGAGAGAGAGAGAGAGAGAGAGAGAGAGAGAGAGAGAGAGAGAGAGAGAGAGAGAATTCAATTTATTCGATCAGGGGAAAACCCTATTGACCAATAACACCAATAAAGATTACATAATGAAACATAATGATAGTAATAATACTACTAATAATCATAGTAAAGTAATATATAACAGTAGAGCACAGTGGAATACAATGAAACACATTAATAGAAATAGAATTTTGATAACAAATTTACTTATAGAACTATTAAGAAATTACAACTAAGAGCATATATAGTCAAATTTACCGTTGTATACAATAATAATAATGTGCAGGGAAGTGTTGACCAGTAGGTAATAACTATGTGTGCACGAGGTAGTTCCAAAGTAATTTTCGTAATTTTCCAAAAATCCTACGAGAGGGAGAATGTCCAATTTCAATTGGCAAAGAATTCCAGAAAAGTGATCCAGATATTCTGAAACAGTGTCTGTAAAATTCAGTGCGGTGTCTAGGGGATTACAAGATCATCCAGTCTCCTGCGTGTCGTGTGCGACGACAAGATAGTAGAGGGTTCCAAGAACGTAGATCTAAGGTACCTGGGAGTTCCTGTCATTAGAACCTTATAGACTAACATGCCCATGAGAAAGAGGCGCCTTTCTTTAAGTTTAAGCCATCCCAGTATTGGATAGTAAGGTGAAATATGCTCATCCCTCTTAATATCAAGAATAAAGCGTACGCAAGAGTTTAAGGCGACCTGTATTTTTTTCATTACTCCTAGAGAGAAAGAGAAAGAGAGAGAATATTGCCGGTGTGCTATCTTGAGCTGCCCTGCAGGCCTTTATCTATTGAGTTTTCGCTGGCTATTTCACTTTCCTAATTTGTGGTGAGATCTTTCGCTTATCTTAATATTTTCTGGTTTTTCTTGTTGAAGATTATAGACACGTGCACGGCTAAACCGTCTGTTTCGCCGGTGACGAATTTGCTTTGCCGTTATCGGGCGAATGTCTTCCCGCCTGTTATCGTATAAAGGACGATAGTGCCGTTATAATTTTGTATCTTTGAGTTTCCGATTTTGCGCTTTCTTAAATGCTTTATGATTTCTATCTTTTCTGTAATTAACGAATTTTCTGGAATCTTCGCCTAGCGTGAACGAGGGAATCTGCCTGCTCGAACGTTTGACCCCGGGTTGACCGGCTTGGTTGTTCTACAGCCAGATTTTCTCGTTGCCAAATGATAATAATTTGTCGATTATTATAAAACTTTGCCGATTATTCTGAGATATCGTCTACCGTAAATTATTATTCTTTGGACTGTATCTAATTACTTTGGCATTTTCGAATCATACGTATTGTTCAAGTCAGTGGCGAACCCACGCCGTATTAATTCTGATTACTTCTGTTCATACTGTTTCTCAAATTTTCCTTTTTCGAATTGGGCTAAGACCACTGAATTTTTTGCTTTTCCTTAACTCTTTGGTTTGCTGAAACGTGCTTCTGATTCTAATATTCCTATTTTTGTATGGGATATCTTCCGTGTTTCTTTCTGTAAATTATTGCTGGTGTCTCGTATCTAATTATCGTTGCCGAATCTCCTTGTATTTCCGCTTTTCTATCGCCGTTTTAATTTTCCGAATTTTACGTATCGCGAACGTCCCTCTGACATCGCGCGCCAGGCGCCCTTCGAGGCGACCTCGTTGTTTATGTTCCTCGACGCCGAGCCTTCCGCCGGTTTCGAAATTGTACTACCCGTTCCGAGAACGTTTACCGCTGCAACGATAATTAAATATTCCTTATAATATTTTATATCTTTTCTGACTGTGATATTTTCATGTGATATTTCTTATACTAATTTATGGTGTGCTTTTCTATTTTCTTGTAATGATTTTTCTGAGTTCGCGATTTTAAGCTTGTGTTAACGAACCCGCGCGTATTATCCTTTTTCGGGTTCATACGGATTCATAATTTCTTTTGCGTGACTCTTTCGTACAACTATTGCCGATCGCGGTTATTATTTCGCGCGTGCGAGAATTGGAACCGCGCAGTCGTTCCGCTGCCGTTCCTTTGCCGTTCCTTGCGTTCCGATTTTCGTTAATTTATTACTAGCGTGTTATTTTATTTCAAAACGAATTTGTTAGTTATCCCGCGTACTGATGTTGTTCCGAATGTAATAATTTTCCGTAACTATTGTTCGTGAAATATCGCGCCCGCGTCGTACTTGCCCGTGCGCTCATGCGTAGCGCCTTCGCTGGCGTCATTTTCCGATAAATATGATGCGTGTCTAGTTTCTTAAATTATATTTCGTTACTCTTATTTCTTTTGCATTGTATAGCTTCCGATTTTGGATACCGAGTATTGTGAATTAATTTTAAGACTTTTGTGAACTATGCTTGGCTTTCGCTCGCACCTTTGTTGCCTGATTTACTGCTTTGTAATTCCGTTAATGATTTTCTAACTTCTTTGCATTTCGTTCCTGCTTAATACAGCTCCGGTGCGTTAACTGAATTACCTTGGATTGTTTATTTCATAATTTCTTATCGCCTTCCTAAAACTCCTTGGCTGGTTTTCCTCGTCCCTACCTCTTGAACACCGCGACGCTTCTGACGAGCTAGCCTCTGAAGCGGCCTACCGTGGGGCGTATAGTGGTCTACTCTAGTCGTCTTTGTTTTCGAGTTCCGGGTAACCGTTAGATTTAGTTACATATTTCTCTTCTCTTTCGTGGCCGTGGTGCCTTACCGTATCTTTCGTGGCCGTGGTGCCCTATCGTATCTTTCGTGGCCGTGGTGCCCTATCGCTTTTTGGGTGGCCGTGGTGCCCCTTAGGTTTAGTTCGCCTGATGGCCATTTTAGTTTTAATTCGCCTGGTGGCATATTTAGGTTTAGTTTGCCTGGTGGCAATCGGTTACCCCGGAGTGTTTCTTCTCTCGACTTTCGCGGTATCGATAACGAGCCTAGGCTCGTGGTACTCCTTCGAGGGTACCTGGCGCCCAACCGACTTTTTCGCTTTTGCCGAGACCACTGACGTTCCCGATTCCCGGATTTGCAGTTTCGTTTTGCCGACGACAGAAATACCGTCGCACCCTATACAACGGCTTCAGTTCTATACAGGACGGTTTCGAGTAATTGTGAATACTCTGATTTCGGTATCTTGGATAAGTTTTTAGACGTTCTTGGTGTATTTAATGTCAGTTTTGACTTCACTCCCTATTCTAATTGGAACTTTGATTTTAACTTCAATTGTTCGATTTTAACACGCTTGACAACTCTGATGTTATTCTCCTAATCTCTTTATTCCACATCATCGAATATGACTTCTGACTCCCTTTTTATAGCAGTAAAACTACTTCTGATTGGTCAATGTGACTCCCTTTCTTTTAAATTCCTAATATATCGATTTAAAATCAACCTTTTTCCAATAATCAATATACCAAGCCATACTCTGTAATTTGAATCTCCTTGAATGTTATTCGAGAAGATTCAGGCTTATCCTTTTATTTATATCTTCATTGTTTGATATTAACAAAATATAATAGTGTTTAATATTGTTAATGTGTGGTATAATAGTGTTATTTCTGGATTATCTGATTATATGATTATACGATTATAAGAGTATGATTTGACTTAACTATTAATAATTATAAGGCGTGGAACGTAACAGTAGATACAATAAATTGTCCATCTATTTGCTTTATTTGCTCTCTAGCCCCAATCCAGCAACCGAGCCCATGACGGGGCAGAGATGGGAGTGCGTGCGTGCAGTATCCACGTCGTTACGTCCTTTCCGTTACTACGCGGAGTGGGAACGAAACACACAAACACGAATATAAGCGCGCGCGAAAAAATACAAGTTAGAAGCAAATAACGTGCACACACATTCTGTGTCTAAAGACTTGCCGTATCGCTTATATTGAACATTTTTATAGAGCATTATTCCAAGCGACATCCAACATTTGTTCGCAAAGTACCGCAGTCCAATTTAAGGGTAAAATTGATTTCTTTAATTCGATGTAGTTGCAAGAGATCGAAGATCATAAAGCGAATGTGTAGAGAGGACGATGAGCGCGTCACGAAGGCCATGTCACCGATGCCGTTGCCATCGTCTTCGAGACCACGGACACCATTGACATCAGCGCTGCTCTCTCTGCCGTCTTTCAGCTCAACGAACGATCTCGAAACAAACGTCGCCGCATTCATCTACGTGGACAACGAATTCTTTATTGGCGAGACCAAATTTGTGGCGAACAAGAAAACTGCCACAGCCAGTCTGTGGGTCACAAATTTTCCCGACTACACCCTACTCACCACCGAGGATTTTACCGCCTTCGCGCCGTATGCCACATGCTCGTTGAAGGAAGCTCTTGGCCCACGTTGGATGTACGTGATGCACGTATCCCATGGAATGTCGCCTTCCATTACCCGACATCACCTTCATGATCGTATAACTGGTGGTCAGATGCTAACCTGCAAGTACATGGAACGCTTCACACAGGGCAAAGAATGCGTCTACTATAGTTTCATGCCGTCGATCGTCACAAACGAGCACAAACTCGAGACCAACCAATCGCTGTGTCGTTTGCAGACCGTATTTCCGCGTAAGCTCTTCTTCTACAAGGAAAAAGTACGTAATTGCATGTGCTAGGAGAAGACCCTGGACTGTCGCAAGATCATTAGCTTTTGCGGCCGCAACGGGAGGGACCCAGATGCGCACAGACCACTTGCCCGCAGAACCAGATGCACACAGACCGTTTGCCCACGGCCCACATGCGCAAAGACTGAAATCACCGTCGACCCAGATGTCCACCGACCCATTTGCCCACGGACCACTTACGTAGCATCGGCTATTAAAGTAAATTAGGTTAGGTTGTCACCGTTTTTCTTGCACTGCCCTTAAACGGGTCCCCGATTCCTCGTGAGGTATCCCTGGCTTGATGCTTCTTCGCGGCACAAGGAAATGGTTTAGGTATCATTGTGTGGTTTCGAATTCCTGAATTCTCTTTAAAGGAATCAGCCGATAAGAGTTATTAACACGTCAGACAGCGTAAGGCCTCTTTAATTGCACTAACAGTCGTACATCAGCGACCCTGGTTCTTTTTTAATGACATCACGATCGCCAGCTTATTTTGTGACCGACGGGATACGTCATCTTATATCCCAGGATACGGGAAGTTCGTAGTATTCGTCTGTTACATGTAGAAAGGTCGGTGACCTAATAAATGTTTAATGGGTCCTTGTTGATAACAAAATAGGCCTCTAGCCACTCCTACACTTGGATGAGAGTAACCTAGTGGCGATAACCTTAAAATAAAAACATAAACTAAAGAGTTTTTCGGAATAAACAATTATATGCTCGGATGACAATAAATCGTGGATTAGATTAGTCTCACCACTTGTACTATCATTAAATAGACCAGTCATACGAGTTTGGTTGAAAATAATTAATAATATTTAATAATTTTTGGATTCCGGAAAAATCGATGCGAGAGCCACCTAGCGGGGAACTGCCAAACTAGATTAGTTCCTCGATCCGCCAACAGATGTCCGCGAGAAAGGTAGACATCTATGGGATAAAATTGACACTAGTCAATAATATTGTTGATAACAATTAATTATTGACAAAATCGAATGTCGACCATTATTGGGCCGTCCACTGAGTGAGGAGATAGCGAATAAATTAATGTCAAACGATTGTTAAACAAATTATTCGTTATCCGAGATTATGTAGCATGGGTAGCATAGCGGCATAGATCTTGATAGCTACAGGCGCAGCAATCTCGACATAGTTACGAATTAGGCTTAGAAGTCGCGATTGTTAATTTAATTAATAATTAATCGGCCGCCGAAAAATCAACAAATCGAATGGCGTACGTGACTGACGACTAGTACCATGACCGCCAAAAGTGAAAAATAAGGTCATGCTACTCTTAATTAAAATTATAGGAGTAGATACAAAAATGTAAATAATTGTAATTTTTGCCTAAATTATAAGAGCTAACTCAAATGTGTAATCAACTACCATTATGTTGAATTATTGCGCATATTGTAAACAATAATAATAATCTTCAGATCCCAAATTACAATAAATATCCGGCGTAAAAACTATAATGATTATGTAGGGCTAAGAATTTTATTGTACTCTCGTTAGCCACCAGTTCTAAGGACCATTAATCAATGTTTGTCCGCGTCAGAAAATAATTATTGTTAATTGTGCGCGGAATCGATAGCCTTACTTAAATTAATAATTAAGGAACAATTTTATAATTCTGTAATACATGTTACCACCTGTGTACACGGCAAGAAGCCTAGAGTTGTAAGAATTTGTTCATATTTTTATTTATAATAATACTTGTTACGTAAGGGCGTCATGGTGGGGGCAGCCCCTATATAAACGAGCGCACCGCCGCCATCGAGGAGTTCGGTGAAAATCTTTGACGCGACCACGTCGTACATCGTGAAGAAGATTGTAACCGTCGGGCAACAAATATATAGAGTCTTTGGACAATATATTAGCGTGCGAATTAATTGATAAAGTCTACTGATTAACTGCGGAATTAATAATTCTTTTGTAAAAATACTTTATACTCGTTGTAAACGTCCGCGCATAATACGCGTGTTCAGTGAAGTGTCAAATAAACCATTGGTTATTTAATCTGCGTGTAGTTAAATATTTTAATCCACACTATCAGAGCCAGTGGGCTTCCTTGTCCTTTCCGTTCTTAGGGGAAGATCAAGACACGGGGCAGCCATTTCACGCAACGTTGAAGGAGTTATCCGAGATCGGTTATATCGCGAATAGACAATAATTTCGCATAGCCGCGAGATCTGTTCCGAGTTAAAAGAGGTTCAAGTGACAATTTCGAAACATCTTTTAAATATTCTCCTTAGGAGAATACAAGTGTTCGTGTTTCCTGCGGGATAAATTGTCGAAATATTTTATTCATTCCTCCTCCAGGATCAACAAATCATATCGCACGGACGTTCTAGTGACGCAATTGCTCGATTGCTGATTTATTATAAATCGTGAGACCGTGAGACCGCCTTTAGGAGCAGGCGAAGCGACCTCGAGCGGAGCTCGGTCGAGTAAAGTGGACTTATCGGAGTGTATCCACGGGCATCCGGCCAAGCAGCGCCGACGATCCTTGAGGGACCACCACATCCCCGAGGAGCCCCAAATTCCGACGCCTAGGATTATATACTTAGGGCCTTGGGCTAGTGGACCCAACTGGAGCACCAAGCGACTCCGACCCGTGAGAGGGGAGACCATATACTTCGGAGCTGGAATTCCTAATCGACTCCTCACCTGGAATCCAGCCACCCGCTCATTCGTCGAAGACGAAAAACTGGCATTTATAATTGCTGGGGTGGACGTACCAGCTGGCGACCGTGTTCAATACGAAACCAAATTCGAAGACACGGGCTCTTCGGATCGAAGCCGTGGTTACACCGACCAACCTTTTCCGGGACGTAACATTCCCCGATGACATAGTATACCCGAAAGTATACACATATGCTAAAGCTTTCGGAAGCTCGAACCTGCGTCCGGGCCCTTCAAGGAGGAACCGCTGTCCAAAGGTATCGCGAGAAGGCAGCCGCCCGGTCACAATTTGACCTGTACAAATAAGCAAGGTAACTGTTGCGAGTCAGTACCAACCGTCTTCCTTAGATCGCTGTTCAACGGCACCTTAACCAGGTTAACCTTAATTCTCTTTCTTTTACAGGTCCAGCGACAGCAGCACACCATCCAGCAGCACAAGATAAGTATTTGTTAATTCTCTTTAAAAAATAAGATGTTATTTTGTTTCAGATGATCCAGCTTCCACGTTGAACCGCGTTGATCCAGCCTCAGGTAAGAATTAATTAATCAATTCTAATTAAAGAAATGAAATTCCCCTCGAAGAACCTTCACTAGCAATCCTCAGTAGAACTTTGTTAGGGAAAAACCTTTAATCTCTTCCAACACTGTCACCTCGTTGCCAACTGACAATGTCCACCACAGTAGTGTAGCTCGGCCGGTTCTGGATACAGATTCCTGCACCGACCTATACCAACACTCTAGAACCTTCAAATGTGTGTGTCCGTGCTAAGTTGGCAACGTGTGCGCCCACAATTTCCGAAAGTGACGACATCAACCCCCCCCCCCGATTTCAAGAATTTTTGCTCGATTCCAGGAATTTTGCGTCACATTCCAGGAATTTCGCGCTAGATTCTAGGAATTACACGCGATCGAGAACCTTCTAGAACATTCTACAACGTTCCGGAAGCTTCGACGGTTCGTGTCCGTGCTAAGTCGCGAAGGATCGCTCCAGAGTCGGCGGTCCCCTCGCGCGACGTTTTGAGACAGCCCCATGCCCCCCACCCCGGGAAGCCTTTCAGAAACTTCGACGGGCCCCGTGCTCGTTTCGGACGGCAGCCCTCAGCCCGCTTGACTTCGAACCTTATCTCCCTAATCTTGAACCTTAGTGCGTAGAAGCGGCGAATCAAAGAGAGAGAGACGAGCAGCATCCCCTTTGAGCGCAGTGCCGAAGAGCGGTTCCAGGAAAAACGATACCCTCCCCCATGCAAGTTTCGGACGGCAGGCGACTCGGCCTCGAACGTCATCTCGCAGTGGTCGCGCGTCAGCCTCCTCATCTCACTGAGAAGCTTCGCAAATTCCCCATCCCCCGATACGTCAGCCTCCTCATCCCACTGAGAAGCTTCACGATTTCCCCATCCCCCAGCCTCGTGCAGGTTCAACAACATCGACGAGTTCAAAGTCTATGTATCGGTAGTTCGAATGCGCAATACCGAACATTATCTCGCAGACTCGAGAATGCAGTTCTTCATACCACCCGAGGTGTCAAATTACGCGTGACGCAACGTCGTCGTCGTCGGAGGGTCAAGGAATATTCCGGAGATGCATGGACCTTGACATCGATTCCAGGAATTTCTGTCGCCGATTCGATTCCTAGAAATTTGTTTAACCTCCCATCCCCGTTTTAACCCTTAAGAGTTTCCTCAGAACTGTCATAAAAATCTGAGGTATAGGGTTCCAATGACAATAACAATTCTCCATACATATTCATGTAGTCGAATTCAAAATTTTATTTATTACAGCAGTGTGTATTTGAATGAATCGAATAAAGATGACTTGCTATCTGGTTGCTCGATTCCCTCTTTCAGATGCTTCGGTTTGACCTTGATTCGAGATCGTATTGCCAGAAGAATCTCCCGCAGCGTTAGCACGATTTGGCCGTGCAGAATTTTCATTCATTCTGAATAAATTGTTGTTATCGAAAGTGACACGATCGCGTCTTTCAGGTAGATCCGCTCTCCGTACCCATTCGTGGTACCGAACTCTTCGAAACTGTTCTCCTTCCCTCGTGGCTCGTTCTCATTCTCCTTCTTTACCATGCGAATGCCCCATTTTTAAGTTAAATTTCACAGATGCTGCCTTAAACGATTTTCGGTGCAAACTAATTTTATGATATATGTAGTTGCGTCCTTACTTGTAACTGAATATTCTACAAAATGCGCTCTCGATTTCGCAATTCAGGTAGGTGCCTTATTGCACGAACCGATGCAAAACAATTCCAGCAAAATCTTGAAACCTTCGTATAAAAGGCCCTTCGATGATGCGCAGCGATTATTGTTTGTTAAACCTTCAAGTGCATTATTGATATTAACGAGATGGATTCTGCAAAATGTAAAAAATTGATCGAAATTATGGAAGGAGCATATAAACTTCTGAAGAAGGGTTCATCGATGGTAGAAATTGAAAAATGGACAAAATTTGGCACTCAAAATATCAGACTTTTGAATAAAATTCTGAGAAACGTTACTCTTACGATCGGAGAGAAAACCAAAATTTTGACAACGATCGGAATCCTCAAATCTCTCAATGAAAAATTTACACAACAACTTCGAAAAAGAGGTCAAGGAACAGTGAGAGAGAGAAGAAGTGACAGAGTGCACTGGGATGACTTGGAATCTACTTTTAAGAGAAGAATAAGGACTGGAGTCATTGAAAATTTGCGACACAAGGACTTGGGACGTTTCCTGGAAAATTCCAGAAAATTGTTCATTGCTAGAGTGAAAAACGCACTTCGAAATGACGGAAATTCGAAGGTGAACGTTGTGTTGTGCTGTAAATTCGAAACCATGAAAGCTGGTGAAATTGTTGAAGAACTAATGTTTTTTAATACTAAAAACGAAGTTATACTACCGACCACCGATATCAGCGAATGCTTCAACAGAAATGTGCGGGAAAAAATACTGTCAAAAATTGAAGACTTTCAAGAGAGGGAATCAGGCTGGTCATTGCTTGAAATTATAAATTTGGTGGTGAACATCAACAAAT
Organism: Trachelus stipa; assembly: GCA_036026315.1. Classification (NCBI taxonomy): domain Eukaryota; kingdom Metazoa; phylum Arthropoda; class Insecta; order Hymenoptera; family Cephidae; genus Trachelus; species Trachelus stipa. The sequence goes on from JAYRCB010000219.1 coordinate 10,327, forward strand.
ATATTCCAATACACGGCCGCCTGTCTACCTTCATCGAACTACCGACGGATGTACAAAGGAAGAAAGCAGTCGTGAACATTAGAAACAACGATCCGTACTGTTTTCTCTGGTCGCATACGGCAACTCTTCATCCAGTTCAAAATAATGTAAGCGTTATCAGTTCGTACCCTCACTTCAGCTCAGTGCTAAGGTATGAAGGTTTAAATTTTCCCATTGGTTTAAAGGATATTGCAAAATTCGAAAAAATGAATGATTTGGCAATAAATTTTTATGGAATAGAAAGCGATAAGAATAAAGATAATAATGAAATAGTACCAATTTATCTAAATAAAGAAAAATCAGAAATAATTGTATACAGTGGTTTATGAACGAATTACAAGAGTTAGCTCAATTCGTAGAATTTCACCTTAAACGTAACGTATCTACGGAACCATTGAATTTTCGACAGAAAAATGAATTTTATTCTACACGGACTTGCCACATTTGTGAAAAACCGTTCACATCTGAAGATGTCAAGCATCGCGATCATTGTTACTTTACAGGTATATATCAAGGTGCTGCGCATCAGAGTTGTAATTTAAATTATAAGAACTCGCATACCATTCCTGTTGTGTTTCATAACTTATCGTGTTATGACTCGCATTTCTTGATTAAAGCCTTAGCAACATCCTTCGAAGGTTCAATGAACTTATTGCCAGTAAACAAGGAACGATATATATCCTTTACGAAAAGCGTTAAAGAGACAATCGCAAATTTCAGATTTATCGATTCATTTAGGTTTATGCCAAACAGTATTGACAAACTAGCCTTTTATTTTAAAAGTAGTGAAAAATTAATCATATGTAAGCATTGCAGCAATGAAGAAGAGTTTAACTTATTAACGAGAAAAGGTGTTTTTCCTTACGATTACGTGGACTGTTGGATAAAACTCGATGATGAGCAATTACCGCCTAAAGAAAAATTTTATTCAAAATTAAATAATGAAGAAATTTCAGACTCAAATTATGTACATGCAACTACAGTTTGCCAAGCTTTTCACATAAAAACATTAGGCGAATATTCTGATTTGTATTTGAAAACGGATGTATTACTTTTGGCCGACATCTTTGAAAATTTCAGACGTAATTGCTCCTCTATATACAATTTAGATCCTCTTCATTATTATACTGCACCAGGTTTTGCCTTTGATGCAATGCTCAAGTCTACTGGCGTTGACCTTGAGTTGTTAACCGACGTAGAGATGTTGCTATTCATTGAGAGAGGAATTCCAGGTGGTCAATGCTCAAACAGATATGCCAAAGCGAACGACAGATTTATGAGTTCGATCCAAGCAAAGTAGAGTCATATCTTATGTATTACGATGAAAATAACTTGTACGGTGCAGCTATGAGCCAAATTTTTCCGTTCGGTTCCTTCGAGTGGGAGGAAAATTTTGAAAAATTACATATTTGCAATATTCCCGATGATTCTCTTACGGGCTATATACT
>JAYRCB010000220.1:954-12257 GCA_036026315.1 Trachelus stipa
TCGATTTTCGCGGCCAAACTATTTTAAACCAGGTGACATGGTTTGGATGACACGTGAAACAAGAGATAAATCCGCCGGTCTATATACACCATATGAAGGACCTTACGAAGTAATAGATAAACTTAGTGACGTGAACTACAAGATCAGAAAACAAGGGAAAGATTTAACAATACATGCTAACCGACTTAAGTTTGCCAATATTAATCTGTTACAGGACGTGCCTATTTCAGGTCCTACTCGGGATACAAATTAAAAACCTAACACCACTGCCCAATCTATTCTTCGATGATCTGGGTGACACCAAGGTATTCCATGAAGAATGAAAACTAGTCACATACCTCGATATGGAAATGTACCCCCGTTTGGAATCCCAGCTTCAAGAAGGCATCACCTGTTTGAAAAAACTCTGCGGCCAATGCAACGCTTTAAATGTAACAACCAATATGCTAAAACAAATCAACATAATTAGTAAAGATAGGAAACGATTATATTCAAGCGTAGGTTAGAAGTAAGAGGGGAGTATTCGATTTTGTCGGCGATATCTCAAAGATACTTTTTGGCACCATGAGCGCTTCAGATGCATCGTATTATAACAAGGAAATAGACAATATTTATGAGGATAATAGAAGAATTACTATTTTACTCCGAAATGAAACACAAATATTAAAATTAACAATGCAAAATGCTGAAGAAATAGCCAAGGACCTCAATCGCAAACTAGGAAGTTTAAAGGATATTTTGGCTATCCAGACTGTTAATAATAATAAGACCATGCATTCCGTCAACAGAAACATTCTTGAGGTAAAATTGACAGAACAACTGAAGAATTTCGAGATCTACATAACTGAATATGACCATTTGATATTGGCACTCACTAACAGCATATTAGCCGCTTTCAATGGGCATGTTAACCCACAGCTAATTGATCCGTCTGATCTAAGAAATAGCTTAAAAGGAATGCAAAAAATTCATGGGCAAACAAAGATGCCGATACCCATCAAGGAAGCCCATTATTTCGAATATCTTCGCATAAGTACTGTAAACATAGTTGTAAGTAAAAGTCGTTTGATATTTGAAGTAAGCATTCCTATATTAGAAGAAGATATATATAACACATATCGCGTTATACCTCTCCCTAGGCAAAATGGAGACGGAAAATATCAATACATAACAACTCCACATGGTTTTATATTCGTGAATCGGCTTCATTTAATGTATACGCCTACCAGTGGGAAACATTTAAGGATTTGTAAAACTTCCGGAACACTTAGAGTCTGCAAACGACACTTCCCTAAATACTACGTCGGTCAACAAGATGCCTGCTTGGACCATATAATGAATAGCCCGACTAATAATCCTGTACAATATTGTTCATTTGCCCTAGTGAAAATTGATCGCCCTATATTCATTCAACTGTCTCAGATGGCAATCTCAGATGGATTACCGTAGCACCAACAAAAGAAGCACTTCATGTCACTTGTTCCACTAAGGACGAAATTCTTTCACTCAAGGAAACCCAATGGCTTACCTTAGACCCTAATTGCATAGGATCAACAGATAGCATTGTAATTCATTCTGCTAATACCATCACAAGAGTTGCTACCTCATTCGTCAATCTATTCTCATATCAATTCAACAACTCAGAATTCGAAGAACCAAACATAGACCTGACCTTGATACCATTGCCCCGAATAGATACGGTCCATGTGGATCTTCGTACTTTCAAAACATTGGGATCTAGACTAAATGACATCAAACTGGAAGCCGAAGACATTGGAAAACACACGCGTTCATTAACGGCTATGGAAACAACTTGGTTCTGGCTTAAAACCCTAGGATATTGCCTGCTAGGAACCATTATTATTGTGTATGTACTGCTAAAAATCCGTTTACTCCAATGGTTAGGGCGAACTCTCCTCGTTAAACCATGTACAAACACTTATAATAATTGTTTTAATTCTGGAGGGACAAACTCATGTAATGAACAGCAAACCATAGAAACTCCCCACGAGCATTTTGCAAACGACATAGTTGAATTACCTTCTGTAAACACACCGCATCATGTACCAAAAACCGTAATGTCTCCAAAAAGAAAACGAAAAACCTTTCAACTAGAAGACACATTATAAGGCGTGAAACCAGCGAAAACTAATAAAATCCCTGGTTTCACTCTAAGACGGGGGATGTTATGTCCCTCTATCATAAAATAACTATTAAGGAACCGTTACCCTGGAAATTCCCTACCTTTCCTATCATAAAACTATCCTTAATCCCAAAAATATACAAACCCTGGTTCCCTGCATTTTTAAAATAGGAATTTCCCAATTACACAAAAAACCTCCCTTCCTATTCCTCTTTCCCGTTAGACTAAGTTTACCTTATTAGAAAACATAACGTCTAAGTTTAGTTTTAGTCGTGAGTTTGTAAGAGAAGGTCCTCTAGAGAAATAAAGCAAAAGATTGTCTGCTCTTCACTGATTCTTTAATTAACAAAATCCGTTCGTGATGTCATAGCGGCGGAATCTTGTATGTCGTATTGAATCTATGACGATATAGTTCACCACGGCGTAACAATACGAACACATTGTCCTACAAAGGATTCGTCGATTTTGGCACCGATGGAGAACAGTCTTCTGAGTTTACTGAAACAGCGTATCATGGCTTGGTAATTATGTTCCACCCGTTGGCCGATGATTACACGCAACCAATAGCTGTTTTCACCTCACGAGGACCTGTCAAGGGACATGTCCTTGCCCAACTTATAGTGAAAGCAATCGTATTTCTCGAAAATGCGGGTGCAAAAATCCACGGAGTCGTGACTGATGGAGCGAGTACAAACAGAAATATTTGGAGCGGGATGGGCGTCAGCGCGCAGAGAAAAAATGTACGAAATTACTTTGAACACCCCGTAAATGAAGGCTGGCGAGTGTTCGTCTTTTCTGACACATCGCATTTGATTAAAACTATCCGCAACAGACTCTACGGCAGTAAGATCTTACAGGTTTGACCAAATTATAGCTACTGGTAATTTTATTATTTTTTAATGTGCCTCGCATATGATAAAATATTTTTTTTTTAATTTCCTGTCATATAGATGGATCCCACTCAACTTTTCATTAAATGGGATGATATCGAGATTTTGCACAAAAAAGATAAAGAACTACCAGGCCCGGATCAAGTTCGTATATGTCCCAAGCTAACATCGAACCATATTGTACTTAATGATTCGCTGAAAATGCGAGTAAGATTGGCTGTGCAGGTTAATAAATCGGGTCTATTTTATAAATGTGAGTCAGTAGGTCATTATTTACCAATCAATTTGTTCCAATATCTCTATGATTTAACTAGGTTTTTAGTAACACTGTCGCATGCGGACTAAGATCCTTCCAACGATATATACCGGAGCTAAAAGATTCCGTAGGGACGGCATCTTTCTACGAGTGGATCAACAAAATGTTTGATGCGCTGAATCGCAAAATGCCTATCGATGGAATGGAGCCTGGTAATATCGATTACAAGGTAATTTAGAAATATTGCAATTTTTTATGATAATTTCTCTGCCCGGTGGTAATTACACAAATTATTTATTCATAGATATTTGAGGAATCGATTCGTAAGTTGAACTTGTGGGAAGAGAGTTTCGAGAACGGTCTACTATCGAAGACTCTTTTCTTGTCTCCATAGACTGCGGAAGGCTTGCGAGTAACTCTACATTCAGTTCTCGACATTGTAACATATCTTACGAAGCACTGTAATTTTCTATATGTTTTGACTGGTCGGATCAATCAGGATCCACTCGAGGTTCGAACTTTTTTTTTAGGAAACTTACGTAACATTATATTATTGGTAATATTATCTAAATTGTCATTTGAACGTAATGGAACAGTCTTCTTTTCATCTATGGATCCATGCATAGCATGACCCGACTAATTTTCGTTTGTGTGCTTTCTGTTTGTAAAACTTAATCCCATAGTGTCGATTTCCAAAGATACGTATTCAATATGAAATTTTCATTTCCAGATTCTCGTTATTACCAGATTCGTTTGTCATATCATACTATAAATAATCGGAAGAGTTAATATTGTTGTGCTTATCTGTCCAATTCAGAAATACTTTGGTACCGTCCGTCAAGCTGCAGGTAGCAACGACCACCCTTCCAGTCACACATTCCTTCAAATTCACAAAATCCTATCGACGTGCAGCGTTCTAAAGCCGCCAAAAACCGGAAATTGCTCCATTTCTGAAGACAAGCCCCATCAACCCCTCATAAGACTTACCGAACTAAAAACAATTTATAATAATCCGGAAAAATCTAAGTTAACGAGATCAATTAAGGAGAGGCTTGCAGAAGCTGAACGGCACGATAATTGGGATTTAGAGGATGTAATTGAACACGATTATAGTAAACCCGAAATAATAAATTGCGAGTTGTATTACGTTACTACTCGGCTGGTGAGCCGAATCTTGAACACCGTCAAATGCATCAAATGTAAAGATTATCTATTAAGTGTTGATAAGAGAGCTAATCTTCCCGAATCAGGCCTCACAGATTCTTTGGCGCGCGGTCCATTGATTCACCCGCACACGCATTTCTATCGATTCATACTGTATCTAGAAGAATATTTTGCGATTCATTGTAATTCTAGACAAGTTTTCGCGTCTATTCTGGAAGACGTGTACAAATACGAACGGCTTTCCTTTCCATGTCCTCTTCCCCCTGGCGAGATGCTTTATCACGTAATACAATATTCCGTGTCTATGCGTATACAGCAGTACTGCTCGTGTATTAACACAGAGCAAGAAAAACAGAATCAGCTCAAGAAAAAAATATCGAAATTTTGTATCACGTGACTGATTATCGCATTAATGTATTTCCCACTGTGATAATGATTAGTAAATATTTCGTAATATGAATACCTTTGCATTTATTTTATACCCCACGATTCCCCACAATTTCAATAAAAGTAATAATGATAATGAAATACCACATAATTATAACAATTCTTATTTTGTATTTTTACTTGTTTTTCATTTATTTTATTATTATAATTAACATGTTATACCAATATTCAATTTACATTTTATGAAATACAAATAAAATTTTGCGGTTTGATTAGCCAAATCAAAAAGGTTTTGCGAGTTTCGTTGCCTGTACAAAGTAGCATTATAAACGCGTTAAACACTCACATCAGCATCAGCGGTAGCTGATGATAGCCGCGCGCAAGACTAATAGCGCCACGCGGCGAATGGCTACGCTAAAAGCGCTATGCCTCAGATTCTCTACCAACGACCTGGTTTCCATTACAGCAACCAATTCAGCGTCCTCTGCCCGAGCACAGAATCCAGTTTCTGTACGGGCTGTGGGCCATTATTCGTCGCAAATTATTTACCATTATTATTTATTTTTTTATATTTGCCATAATATACGGTTGAAAATCATAGGCGTAGTACCGTCTAACGATTTTGGGCCAATATTGCGTTCATTAATGGGCCAATATTATTTTCATTTATTGGCCAACATTGGCAACCAGTGCTGGGCCCAAGTTATCGTCCGACTCTTAACCATGGCTAGGCCAGTCATGGTTGTTGTTATCGAGCCATTACTGGAAAAAATGGTCACCGATGCTGACCCAATATTAGGCCTGCTGTACTTCCCGGCCCCCTGCCTAAGGATGCCAAAGAATCCCGAGTTCGCCCGAACTCATGTGGTTGCTCTCGCGTCGATCCGCTCTTCGTTTTTCGGCGCTCACAGCCCGCCAATTTCCGGGCGGCGTAGAACTTACCCGAGTCCGCCCGATCTTCGGACTCGGCGCTGCCGGCTTCTCTCCCAAGCTTCCCCTTGCCACGAACCTCCGTCATCGTAGGCATTCTTTCGGCGACTTTTGCCGGCGGCACGGCTTTCCGTGCACCTATGCTTTTTATATAACTGGCCGTCCCACGGACGTCACGTTACAGCATAAATTATAGATACGCATATTTAACATAAAAATATATAATAATATCTTCATATCAAAATACATATATACATAATAGGTATAACATAACGAAAATTAAACGAAAAAAATATCCAAACATGAAATATTACGATTACTAGATCATATTTTATGAAAATATATTTTTATAACAAAATAGTATATTTGGTGACAGTAAAAGTATATTCATTTCAAATTTTTAAAGATAGTTGCGCTTTTTCCGACCATGTGGCGCCACTATTCCATGCGATTCACATTACATTTGACAGATGGCGCTACGTTAAAAATCTAATTGTAAGTCACTAGCAGCCAACTTCAGTTTGGAGTCGTATACTGTAGTTTACCCAAAACACTTACGTGTAAAAAACTACGCCAAGTACAGGAGTGCTGTAAATTTCTCTAGAAAAAGTATTGAAATCATATTATTAAGGCCAAGTACATAAGTCATTACATGTTTGCCTATTATATGATCTAGCAAAGGCCTATCAATTTAATTCTATTTTCAAAATTTCCTATAACGTTTTCGCTATTCTTTCACATTACTACTGCTTCCCGTAGTTGATTATGATTTAAGGGTCATTTAATAATTAATAAAACTTTAGGTGATCCCTTATCGAGTACTACTTGGCGGTTCCGTGCCAGGAATTCCAAAGTAATTACTTTGAACGTACTAATAGTATTCTAATACTATATGTTTTTTATTAAGCTTTTACCGTGATAATATTTTACGAGTTATTAGTAATATGCTCTGTATAGAAAGTTGACATTGGGTATGAGTTTGATGACTGGCATAATGATTGAGAATTTATATCAAGAAATGCACGGAACCGCCAAGTAGTACTCGATAAGGAATCACCTAAAGCTTTATATATTATGGAATGACCATTAAATCATATTCAACTACGGGAAGCAGTAGTAATGTAAAAGAGCAGCGAAAACGTTATAGGAAATTTTGAATACACAATTAAAATGATGGGCCACTGCTAGATCATATAATTGGCAAACATGTAGTGACTAAAGTACTTGGCCTCGATAATATGATTTCAATACTTTTTGTTAAAGGAATTCACAGCACTCCTGTACTTGGCGTAGTTTTTTACACGTAAGTGTTTTTGGGGGATTAACTTTTCGGAAGTCTATCACTAGTCGCCATTTCTTTTCACCACTTGCATCCATCTTTTTAGGAACTAGCCATAAACGTGAGTTGTATGGTGACGCAGATTCTTCTATAATCTCTTGGTCTAATAATTTGTCAATTTGTTTCTTGATCTCCTCTTTACGTATCTGAGGATATCGGTATTGCTTCACATTGATTGGAAATTCATCAGTAGTCGGTATTTGATGCGCTACTCTAGTTCTTCCTTTTAATTTATCCCCTGGTAGATGGAAAATATCATTATGTCGTGTAGTTTTCGATGATGGGCCATAGCGATTGTTTCTCCTCAATATTCAAATGATTTAGTCTTACGTTTTCTTTTAGTAAATTTACACGTTCTTGCATATTTTCACAATTAATTGATGAAATGTTGAAAGTTGAGCTGTTCCTCGGGCTCGTGGGGGTATCCACTGACTCAACATTGACAACAGGGATCTCTAGTGTTTCTTCGGTTTCTCTGGTATTTACGACGTATGTAAAAGCTTGTCCGTATTTAACCTGTACCATGTTATTTACAAGAAAAATTCCTTCTTCTAGTACTTGTTTTTTAATTATTGCTGTATTCTCATGCTCCTTTTGTGTGCATATTGTTATTTGTTTGATATTTCTAGCTGATATAGTCACCGTATTACTGTATATTAGGTCTAGCTGCCTACCGTTACTTATTGTAACCTTTTGCGATTCAAAGTTTATTTTAGCTCTCTCTTGCCGAAAGAATGGGGATCCTATGATACCTTGTTGTTCTAATGAGAATGATTTCGGAACAACGTGAAATTTGTGAACTCCTGTTTCCCATGTTAAACAGACTGCCCCTAATGTATAGGTTAATTCTTCGGTTATTCCTTTAATCTGAATTTTGTCGTCCGGATAGAATAGTGTATCAGGTAATAACGAGTTTGATTTTATAAGGTTGATATCGGCTCCTGTGTCTAGCAAGAATTCTCCTTCGGGTCTGAGCAACTCTTTGAAGGGAACGAGGATGAGGTTTCTTGACTTTGTGGAGACTGAATAGATTCGTTCGTCTCTGTCTCTGTCGTGTTGATGGGGAATGCACGATTTGGATTCTGGCCCTGACGATGCGTGCTGGTCGTTTGGCCGTGGTAGTTTAAAGAACTCTGAGTTGAATTGTTACTTGAATAGTCGTTTCCATTTGGATAAAGATTACTGCTACGTGGATTATATCTTCTATCTTGAGATTGATTGTAATTGCGCCTAGGGTACTGATTTTGATTATCAAATGGTCTTCTTTGATCAAACATTTGAGAATTATATGATCCGTTATTAGGCTCTTGTCTAAAATTTTGATCTGGATATTGATTGTTATTTCTAGTATATCTGTTATGTCCCTGATTTCTTGAGTGATATGCTTTTGTCCTACACTCTCGTTCAATATGTCCTTGTTTTTGGCAATAATTGCAAGATTGATCAGGTCGTTTATTTGATTCGTATAGCTTTAACATATTTTCGTGGTAACTCATTTGTATCTGAAATGTACGTGCGGAATTTATAGCTTCTTCTAAAGAGTAAAATTGTTGACTGAAAGGTGTTTCTCTGTTATTTGAATAAAGTCCCCCTATGAAATTATTTATTAGTTTCTCGCTTGAAATTAACTCAATTCCAGCCCTTGCTGATTCGGAATAGCTAGCTACAACGGTCCGCATTTCTGTTAGAAGAGCTCGTGCTCTTTTTGAATAATTATCTAACGATTCGTTTCTACCTTGCCTTAATTGATTCACAGTTGCTTCCCAGTCTTTAGGGCTAATCTGATGACTAAATTCATTTTGTAAAATGTCATATAGTAGCTCGAAATTATTTATCTGATGTCGTAGCCTTATGGAAGCTGCCTGTTTCGTTAGTTTAGTTTGTAAAACTGCACGAAATAAAAATAAATCGTCTGACGGGTTTGTTAACTGTGTAATTCCTTTACAATCGGCGATAAAGTGGTGCACAGAAATGTTATAGCCGTCAAAGGCTTGTAATAATGTCAAATTTTCTCGTACTGAAAAATATTCGCTTGGTGTGTCGGATGAAATTGAGGGAGCATTGCAATCCTCCTGAGTATTATTGACCCTTGCTGTTTCGTTTTAAGACATAATGACGTCGTTATTTGGTTTTTTCCGTTTTACTCTAACTCTTTCAGTGTAGCTGACGCTCGAATTATATGTTTCTGTTTCTTTAATATTCTATAACTTACAATAATAATATTGGCCACAGTTTCATCCTTGGAGAACTGCTAACCATTGATGTCTTGACCCTTTCACGTGTTGGTTGTCCACGGAGTTGATGCTGGAGTGCCTCTTGCTCGTCCTCAACGTACTCTAATCGTCCAGTCCTGGGTTGTCTTGGTCCTTCTTCGTCCCGGTAATTTGTCAGATGCCGCAATTGACGTTTTCTCGGTACCCAAGAATATTGCAGGTGGTTTTTTTGATGGAGCCCCAATTTTCCTGGCAGATCCCACCGCTGCCACCAGTTGTTACGATCCGACTCGGTGATCGTAGACCAACAAATTTATTTTTGTTGTGGGTCCCAGGAATTATTGGTGAATTTCTTTGGTTAAAGAATCCGTCGTTCGAGTTGTTGCAAGAGTATGTGTATTTCACGAGAGAGTGAGATGTCGTGTACAATTTCCAGACTACTACTGACTGCTTTTTGAGAAGGTTCATCTTTTTATACTAATAGGAGTGGAGTAAGGTAGGGGTTGAAACACGGGAAAACCTAATTTGGGAGTAACGGGACTTAAAAATGGAAATTTGCAAAGGTATGGGTTTTTAAGGGTTTTAGGAATAAAGTGTATGACGTAGAAGATATTAGAAAAGTATGAATAGAATGTTTTAGTAGGATTGGGGGATTAACGGTAAAGGAGCGGTATGTAGGTGCGGAGTTTTATGAAGGATTCGGATTAACGGTGGTTGAGAAAACTATTAGTACACGGAACGTGACACCGCGCGCGGCCGCAGCGCGCAGCGTCAGTCGCTCGATCGGGCGGCGCGGTGGGGGTATCGCGTCCCGCCCCGCAGCTTTCCTCGAGCGGCGTAGTTAACAAATTCGTTATCTTTCTTAAAAATGGTCGTAGAGAATTGCTTTTTTTTAATTCTGTGTATTTTTCGCTCGCGAATACGATTATGCCCTTGCAAACCAATTTTTACCATTAGTTACTCCAACAATTATTGACTTTCTCGATTTCAATATAGCCACGCCTATAAATAATTTTTCGATGAGTGGGGAAGGGTATGGTAATAAAATTTCATTTTGTACAGACTTTCATTCATCAGAATAAGTTTATTTTATGGTTTAAAAATAAAATCCTAGTAATAATTTCGCATTTTTAATCCTTTTCTCTGAAAATAATAAGCAATTTCGTTTCTTCATGCTTTCAAAGTGGAATTCTCCGAAAAATTTATAGTAACTCTCGCGACGTGTTTGCAGGTAGATTTTGTCTAACGGTTAATGACCGTTCGTGGGCCATAAGTACACCTTTTCAGGTAGCATGAGAGAGATAGATGCATACGAGAGATAAGTTTATTAATTTGTGGAAAGATACATACAATTTTTCGTTTTAAATATGTAATACGATATTTTAGATTATAATGAAAAAATGGTGTTACAGAATATTAATCTAAATTTTGGACGCGCGCGCGTCAGCAAACAATCTTCTCGCGCGTTTCTCCTCGGATTTCGAAGCTCTGGATATCCGTTATTTTGGTGAGTGAGAATATTACATACCAAAAAACTGATTAATATGGAGAAAGTAACGCTCTAATTCGATAACATTTCATAAGGCATTAAAATATTGGGAGAACTGGAAATCTCGACAGTGAAGCGAAGAGGCATCGAAACATTGATCTCCGCTAGCTGCGAACGAAAAGGTAGGAAATACGAAAAGTATGTATTAAAGGGCAAAGAAAGTGTAACTGTCCACGCCAAATGTTATAAATCGTACATACACACAAGTTCTATTAGAGCTTACTTGCGCAAAAGTGAAGAACCGATCGCGAGCACATCTAGGAGGGGTTCTATGAAATTCGATTTCAAGGGCTGCTGTTTATTTTGTGGGAGTGATGCGGCGGAATTATTCGTTAAAAAGGAATCTCGAAGATGACACTCGTCAAAGCGACCAATCCGTATTATCACGACGCAAGAAATGCGAGTAAATAATTTTGAATGTATCAGCTGCGC
>JAYRCB010000222.1:0-15217 GCA_036026315.1 Trachelus stipa
TGGTCAACTTCGACCTGCTCCCTTTTAAAAACTATGACCTTCCGGAGAAAAGGAAGGTCATTTTCGTGATCAGTGGTACCTCCCAAACACCGCCGTACCCCGTTGGTCAAGTAATTTCGGAACACCCTGTATATTGTGACGACACTTCTTAACGGTGAAACACGAATAAATGACACCGCGAAAAATAATTAATGAAATACTAAATTATTGGGCGCCAGGCGTAACCAGAATTACGCCGCTGTCTCCAGAGGATACCACGGCCAATTCTTCGATGGTGGGGTCCTGGGTCTGGGAGACAATAAATAAGTTGCAATGTAACAAAAATCACAACTCGACAACACAAAAGGAAGAGGGATTTCTAAAATCAATGAAATCTGAGATTTCATTTAAATATTCGGAACCCCTAGACGAGTCCGATTTATTACGAATAAGCCAGCTCAGAAATAATATACAAATGATATAATAAAACGGTGTTAAATACACGGTAACGTCAGTTACCTCTGCTTCAAACTAATCTCTAGAATGGAAAATAATAATAAAGGCGGAACCCAGTAAGAAACAACGGTTCCCAGAGAAGTTATAACACGCAGAATAATAACAATATCGACGGAACAACGGTTCCGAAAATCATACAAGTGAATACTAAGACAATCTCACAACGGTCTCTAAATCTCGTAACCAGGAATAAAGAGTACTTTCGTCAAACCCAAAACTAACGAAAAGATTAATTAGTCTAAATTCTTAGAGATAAACTAGGGATTATCCCTGGCAAGGCCGGACGCTTCCGGCAACAGCACAAGTATTCTGCAATGCACTCGCAACGAATAGAGACGGTATTATTTACCCCAGCTGACGAGTGGCCTAGTGCCGGGCCCGCCGGCTTCACAATATTTACAAATTCCTACCGCGGGAACAATACGGGTGCTTGACCTTCTGTCAATACACCTGACACACAATATACTTAGATTCCCTGCCGGGAATCTAGATCGTTCTCGAATCGCTTATCGCACGCAGCCTTTCTCGTCGCGAATAATCCCACGACCGGAATCAGTTCCGGGGACATATTTATCTACAGAAAATATCGGTCAGAAAATACGCACTCCCCTATCCGCTTTCCAGGCCTCCTTGAAAATTGACGCTGAGAGAGAACCGTACCACTGCACAGCACGTACGCTATGCGACACACGACCGAAACGATTACGCGAAGCGTGAACTGAACAGGAAAAGATTATATGCAGTTTTTTTTAACATGCTTTACTACTAAGGAGACACCAAACTAAAAACTAAACTTTGATACAAGATAACGGATCCTCCAGATCGCCACCGCATTGCCAAACATCGGATCCCAAGGATTGTGTAAGCGGAAGGCGACGCGTGCTGTCTGGATCGAAGATCCACCAGCTAAATCTATAATCCCGTTAATCTCGATCAATTATTAAATTATTTGGCTCGGTAGCGTCACTCACCCATAAGCGCACTCTCCAACTCGTCCCAATTATCTCGGTCCATCTCTCACTCTCTCTTTTTCTTACTCTCACTCTCTATTTTTGGTCACTCCGCACATTAGCTTCGCTACAACGCAAGTGACGCTACACGAACGCTCGCCCGCTTCTCGATCCTAGAAAAATAGATCCGCGCATCTTCTCATCTACTGGGTGATTGCAGTGTCTTCTTTCGGGGCGAGAATCTCATCCGCACCCTCTCCCTCGTTGTGCGGCTCCAGGCCGCCACTGCAACCCCCTGATGCAGCTAGAATCTCGGATCATCTCGCGGCTTCCTCCTGCGTAGGTGACTTCACTCCGTGGTGCTCTACGGTCGCGCTGGCCCTCCTCTTGCCGGCTACGTCATGCCAGTGCTGTGGTCCTTATTGGCCGAACCCCTCTGCCGTAGTCAGGGCCGTCGCTGGTGAATCACGGGCCTCGTTCCTTCTAATTTTTCTGTCGGTTCCCTTACGGGACCGATCGTCCCTGGTAAAATACGGAATACACACCCCGAGGGGAATCATTACACATTGTAAATGTTAAATTCAGTCCACGGTTCAACGCAAATGTTACGTTGCCTTTCGGATCTCACGGTGTAGCCCTTTTCTCTTTTATTTCTTATCTCATTTGTGACGTGCACAAAATGCCACGTCACAATATATATATTGTAACGTGGCGACTGTGGGACGGCCAGTTACAGAAATGCATAAGCGCACGGAGAGCCGTGCCGCCGACGAAAGAATGCCCACGACGACGGAGGTTCATGGCGAGGGGAAGCCGGAGAAAGAAACCGGCAACGTCGAGCCCGAAGATCGACGGGCTCGGGTAAGATCGACGCCGCCTGGAGAATGGCGGGCGGTGAGCGCCGAAAAACGGAGAGCGGATCGAGGCGAGAGCGACCGAAAGAGTTCGGGCGAACTCGGGATTCTTCGGAAATCCTCAGACCGGGGACTCGAAAAGAGGGACACTTCGTTTTAAACCGTGCCCCGAAAATACCGAAAATCGGCGGATAAGATATCGCGCGTTTTTGGTTTTGGTGAGTGTGGTGAGGTTTTCAGGACTTTTGAGCAGCATGTTGTTCCCCGGACGGTGATTCGGAACGGGATGTGGTACGGACCCCGTGGAATTGAAGCCGACAGCAGCCGGAGGAAATGCAGCCAACCAGCACCACCCGTAGGACTAGGAAGAAAGGTTCGGTGCACCGGGAGAGTCGGTAAGTGCTGTTCACGTGACCGCCCCGGGCCCACGCAGCGCACCAGCAAGGGATGAAGCGCATCCGCCGGTGCATCCCGGCACGAGAACTGGGGGCTGTGGGCCTCGCCACATGCCCGGGGATTAACAAATGCGAACCGGCCATCGTCAACAGGGATGACCTCCGCGACCGCGTGATGTGTTAGAATTGTATAGAGCCACGCTCGTATACATCACCCGACTGTACTCGTTTACCTAAGAAAAATAAATGGTTATGGCTAAAATTAAATCCCACCGGTGTCACTTATTTCGGAAAGGCCGGCTGATTCCTGCGAATTCTCGTCGCCCTCACGTTCCCCTCTGCGAAGTCAGGTAAGAGCTAGCTGGAAAAGCCGGTCGAGAGGACTCCCGGAATCGACGCGACGCGGATTAGAAATTAAAGGCCCGACAAGACAAGCTGGTGCAAGGATGCACCTGGTGCCCAAGGGATCCGCGGCATGCCACGTTGGAATCATAGATAGGACGTAGGACAGGAAATGCGTTACAATATATAAGTAATTAATAATAATAGCGATAATATAGATGTAAGTAATTAATAAGAATAGTGACAATATATATGTAAGTAATGAATAATAATAATAATAAGTATAACGTATATATGTAAGCGATTAATAATATGTATATGAGAAAAAAAGTTAAAAGCGGAAAATATATACATAACCAAATACTACGACTATCTATGTTACGAAATTACAACTTCAGCGTAACCATCGTGCACCAGGGTATCTCTATTCTACGTATAACACATGAGACACCCTGGGCACTCCGCTGGTGCGTGCTCGCGAAAGACGCTCTGGAAGCAGCGCGCACACCGCCCCGGGTTAAATTCCATTGTTGTATCCAACAAGAGGTAGTGGATATCGTGGGGGATGTACAGCGCCTGCTCGTTCACCGGTAGGTCGAGCACGCACCCGGTACACAATTCCTCCCACCGATACGCATATATGTATCGGTAGAGACACAGCCCGCCGTGTAACGCCTCAAAAAATTTGGCTTCGGGCCGCAGCTCTGGTGAACCCCGATCACCGCCGAAAGCCTCCTTATTCCTCCCAGCAGCTTCGCGTGGGGCCATTTCTTTTTGGTCAATATCTGTTTTAAAATGTAATAATGTTTTAAATAAATGTGTAGTCTTTAGATTATCACGCCTACCACTCCAGCAGCAAGAACAATCAACGTTCGGTAGGTACCGGTCCTGACGGCATGCTCGGTCTAGAAATAAGGGTAAAAGGTGAGAAATATACAATATATTTTATTTTTAAAACCAGATTAAAATGTATACTAGCTTAACGCTGTTATACGCACCACTTTCTTTCTTAATCAGCAGGCAAAAACAGGATGTCTTGCAGTCAGCGTTGTTAGCCGTCTACAAATAAAAGTAAAAGATACAGATACAAATTTTTTTTACAGCGAGTATAAAACGGGTACTAGCTTCAACTTTACACTGCTGTACATACCACTTTTTTCAAATTTCACTTGAACACTTTCGCTTGTTCTTTTTTTCTTTTTACTTTAATCACTCTGACTTGTCACCACCATACTGACGAGATGCTGCGAAAACGTCTCACAGGTAACCTTCTTTTTCCGCACCATAGCCCAAATTTTTTGCATAGTTGCATTAAGAGATACATACAGCAGTTTACACTGCTAAGACAATGGTACCTCCACGCCGGGCATATTTGTGCATCGCATTGCATCGCTAAATGACCCAAAAGAAGGGTACCAGCATTCCGATAGGATTCGTCCCGAACAAAAAATCGAGGTTTTGGATACCCATTCACAGATATCTAAAAGTATTGAAAAAGGCAATGCGCATGATATTTCTATAATATAGGGGTTTCTTACAAAAAAAAAACATGTTCTACTTTAGTATATTACCTCCTTAGGATAATTAAAAAAATGTTACCGACCGCGGGGTCAATGCATTAGTACCGACCGTGGTAAGCCCCTGGGGATATGCAACGTCGCTGCTACTGGCTGGTTTCAGGACTTAGGACCGCGTGGTAGGGAGACGCAACATGGGTCAGCAGTGGGGAGAGCAGGGTACATGGGCGAGGGGGTGACGCCACAGTGCGGTGTGGCGGGGCCTGAGCGCTACGCGCTTCATGACTCATAGGGGGGACAGTGGTGGGGGGTTTGTTGTGACGGCCAGGAGTGGCTTGTAACTACTGCCGTGGAATGAATTGTTGCACTTTTTGCTTTTGCAAGAACCTGTAATCTGAATGCTGCGTGAAAGACCAACGTTACACTGCTCCACTTCTGCCCGTTTGAAAGAAAAAGCACAGGGTAGGCGGCACTGTTGTAACCGTTTTCGCTTAGTAAGGTGTGATAAGGTTCCCTCTTAGTGGAGTAGCAGACACTCGGAAGGACTAGGCAGTCCCAACTACCAGGATAGTGATGGTTGTGTGGTTGCCCCTTGGTTTCCGATCCTTATAACTCTCTAAAGTCATACCAAACTCTCAGTTGTTATTCGAATGTACCAATAAGATCTCTTTAAAGTTAATATCAGCACTCAGATAGCAATCCACAGGTTCAAGTACGGTCGCCAGCTTAATTAACCTATTAATAAGCAAGGTTGAACCAGTCTTCAGCACTCCTATGTTGTTCTCGAGTTTATTTCTTCAGGCACTTTATCTGGTTAACCTATTAATTGTTTCTTTTCAGTTTCAGATCCAGCAGCAGCAGATGCACGATCATATCCTCGGCAGGTATCCGCAATCCCTTTAATTATTGCGAATGTAGATGACAAGTATCCCAGATGCAGCAGCACTTCACCAATTCCAGTATCCCAGGTAAGTATGGCAGATCCTCTTTAATGAATCTTAGTGTAAATCTCTTTAAAGAATTATCTTCCCTAAGACAACTGTCACTTGACACGATCAACCCGTTCACGACACACGGTATCTCAACCA
The DNA here is from genome assembly GCA_036026315.1 of Trachelus stipa. Lineage (NCBI taxonomy): Eukaryota > Metazoa > Arthropoda > Insecta > Hymenoptera > Cephidae > Trachelus > Trachelus stipa. Next base: position 5,642 of record JAYRCB010000222.1, read on the forward strand.
GGTGTAGATAGATCCTTCCTTAGACCGATGATCTCTTTCACTACTAAATCGTCCACTTGTTTCCTTGTTCCAGGTTATCCAGCTCTCGTTCGACTGCATTTGATTCCCCGGCAACAGTACTTTAAGATGATGTAACAATTCCCCAATGGAACTTACGTTAATCACGGTTATCTTTTATATATGGGTTTTCTTCCCATAAAAGGAGTTAAATAATTGAGACACGTGTTATATTTAATAAACACTTAATAAATAATCTTTATTTAATCTCCTCACGTTGGTACAATGACTTACGGCGCGAATATTTATCGTATTATACGCGATATACGAACAACGGGTGAGCACGGAGCGATGTAGCCTCTCGGCGCGCTGTACGAAGACTGAACTCGAGACTCGTGGCCGAACTCGCTTATATAGGACTGGAGGGATAGCCTTCATGCGCCCCCACCACTAACTTTTTAATCTATAAAACTTAATCCTAATTACATCAATTATCTTAAGACTAAGTTTAAACCGTGTCCTGCAGTTAGTCTAGCATATTGCGTCTACTCGTGACCCACTAGCTTAATTAACAATGAAGTAGTGTGGGCTCCACATCCCAACCGCAGATGACAACTTATGTAGATCTATATATGCTGGTAATTGTTAATTAACCCTATTGTAAATTACACGTTATGCCTTGGAGGGCTAATTACAATAACATAAAAGTTACATAAACATAAACAATTATACGCTTGACGTTAGGGATACAATAATAAAATGAAAGAGGATAATTTCCTGGATTTCCCGCTTCCGTCGGCGTTGTCGTAGGTGACATGGTTCTGGAGCTATTAGTAATTGCGCAGTTACGAAAACAACGGTAAATTAACGGGTTTTCACCCTCTAAACTCCGATAGTTTTGAGTTAATCCGGATGTAGCGCGTGCATTCCTTACTTGTGCAGTTTTTCACACGTCTGGAGTCCATCCAGGATCCATTAGGCCTATTTATTAATTTTTTACCAAAATTACGAACTACAAAAGTACCTCAATCCTTATTAACCATAAACGGCTTTTCGGCAGGTAACTTAATTATGAGCAATAAATCTACCACATTACCTCTGAGCGCTCCCGCGACTCCAGAAACCAACTTCTAAGAACATCACTAGCATCGTTTTGCATCGTGTCTGATCATCTTGGCTTATCGCATTCGACCTCTATTCACTATTGCGCAGTTGACCATTCAGAACTGAACTTAACCGGATTTACACATTGGTCCGCAACTCAGGTCACTATCGGGTCACCACTATACACTATCAACTTACAAGGAAGGTCACCTTACTATACCCCCACAACAAATTAATTCCTGAAAATCGGTGGTTTTTTCGTCTATTCGCTGATATCTTTGAAACCAAAATAGATACGGCAAAAGTTTAAATAGAAATGTTATTCATTTTTCAGTGTTCTGCAATAATATATAGTTGAAAATTATATAGAAATTTTTTATTTTTTTTTTCATAAAAAACGTGTATTTAAACATTTTTCTCTATCTTTTCATAATGAACGTCATTGTTTTGACTCAAAATTCAATGATATCAATCTACATTAGGTTTTTCCGTCTGAAGAACTTATTAAACCGGAAAGTTATTTTTTCCAAACGCAAAAAATTGTATAGATTTGAACTGATGACAAATTCTTATCATTATCAATGTATGAGGTGGACTTCTTAAAATACGTTTTATTTTTCCATGATATCCTATCTGTGAAGTTTATTATCAAATGCAATTAAATATTTCTTTTTTTCGACAGACCATTTCAAACAGTGGCTAACCGAAATCTAGTTTCCGAATGTTGGCGACAACAGTGCGCTCTTAATCGACTCCTGGAGTGGACACCGTCCAAAAGTAGTTAATGTATTAGGTTCGAAACTATGAAACGGGCGTTGAATCAAAATAAAAAATAAAAAGCGCAATTTTTCACACTATTTGTTATATTCAATCGAAATAACTTCCATCGGTATCTACGACTTTCTGCCAACGATTGGGCAAGTCTTTTATAGCATCATTTTGGTTATAGTATTTTTTTTCTCTTCAAAATAATTCATAATTATGAAAAAGGTAATAATCAGTCGGTGAAATATCGGGTGAATATGGTAAATATGAATAATAAAAATAATCGTGTATTGCGAAGCAACAAAGATGCGCACTTGCTCTTGCGATCGATCATCTGCAGTTACGTCAGTTCGTGCGGCACGTATGAGTCCAATTTTTTTACTTTATTTATTGTACGCAGATGTTTTAACACAGCCGTATGGCTAGTTCCTAGTTTAGACCCAAGTTCACGAATAGTTGTTTGTGGATCGGATTCCACAGTCGTCCTTAATTCCTCATTATCAATATGGGCCGGTGGTCTTCCTCGAGGCTCGTTGACGATACTCAAATTGCCATAACGAAATTTTTGGAACCAATGTCGTGCATTTTTTTCATTAGTGAATCCATCTCCCAATGCCTGACTAATGTTTCTCGAAGCTTGAGCTGCACTATGATCCAATTTCAACTTGTACAAGAAAAGTAAATGTAAATCGCGTTTTGTTTCCATCTGGTTTCGAAGAAAAATAAAATAAAAATGGGATACAAACACGAAAAAATTTTACGAAATGAGTAAGAAGAATACCTTTCATCTTTATAAATAAAAATATCCAGCGCACGTTACAATGTATCTCTCTCAGTCGCAGCTGAACACAGACTAAACAAAAACGCTCGTTTCATAGTTTCCAACCTAATAGTAACTCCTCCTAACAAAAAAATTATATTAGAAATTATTCCAAAAGGAACAATAGAACAAATACAACCATTAGATGTGTTTGGTTTTCGAATATGGAACAATTTTGTTAGGTATTTTTCAGAACTAGTCATTCTTTCCGGTATCGATATAAATTTGCATTTCAGAAATAACATCATCAAACTGCAGTCACTTGTGCACAATCAATTGTTTTCCCCACGGTATATTAATATGTTTAAATATGCATGGTACAAAAGTGGCTACATAGAAAAAGCATCTCCTGAGTTCATTAATCCGGTGACGTTTGGTTTCGGAGATAATTCGGAACCACGATGTCACATTTGTGGCGATTTAACTGTTATAACATGTTCGTGGTGCAAAAAACTTTTGTGTCTCAAACACTTTTTTGAGGAGTATCATTATTGTGATAAATACATTCCATAATACGAAAGTGAAGAAACTAATAAGTGCATAGCCTGCTTTTTCCTCCTGCTTGTCGTGAGTACTAGACATCTTAATAGCTATAATACATGAATAAAAGGCTTCTAGTAACTAAAACGAAGGCATGTATATTAAATAAAATTTTATATAGAATGCAAAAAATCATCTGATACTTGTTCGCTTGTACTATAATAAAATGGATGCACAAAACTGAACTAGGAGTAAATGATTAATGAGTATTTTAAGACAAGGGTACAACAGCATACCTGGATATACTAAACCTATATATCTATGTAAACATTTTCCGTTTGAAAAATTTATCAATCTTGTTTAATTTTCAGGTAAAATAAGAACTTTTTCAATGATCAGATGAAGAAAAATATAAAAAAACGTTTTTATGAAAAAAAAATAAAAAATTTCTATATAACTTTCAACTACATATTATTGCAGAGCACTGAAAACTGAATAACTTTGCTATTTAAACTTTTGCCTTACCTATTCTGGTTTCCAAGATATCAGCGAAAAACGAAAAAAACCACGAATTTTCAGGAATTAATTTCACCCCTTAAACATGCGAGGGGGCAGCTCTTTTTTTGTGAGGATTTATACTTTGATGTGAACTACAAAACGTAATTTTTTCGACCCAGATTGTGGGGGTACATTAAGGTGACCTTCCTTGTTAGATATTTTTGGAATCTTTGCCAGTTAAGGAGTTGGAACTCGCGTGAATATAACAAAACTAAAAGGTTTATTGAAAGGATCCGAAAATAAGTACAGTGATTCGACGTACGTCGATTTGGATAATGTATGAGTACCGTTCGGTATCGTTTATCTCCTGTACTGAGTCTACCCCACGAGACCACCTTATCCGTTCGGATTCTAATTGTAGACTGTCGATTTTCGGACGTGCAGCCATAAGCTGGACTTCCGAAAAATGATTATTGTGCGATTTTTCGATTTCCACATCTCGATTGCCAGGCCGCCTCTAGTTCTGACTTAGCGCATCGCTACACCCGTGAACTACTTGGCCTGGCGTTTCTCGATGGGGTCAGGAGATTCCCAGAACAACAAGGAGATGCTTCGAGTAAAGAGCCTCGGCGGGCCATGCTCTGTACGACGGGTTGCCTCTACTTGGCGGATGACTCTTGCTCATCATTGAGCTAAACCGAAGAGTAGAGACATACATATTTTGAATTTGCATACTTTGTATTGTTCAAATATTGTTATAAATAGTTGACAAAAATAATTCCAACTGTCCATTAGAGCAAAATAATTTTTTTGTAACAATTTTATGAATTTTGATCATTCAGAAGCCAAAATAGATAACAATGTCAAATTGATACGTCAAATATAACTGTATAGTAAGCTCCCGATAAGTTCTCGCATATGGGGCGGTAGTAGAGGTGATTCCACACATTCCGAATGTCCCGACACCTGACAGGAGTTAGTAGTAGACAGCGAGTTGTGAATAGAGGCTCAAGACTGTCTAAAGGACTAAAAAACAAACACAAATAGTTCAAGTATGAACTTAACGCGCATCAAGTATTCAGAACTGCACTCTAATGAGCAATTTACGATACTTTCAATACGGATATCTCGCAAAAAGCGAAGCACACACGATAACTGTGTACCTGTGAAGAACATATCAAACTCTCAGATCGATTAGTTGGATTTGTTTTGATAGCCGTACGTCATTAAGCATGCTTTATTTATTATGATATTTACCATTTACAAAACGTAGTATTACGCTAGTAGAGCAAAATGAAAACATTTCCGAATTAAATTGAACCGGAAATAATGGATGAAGGATAAGTTCTTGAAATATATTAAATTTCAAATATTGTAATACCATTTATAATACATTTTTTTAAATGAATGTTAGAATTAAAAATTTGGAATTTCGCAAAAAAATGAAGGAGTTGTTTTCGTACTTCTCCTTCTTACTTATTAAATAGCTTATGTTCAATAAACTTAGTTTTTTTATTGATTAGCTAAATTCACCAAACTAGACACTTTTTTTCAGGATTCATGGGGCTGCCGATGGGACAGTCAAACACTTGAGCGAAGTCGTTGGAATTTGACAACGTTCCGATTACTCGAAATTTTCCTGGCGAGTGGACGGCGGTTTTCAGCTTATTCCTCGTAGCCTCAGGCCTCATTGAACCACACCACACTTGCGCAAAATTAAGAAAAAATAGTTGCTTTCCATTAGCATCTATTCCAGGCAAAGTCTCATTTGCATTTCCATTCCTGCTTAACCATTTTTCGTAGGCCTGCAGAAATTTAAAATGTAGTAATATTTATTCCTTTTTTATATGTATACAAACTTATCTAACTTACCTAACTTATCAGAACAAAATTATCTAATTATTACTGCATTATGATTAGTTTAAAATTTCTGAACTGTGATATTGATTTGTCAAATTATATTTTATTTGAACATGCATCTCTTATGTCTAGATTAAGTATTAAATGAAATATTGTCTAAAAAAAAATACTATCACAAGCGTCCCATGCATGAATGTAATGAAATTTACGTTACCCTAAAAGCTTGTTTAATGCCACCATTGTCAGCTATATTTTCGCCCTGAGTATTGATGCCATCAATTTGCATTCCAACTTCGTTCACTGTATATCTGCTGTATTGGTCTATAGAATGAAAATAGCCGCATTTTACTTTGCGGAGAAACTCATAATCAGGTATAATGATGTTTATATGTAATAATTCTTTAAATATATTGTATATAGAAACTGTTAAATAGAAGACAAATCTAGAAAATACTGTCAATATCGTTTGTCACAAAGAGTATGTGCACCCATGTCGTACACGGTATCTCGTGCAGTTATAAATATAAATAAGCGAAGGTTTAAATTATCCTTACTAACCCTGCGATAATAATACTAAAACATTATTCATAAGGAAAACTTGTAAAAGGAAGCTTATAAGCGGACTCACTGTTAAAAAAAAATAAAGAACAGAAATGAGAAAGAACAGCTCACCAATCAGACATTGGGCACGCTGACGAAATCCAGCGATCGCTTCGTCTTTCCACCAGCGATGAAGATTTCCATCCTTGTCGAAGAGTCGACCTTTGTCGTCGAAGCCGTGCGTTATTTCGTGTCCAATGACTACACCGATGCCACCATAATTTAAACTGCGTGGAAAGAATCTATGGTAAAAGGGTGGCTGTAATATGCCCGCCGGAAACACTGCACATAAAAATAGTAACGAAAAATTAAACGATTATAATATAAACAAGTAAATCGAATTGAAATAACAAATATGAGAATATATCTATGATTATATCAGTGTATAATGAAAATTGTAGCAGTGCATCATTGCACGTCATGATTTGCAAAACATATAACTCCCGATTGGTGTCAGCTAGTCCGGACCATAACTCTATACAGGGTTAGTCAGTAGAAACGCACCAGCAGAAGTTAGCCACAAGTGGCCGACACGGCAGTATGGCCTCTTCAAAAAATGACATGTGACTGTGACCGATTCTCATAAACGCAAACTGACAGTTCGTATAGTAATAAGATTTTTGAAATATTTCAATAGTTAGGTTACTGAAATAATTCATTAATATTGTAATGACAAAATGTAATATCAGTTAAGCCTTATTTTCACAACAGATGGCAGTTAAAACAATGTAAATTTTAAAATATTCACAATTTTGATACTTCCAAGTAATGATCACAACTGCAATTCTGCAATACAATCCTGCAATTAATTTAAAAATCAATTAATCAAAATGCTTTTATGGCAAAAAAGTGCAGCAAAAAATCTGTTGTGAAAATAAATCATAACTGATATTACATTTTGTCATTACAATATTAATTAATTCTAATATTTCAGTAACCTAACTATTGAACTATTTTAAAAATTCTATTGCTATGTGAACTATCAATTTGCGTTTATGGGAATCGTTCACAGTCACATGTCATTTTTTTTTGAGGCCACACTACCGTGCCGGCCACTTGATGCCAACTTCTGCTGGTGCGTTTCTACTGACTAACCCTATATAAATCCATCTTTAAGGGGGGAAACCACATTAGCAGGCTCTTTTTCACTAATTTTTAGGATTTTTTTTTGAGTGGGAAAAATTAATTAGAATTTAATCAAATTTTGACATCATTTTATTTATATTTTGAACAACTTTCGTGATTTTTTTTTTGAAAGATTTCAGCCAAAAATAACAAAGTTACGCACTGATGTACGCTGAAGGTCGTAACTGAAGTTCTCCTATTGCGGAACGTGTAGCTATTCCAATTTTCATATGAAATAAAAAATGTTTTCATTTCACATTAATAATTTATTTTCTAAGAATATGAACCTCAATGCAGATGAAAATAATAAAAATTAAAAATTTTGCAGGTGTTGGAAAAATTTACTTCAATTTTCACCATTTTTTTTCCACTGCTTATGTAAAAAAAAAACACCCTTAAAATCATGATATCTTCTCAAAAGCTGGTTCATATATTTCGTAATTTGATAAAGAATCATAATATCAATTTTCATAATGAACGATTAATTACTTTTTGAGTTAGACTTCCCGCAAATGTGAAAGTCATTTTTAGAAAAACGCTAAATCAAAACTGATGACAGCCGTCTGAGACTGTCCGTTCGAGCGTCGCTTTACCTAATATAACCGACATAATCCCTTGTGTTGATTCTTCTAGTACCTTCTATACCATTATTTAAAAAGAACGAGACAAAAGTTGGGTTCCACTACTAGGGTACGCAAATAAATAATAAATAAATACCCTACCGCTATGCGCACTCGAGCCTGTAACCTGTACCCGATGAACGCTCGGTTCTATGCTCATAAAATCTAAACGAATGCGAATTTCGCTTTGAAATTTTTATAGTATATTCTTGAATAGTTAAGCAAACGATTTATGCAATAAAAAAAACGATTTTTTGAACCTCCTAATGTGGTTTCCCCCCTTAAACGTGTTTGCTAGCTGAATCACACTTCAAGTGATCCACAGTTAGTAATAATTTAATATTATTGAAGATTAGTATTATACATTAGAAAACAATCAGTTTGAATGTCATTCCAAACTGTGTTATCGCATTTGCACGCACGCACGCACGTACACTTATCTTCAGTTGACGAATGCATAAGGATCTCTTCCCACACGTTGCAAGTCGTCGTGCCAAAGGAGATTGCTCGTTGGTCGACTTACTGAAACTGAGCATGTCCTCGTGCTTCAACAGATCTCCCTTAAATTACATAAATTGATTTCTAGGAAATTTTGGCTTATTAACCACTTAATTCGCAAATGCAAAATAGCTCGTTAGCATGTTCTGCTTTAAATCTACAGGCTTGTATTATTACGTCAATGTTTTCAAATCACGATATCTCAAAAAAAACTGTAAATTTTGTCGAGATATTCGATGTACAAAGATTTTTGCTAAAATAAAAATTATAATCGTAATTTCTACCGTACTCTAACCAATTTTCAAATGGCACACAGAATTCTAGGATCCTTTTAGAATACTAGATTTCTACACGGAAAGAATGTTTCATTACAAATTTCTGAGGTTTCACTAAAGCATAACGGATCAAGCTGGCTGAATATCACCCTGATCCGGGCTACATAAAATATTCCTAAGAAATGCCTTATTAGGGCAGCCTGACGTCACTGCATCAAGGCTATGTCAAGTAATTGTAGGGCATGCCGTTATAAGATCAGCGTCACATTATTCGGGTCTGAGCCATATCAGGTACTTGACCGGCGCCGTATCAAGCATCTGATCAGCGTCGGATGCCAGACCGGGTCTGACGAGATCCCGGTTTTGGGCCGGATTAAACAGACAAGGTAAGCTTAATTTGGGCCAAATTCCGCCCTAGATAAATTTCTGCTCGGGATTGTATCTATATATTTAAGAGCAACTTACGAAAATATACTAAAAAGTAAACATGTCACGTTAGCTTTAACTGAAGTATACATTAAACATTTTGAAACTTAAAAATATGTAGTGTGAAACTATAGCTTTTACCTTGTTGAATTTAAAAAGTTATATAAAACAGCTGAATTATCTTGTGCACTTCTTTCAATTTTACCGTGGAGTGCATTACTTTTTATATCTTTGAAGTCAACCATGAAAAAAATTGTGACTTTTTACGTCTTTTATGAATTATAATCAAATACATGGTTGGGTTGTTACACATTCAGTACATACAAGTAGTACAGCTGTAGGCATTCTGGACCAGGAGACCTGTAACCGACCTATACCGACACTCTAGAACCTTCGAAGGTGGGTGTCCGTGCTAAACTGGCAACGTGCGCGCTCACAATTTCCGGAAGTGACGTCATCAATACCCCTCGATTCCAAGAATTTTTGCTCGATTCCGGGAATTTTACGT
>JAYRCB010000222.1:52433-66402 GCA_036026315.1 Trachelus stipa
ACGATAACTTAACGGATCCTGTCGATTTTTGGGGACGCGTAAAATCGAGAAACGCAACCGTAGGTGCTGATCTTTGGGGTCACGTAAAATCAGCAAACGCAACTGGATGCACGAACGGGAGCGGATGGTTACGGAAATGCACGGCCGCTCAGGCTGCTAGGTTGAGGTAGAGAGGGTCGGAGTGAGACAGGCAAATAGTGCGAGAGACAGAGAGCAGCGAATCGAGAACGTCAGAGAACGAAGCTTAACTGTCTATCGAGATCCCTTCACCAATTAATAAATTGGGAGAACTCATCGGAGCTGGTACAGCTAATCCGAAATGGCCGAGAACTGTATCCAAAGGACACTGTGGTGGGCACTGCACCAAGGCACTGCACTACACCTCCGTAACACTCCCAGGAATTCAAAGAATCGCGATCTCGTAATACCGCCGGTATGAACGTCTCGCGAAGGGAGCGTCGCCAGTACCGAAGAGGAAGGACGGCTCTGGAAGCTGTCCAGGTGTGAGGGGTCGCTACCCTCCACCGCCTATCCGTCCCGACAGGAGTCCGGATGAGGATCAACTCCGGACGAAGTATCCAGACAACCCTAGCCACGGCAACGAGTTGTGACATCCCGAAGAGTCCTGAGTCCCGCGAACAGGATACGTCGCGAGGACTAGGATTAAGAATTACTTAGCGGAACCGTCCTTCAGAGTATAAGATTGTATCGTTTACATGGAGACTCCGGTTATAGACTATATACCGTTCCGCGTCCATCTCGTAGGGTTAAGTTGTTTGAATTATCGATGTAACGATTTAAAGAGTAATTTAAGTCTGGTGAAATGTTCAAAAATTAGCGCGAGGACTTACGATTGCGTCACGTTGAATAGTAGTATCGAAGCCTGAATAGTGTATCGAAACCACCTAATTGTATCGTTCACGGTAAGCGTCTCGCCGTCGAGAAGACGAAATCTTTTCCGTTGAAGTAATTTACGTTTAAGCTCGTTGATACCTTCCTCCCGGTTTCGGCCAGGGAGACGATCGCGTAACGTCCAGAAGGAAAAGATTCCGTGCCTACTGCTGAACTTACTATTAATTATAGTCTATTGTCTATCGTGGAACTTGAATAATGTATTACTCTCGGTGACCCTGGAAAACCCTAGAAAACCTACGAATCACGCTTCTCGTGATAGGATTGTTACATATTAGCCTCTGAGAAATTGTTGCTAAAGTTTGCTTGTGAGAGGCCATTTGTTTGTAGTATTTATCGGTCTCGCGAATTTCGGTAGCAGTGTCTGTTAAGTTGACTATTTCGTCAGTCTTCTAGGACTGAGTATTTCCGTTTCGTGTAATTCGTGTAATTGGTATAACTTGTATAATTTGTATAATTTATATCATCCTATTCTGTGCAGCACTAATTTTGTACCATGAATATCATAAGGGAATTTCCATCTTCTAGTCCGCCACTCGAGCCAATTCGTACCGTAGCTCGTCAAGTTCGTGCGTTAGCGACGTCCTTTGAAGGGCATAAATATCCTTGACCTTAGTACGCGCGGTATAGTATCGTCGGCGAAGTATTTAGCGTGTGAAATCGAATTGTATCGAGTACCGTACAATCATGCGTCCTATCGTGGACTCCGTATAGCGTGACGCTCATCTTAATATTCCCGAACTGGTTAATTCCGCTGTTACTTGTTATTATTTTACTTTATTATCAGAAGTCCCAAATAAAGGGCCAATTGTTAATTTTGGTTACTGTTATAATCGAGGGTTCTCAATCTCTTACACCTTACCATCTGTGCGTTCCCTACCCCTCTACCATCTCGTTAAGATTTGGACTAGTCGGACAACTTCTCTTCTTTCCTCGGAAATTTCCCTTGCCTTCTCGTAGCACAACGGTGTGCCTGGCGTCCAGTCGGCTTTAGTATTAAAGAATTTGTTCTTTCCGGGTTTTCGGGGAAAAGAAGGGGGGGGGGGGGTGGGTATCGAAGTTTGTGACGACTTATTGTATCGCTACTATTAACCTAGGGGTTTTTGATTATTCTAAAAATAACGTCACAACACATATACATATTTCTCCATCATTTGTATCCCCTAGAAATCGAAAAATGAAATCAGCTCTATTTGGATCCGGTAAGGGCGTGACATTACTCACAGGGAAACCTTAGTAGGTGTCCACCTCCGATTTTTTACGTTTTCACATACGTTGTAGTACTCGAAAAACTAAGCGACACGTGTATTTTTTATCAGCCCAAACTGCATTTTTGGCAATGAAAACTATCTCCGAAAATTGGGTTATTCACACCCATTTAATTATTTCACATATAAAAGCGGTATCTTTCACAATGAAACGAATTGGAAAAATGTTCTCGCAATAAGAGATCAAAATAGTACATTATGATATAAGTGCAGGAAGCACCCTCCAGGGTGGCAAATTTCACACGAGTAGGAATCACCAACCCGCATCCGTATCATAATGTACTATTTTGCATCAGTGTACGGAAAGTTCGCAGTATATGCACCAAAAAGAAACACGAAATGGCCGATTCCCGCACATTCTGAACTCATTAAGAATGGACCACTTTGTGCTTGTTTTTTGGTTCACAAACTGCGAACTTTCCGTACAGTGTTGCAAAAGTATGATTTTCTCAAATTTGTCGAAGAATTGTTATGGGGGTAAACCATCCCTAAATTTTTTTTTCATTATACAAGACCTCCGTAAGTGCACTTTACTTTGTGTATGTTGCAATAGAATAAAGAAACTTATATTACATAAATTTACATTGTCAGAAGTACGCATTACATCAGGAAAATGTGAATTACCCACGAATTATTATAACAAATAGATTTATAAGACCAGCAAGCATTATCAGACTTTATTATTCATTGTATGTGGTACAGTAATGATGCTCTTCGAAGAAATGCTTAAAACACGAGGATTTTTTGCACCACGAACATCTAATAACGGCTACACTTTCACGTTTTTGAACTTCACACAATGTGTTGGAAAATTTTTTGAAGAAAAAGTCTACTGGATTCTCAAATTCTCCTAAGTTTTCGCCAATCCTGGCCCTTCGCCAATTAATAAATTAAGAGTCCTGACCGGAACTGGTTCAGCTAATCCGTGAATGCCGAGAACTGCATCCAGAGGACATTCAGGCGGGCACTGCACTACAGTACAGCACTGCACCTCCGAAACACACGCAGAAAATCTATTGGATTTTCTGGATATAGCGAGAGTAACGCAAGAACTATACAAGCAAAAACCTTCTATAGCGCACACGAAACGCAGCTAGAAAAACTAGCAAGAGATAGCACGAGAATGCGAACGATCTCGAGGTACCTCGATCGGTGTCCCAAGACATACTACTCTGACAATAGCCAAATTCGAGAACTAACCATTATGATTGGTCGAGATCCTTATAGCCGATAACTCTTATCCTTTCCCCCGACTCGTCCCTTCAAACCAAATTGAGGGCGTTCCTTAGCAAATCGGTACGTAACAACTGGGGAGATTCTCGACGAATTCTTCCCCCCGGGCATTAGACCACAGCTGGGCATCATAACTACAACACGGATTAGGGAGTTAATCTCCTGCCCTTAACCGTATCGAAAAACATTATCTCCACCCGCTCTACAGCATTTTGCCTCTTTCCAGTGGGGCGCCGGTATTTCACTCGGACCTCTGCCGGACGTCACACACAGTTTTACTTACGTACCTGATTTTGTTCAATTTTACCTAATCTGTAGAATCAACCTAATCTCTAGAATGTATCTTTAACATAGAATTTATGTACTTGATACATAACTGTTGCAAGATGCGTTTTCTGCATACGTACATACAAGGTGTTCCATTTTAACTTAGACATTGCAATATTTCGAAAACAAAAAGTTTTCAGAAAAAATATTTGAGAAAAAAGTTGTTGGGTTCGAAGGGGGCCGTCTAGTGGTATAGCTGAATTTTTTGCTTGGGGTCTGTGTTGGTCCCTGTGCAGGTCCCTAGCGCGCGGTTATCATCAGCTGCAGCTGATGTGAGTGTTAACGCGTTTATAATGCTATTTTGTACAAGCAACGAAACTCGCAAAACCTTTTTGATCGGCTAATCAAACCACAAAATTTCATTTGTATTTTATAAAATGTAAATTGAATATTAGTATAACATATGTTAATTATAATACAAATAAATAAAAGAACAAGTAAAAATACAAAATAAGAATTTTTATAGTTATGTGGTATTTCATTATCATTTTTACTTTTATTGAAATTGTGGGAAATCGTGGAGAATAAAGTAAATGCATATTACGAAATATTTACTATATTTTGTATATAAACATTATCACAGTGTGAAATACATTAATACAATAGATCTTTTTTGAGCTGATTCAGTTTTTCTTGCTCTTCGTTAATTGGACAAATCATATGTGGTCTTTGAGTCCACATTATTTTCTGGATGCTGAATAGTTTCAGATACACACTCCGACAACAATATGTCATTTTCAGAATCTATCAGTACAGATACGATCTCAAAATCCTTGGATTGTGTAATACTCTGATCCACTGGTTAATTTCTGTGTGAGACTCATCAGATAACACATTTATTTGCAGTCTAATGAGTTCTGTCCAAGAGAATATGGACGGTACAGAATCTTTTTTTAATCGTAAAACTTTATACGGTGACTACAACATCAAGTATTATATAAAATAAACAAAACTATAAAATAAACAAAATAATTATAAACAATTGATCAAATTGTGAAACTTACGATACCAATCACTGTCCCATCAGGTCCTAGAAGTTTACGTTGCCACAATATTTCGTCAGAACGAAAATGTTTTTCACAGACCGATTATCCCCTCTTTAATCCAATACCGGAAGGTTCAATTGCTGTTTTCCAGAATTTGATAATTTCAGGGTTCCGTGGAACTCTGAAATTTTGAGGTGACTTGAGGTGAAAGGTGATTTTTTTTAGATTTGACCGATACCCTGATGTGCACCCGAGCACCGCGCACGTAGGCATTGCAAAATTTCAATAAATATCACGATTAACTTCACGCCTTCTTAACAACACGTTTATCATTCTTTATAACTCAAAATCAAATAACCAAATTATCGTCTCAGACCTCTCATTGTCAGACGCTGTGATTTGAGGTTAGGAAAATTGGTGTCACAGTGGGTCGATGGCGGCACTGGGAAGACGGGGAACGGGGGGAGGACACAGCGCGCTTGACTAGCAGCGCCGCAAAATGCGAACTGCAAACGGCGACACTAATGCAGCCATGTACTGCCTATAACAATTTAATAGAGTATCAGGGACCGGGCTCTGTGAAATCCAAGTTTATTTTTGTAAATAAGAGCCCCTTATTTTTTTATTGCAGATCGTGGTGTATGAAAAAAAAATAATAAGTTTTTTTCTTGATCATTTTAAATAAACCCTCTGCAACAGACGCAAAAGCTCCTCGAAGTTGAAATTCGCAATACGTTACAATTTCCAGTTTTTTGTTAGCGATAAATGATAATAGTATATGGACTGGCGATTTGATAATCTGATTAAATTGAAGCTACAGAGTGTTAATCCTGCCAATTAAGACAAGATCAATGAACGACCCAGCCAATACACACTGGGATAGAAGCTAAAAAAACTGGCCAAAAGTCAAGATTTAGTCTGACTTGTATGAAAATTGATATAAGACGATTGTTAAAGTCTTTGATTTCAAATTTAAACTAAAAAATTCAAAACTCAGAATGGCGAATTGAATACAGTGATCAAAACTTAAAAATTTTACATAATTTATATGAAACCTGGTATGAAGGGGTTTTCGAGGTCGCTGATTTCGAACTTGACGTCAGAACTTACAATTTCAGGTTGATTGTTCTTTGTGATTCCCCTTGCCTTTCACAATTCCAAGATATTTGCTTTCCACTTTTTCTATTACTGTCACTATTACTACTACTACTACTATTACTACCACTATCACTATTCACAAATCTTTGCACGGTAAGAGGTCAGTGGAAAACTAAAAAGGATGTCTATAACACATAATTCACGGGTGATTGACCCAAAGACATGCCAGGATTTTCGTTCTTTTAAATGATTTTAATATGAATTTAAAAATCGTTGAATTTTGGGCCTGATTGAGCCCAAAACAGTCGCGCGGCTCAACATTAGTTCATCAAATTGCCACTCCATATTACTATTATAATTAACAAAAAATCGAAATTTGTAACGTATTTCAAAATTCAAATTCAAGGGCCTTTTGTGTCTGTTGCAGAGGGTTTATCGAAAAATGATCAAGAACGAAACTTGTTTATTTTTTTTTTATACAACACGAATCTGCAATAAAAAATAGGGGTTCTCATTTAAAAAATGGACAGGCCCCAAGCCAAAAGTTCAAGTATCTCACTAGTCAGTTGTTCGGAAAAATGCCTCCGATCGGCGATGTGCCGCGGCAAGTGGAGAGCAGCGACGCTTAGCGTCGGCTGAGAGAAGTAGTAGCAAGTAAGATGGCGAGCAACTTGCAACACGCATGTCAACGATCCATGTAAATTAATAAAAAAGGCAAGGTAAAGTGGGTTTGTGCCTAATTGTTCAACCCTCCACACAACGTTGGCGCCCAACAAACTCGAACTCCAACTGAAAAAGAGTGAAATTACAACGAAAAAGTGTCGAAATCAGTGTGTGAAGCCGGTGCGACAGTTGAAGGGAAACGGGCACATGGCGACGTTCTGCGCACCCTGTAAGACAACGACGCAGTACAAAGTAATAGTCACACTAGTGCTATCTCTTCTGCGACGTAGTTTCGTAATAGATTGAAGGCAAGTTCATTTCGCATACAAGAAGCACGATCTCGTTGAGGAAATTACGACATACAATTGCAGTACAAAATTGGTACGGAAATTCACGGCGTAACGGTCGAGTTACACGCACATCAAGAAAGAGGCTTACGGCGCAAGGAAGTGCGCACATACCAACACAACACAAAAAGAAGAGACGGCGTTCATACCGACGACACCGCTGCTCAAACTACAAAGAAAATCGGCAGTACCCAAGAAATCTTGGTGCAACGTGGGGTATTCGAGAGAAAGTCAGGTTAGTGAGTCGCCTAATCCTCTCCTTTTCTTTAATACATTATTTTATAAAATGGCTACGCCATTAAGCAGACTAAAGCAAAAGCGAGCTCGCATAAAAGGGCAAGTCACACGAGCATTTAACTATTTCGAAACAAGCGAAAACGTTACTTTATCAGATGCATAGGTGCGATTAAAAAAGCTCGAGGAAGCTCAATTCGAAATTCTATAAGACGAAATTGAAGATAAAACCGTGAGGAACGAAGAGGGCGCAGCAGACGCCGACGGTACAGCGGAAAGACAACTCTTCGAAGATCAGTATTATCGAGCAGCAGCGAAAGCATAAGCAATCATTAGTAGTATAAGTTGGGGAGTTCTGGCTCAAGATTCCTGTAACTGACCTATACCGACACTCTAGAACCTTCGAAGGTGGGTGTCCGTGCTAAGTTGCCATCATGAGCTCTACGATTTCCGGAAGTGACGTAACCGAGACCCCTATTTTCTAGTAATTTATGGGGGATTCTAGGAATTTTACGTCGGATTCCAGGAATTTCCGCCCGATTCTGGGAATCGCACACGATCGAGAACCTTCTAGAACCTTCTAAAACCTTCCAAAAGCTTCGATGGTTCGTGTCCGTGCTAAGTCGTGAAGGATCGCTCTCAGAGCTGGCGGTCCTCTCGCGCGACGTTTTGAGGAAGCCCCGTGCCCCCCAACCCGGAAAGCCTTCTAGAAACTTCGATGGGCCCCGTGCATGTTCGCACAGGTTTCTGACGGCAGCCCTCAGCCTGTTTGACCTCGAACGTTATCTCGCAGAATTGAGCATCGCTGATGCAGTCCTGCAGGAAGTTTCGAGAACTTTTCTCGCTAACCTTGAACCTTAGTGCGTAGCATCGGTGAATCAAAGAGGGAGAGAGAGAGAGTGAGTGACAAGCGGCATCCCCTTTGCGCGCAGTGTCGAAGAGCGGTTTTAGGAACTTTTGCGTCGAGGTTGATTCCAGGAAAAACGATACCCTCCCCATGCAGGTTTCGGACGGCAGGCGACTTGACCTCGAACGTTATCTCGCACAGTCGTGTGTCGAGAATGCAGTTCCTCATCCCCCCGAGGTGTCAAATTACTCGTAAGTGCGCGCGACGCAACTTCGTCGTCGGAGGAGGGTTAAGGTTCGTCCAAATATTCCAGAACTTAAGTCGCTGCGTCCGGAAGATGCATGGACCTTGACATCGATTCCAGAATTTCTGTCGACGATTCGATTACTAGAAATTTGCGAAACCTCCCATCCCCATTTTAGCCCTTAAGAGTTTCCTATAAAAGGAGGAGCTTAATGTACCTTCATTAGTCTGCTGCGACAATTCGGTCGATGCCGAATAAGAGGAAACAACGCGAGCTCAAAGTTCGATTACAGTTACTATTAAAGAATATCGCGGAAGTGAAACAGTTGATCGAAGCTAGAAGAGATTGTAAAAATCTCATAATAAATTTGAAGAGATTCCATATTAATTAAACGCAATGGAGCTCTCGAATATCAACAAAGTGGGTCGTTTGGACGCGTATCTTCCAACGAAAAAGTTGTCAAAACTGGAGGTTCAAAAGGAATATAAGACTAGTTGTATTCGGGAGAACAATATACGGAATCAGATTAATCGTTGACATTGAAAACAGCTTCTCAACGTTTCTACCAGCGAGGATGTCTAAAGTCTTAAAAGACGATAACAATTTGTTCCAAAACATGGTGCGTGTTGTAGACGAAGATCGACTCCTTATGCGCTATCTCGGTGGACAGTATAATTGAATTTCAATGTTTGTAATCGTGCTCTTAGTACTACTATGTATACGTGTTAAATAAATATACAACTTTGTGGTACACCAGTATGTTGAGGTAAGTGGATGTGTGTGTATGCGTGATTGTTGTGTGTGACTGAGCTAAGGGAGAAAATATATTTAACCTTACAATATCAGAAATGGGATCGAAATATCCAAATCTCACGGTGTTACGCGTTTCCCCAAATGATTTAGATGAGAATTAGAATCTGTGGAAAGAAACGTGCACAAATTTAACGGACGGACGTGAGAAAACGTGGTCAGGTTTTCGCGTGCCGTACGAAGTGTATAAGTAGTGAAGTAGCCGGGTGCGGACGGGACCGCTTCCAAGTACGTTTAGATAAGACAATTCGCGTCGTGGCGGTCCGTAAATTATAATAGCATCAGTATAATTGGTGAAAAAGGCCCATTGCCGGGAAAATAACGGTCGTGCGGAAGTGACGTGATCCTCAGTTAAATTGCAGGTGGCGCTGTATATGTATTTCCGGAGTGGCTGTTACCAGGAGTCGCCACGTAACGGTGATTGAACTAATTACCAAATCTAGAAGCGCTGACGTCGCAGTTGTCGTCGATATTAGCGTACTCGAATTGGGTGATCGGTAAAGTGCCAAGTAATATACATACCATTGTTTTGAAGTGTCGCTCAAGAGCCAGACCAGTCTGTACCTTAGTAATTGTGTGTTTACGACATAGAGTGCATGGTCAAAGGTATATGTGTTGTTGGTACTCTGGGGACAGTCGGTAGAGTACAAAATAAGTTCAATTTTACAAAAAACGATTTCAGCGAAACCTGCGTTTTACGTGCAAGGACTGTGAATAGAAGAAATCCAACAAGTTTCCAGGTAGCAGAGTTGAAGGAGATCCTTCCAGGCTTCGGGTTACCGGTTAGTGGTTCTAAAACTGAGTTGATCATGAGGATACAGGAAGCAGATCCTACTGATGGGTAGCTACGAGCAGTAACCCGACGGACGGGGAAGAAGAAGCTCAGAGAGAAGAAACGGGAGCAAGTAATGCTGAAAATGTAGTGAACAGGAACGATCTAAGACAACGTGAGTTGGACCTACTGCGCCGAGAACGAGCGGTGCTGCAAAGGTAATTGAAGCTGGTCCGAAATGAGAATCACCAGTTGAGAACGAGACGCTCTCCCGCGTCGATTGATGTGGGTAGATCAGGAACTAGTATCAAAGTGCTGGGAGATCCACTAAACGTATTTAACGGTACGGACAATACGTTTTCTCAATGGTCCAGGCAACTTCAACTTCTCAAGGATATATACGTTCTGGATGACAACACTGCGAGAATGTTAGCAGTTTCGAAATTGAGGGACAAAGCGTTAAGATGGTTCCACTCTAAGCCCGAACATGTTCAGCTTGAGTTTCGTCGCCTAATCGAAGAACTCAACTCTGTTCGATCATCGTTCAAATAGAATGACGCTCCGAAAGGAGTTCGAGAGGAGACAATGTCGGTATCAAGAAACTTTTAGCGAATACTATCATGGGAAGATAATATTGGCCAATCGGGTCCCCATAGCAGATGATGAGATGATTGACTACATCATTGAAGACATTCCGGATCCACAGCTTCAAAGCCAGGCCTGTCTGCAAAATTTTACATCTCAAGCGTCTCTCCTAGTAACTTTCGAAAAGATGTCGTCCCGTGCGGACGAAACGAACTGAGGTGGTAGAGAAAAGCGGGACAAAAATGAGGAAACCGTCAGACAAGGAAAACCATCAACCGAGAAAATGTTACAATAGCGGTGAGCAAGATCATCTGAGGACGAAATGCCCATCTCTCAAAAACAACAGGGGGGGGGGGGGGCGTGTTTCATCTGCCATGAAACGAATCATTTCGCCAGGGAATGCCCGAAACGAGACAGCAACCGGATTGACAGCATCGAGGATGAGTTTTATCAATCAGTTGTATTTAGCGTATCGCGGCTGGACTTTGCGAAATCGTGGTTGTTAAGAATGCTTTTAGACACAGGCAGTGCTGTAAGCCTTATAAAATCAAAATACGTACCGGAAGATGCGATCGATTGGACAGAGGATGATGAGCTATCGGTACCGCGGTATAAATCGAAGTAATCTAGTTGCACTGGGAACGATAGAATTAGGAAACGCGATAGCCGACCAACCGACGAGAATCGCTCGCCTGTTAGTTGTCCCTGATCAAACGATGTTTTTTGCTGCACTCTTAGGTCGGGATGTATTGAAGTGTTTCAGTTTTAGTCTTAACACGATGTCAGGTAAAGATGACGAAAATATAGTAGAAATAATGAATATAGACGTATCGAGATCGCAAGACACCGAGGCCGAGCCAATAGTAATAAATTCAGCTATACCAAATTAAATTTAGGCCGAACTTAGAGAAATGATCCATTCTGCTCATAAGGACCAGATGTACCTAATGTGGGAGCGGAAATCAAACTGTTGTTGCGTGATCACGAACCGTTTCATTGCGCCCTGCGTAGGATATTGTTTGCTGAAAAAAGGGAAGTCCGCCAAATTTTAGACAGGCTCTTATCGAAAGGGATAATTCGAGAAAGTAATTTTGAGTACACGTTATCGGTAGTTCTTGTTAAAAAGAAAAACGGGGAAACGTTGATGTGCGTGGACTATCATATACTCAATAAAGTCATACTGCGTGACAATTTTCCTCTTCCTCTTATAGAAGACCAGATTAACGTGTTAAACGGGAAGAAGTACTATAGTTAACTCAACCTTAAGGGTGGATTGCATCATGTGTCGATTGCCGAAGAATCAATCAAATATACAACTTTTGTTACCCCTTGTGGCCATATTGAATATGTTAAAATGCTTTTCGGAATAAAAGTGCCCCTACGAGGTTCCAAAAGTGGATAAATGAGGTTCTTGCGAAACCTATATCGAATGGAGATGTCACGGCGTACATGGATGATTTCCTGATTGCGACGAAGACTCTCTGACGTCACGTAGAAACATTAAAATACGTGCTTGGGCTGTCAGTGGCAAATAAGCTTGAACTTTGGTTAGATAAAGATAAAAAATATAGAAAATATCAGAAAAGGGGATTAGTCCAAATGACGATGGCGTAGCTGCAGTCGTTAATTATCCGGTTCCGTCTGATGTTCGACGCGTGCAGCGATTCTTGGGCATGAGCGCGTATTTTCGTAAATTTATAGAAGGATTTTCAATTATCGTTAAGCCGTTGTATGCTCTCCTAAAAAAAGGCTCGACATTTAGGTTTGGGAATGAAGAGTTAGAGGCATTTGAAAAGTTAAAGGCAAGCCTCGTGAAGGCACCGATCCTTGGTATCTATTGTCCGCACGATCTGACGGAGTTACATTGCGACGCGAATTCACATGGGTTTGGAGCTATATTGGTTCAACGCAAAGCGGACCTAAAATGCCACCCGATCTTTTACTTTTCAAAGCGTACTACCGACACTGAAAGCAGATATCATGGCTTCGAGCTAGAAACACTGTCTATAATTTATGCTTTGAAACGATTCAGGGTATATCTCCAGGGAATCAAATTCAAAATCGTTACCGATTGTAATTCATTGAGGATGACCCTGGATAAGACAGACGTAAATCCGCTAATCGCGAGATGGGCTCTTGAACTACAGAACTATGATTATAAGGTTGAGCATAGGCCCGGTAGGCGGAAAACAAGAAGGATTTTTACATCCAATTCCCAAGGAAAGTGTCCCTTTCGCAAACCTCCACGTCGATCATTATGGCCCAGTGGATAACAAGTGTCTCATCAAGAAGTACATTCTCGTACTGATAGATTCGTTTACTAAATTTGTGAAATTATACGCTACAAAGACTACATCCTCGAAGGAGGCCATTGATTGTCTGCGCCAAATTTCGCTAATTTCGGTCGGCCCAAAGTCATTGTGTCCGATAGAGGAACAAGCTTTACGTCCAGGGAGTTTACGCAATTTCTTGAGGAGAATGACATCCGTCATGTGAAAATCGCAACCGGCTCCCCAAGAGCGGATGGGCAAGCGGAACGCGTCAATAAGGTGATAGGACATATGCTTGGTAAATTAGTAGATAAAACGTCTGTTCGGCACTAGTACAAAGTGTTAGAAGATGCTGAATACGCGATCAACAATTGTGTTAATAAAACCACCGGAGAGACCCCAAGTAAGCTTTTGTTCGGAATAGGACAGCGAGGAAAAGTGCCTGATGAGATTCAAAACTACCTAGAGGAAAATATAACCCTTAAGGGAATCGATCTCACGGAAATGCACTCCAAAGCCGAGGAAAATATAGTAAAATCGCAAGAATTGAACAAAAGATACTTTACCAAAAAACACAAGGAAGCGCACATATATAAACAAGGCGATTACGTAATGTTAAGGAACTTCGAAAGTATACCAGGGGTTTCAATTAAACTAATCCCTGAAGTTAGGGGAACCTATCAGCTCATCAGAGTACTCCGAAACGGAAGGTACGTCGTTTCTGACGTAGAAAATTTTCAAGCCACACAACGCCCATACAACAGCGTGTGGGATGTTTCTAATATGAAGCCTTGGTGTCCTAACGAAGGTTCTCGTACGAAGAAAATAAGTGATCATTGTAAATAGATTTAATGTAGCTTCTAAGTCTGGCGTAGTGAATCTATGTAAAGAGTCCGGGACGGACTACTGTCAGGATAGGCCGAACTGTGATACACCAGTATGTTGATGTAGGATGTGGATGTGTGTATATGCGTGATTGTTGTGTGTGACTGAACTAAGGGAGACCTCCGGCGAGAGCGCTAGAAGACAACAGTTCGGTTGTGACCACGAATAAAGAAAGGACAATTACCAAAAGTACACCAAGTCGTAAAATTTAACACCTCGCATTTGCCAAATCTTGAAAATATATTTAACCTTACAACTTATTATATCTTATGTTTTTTATTCGTAATCAAAATACATTCATCATTCCAATAACCAATTTCTTAACAATTTAACGTTTTCCATCGAACATTGGATATGAGGAGCATGATCATGCGAACACCGGGTGAGTAAGTTCTTGCGCAGGTTTTGCAGCGAAGGGCATCCCAGATCTCCTAGATCCACGATGTGCTCGGATCGTCCGATGAAAGTTCCCAACCAAATTTTCTTCT
>JAYRCB010000226.1:0-94463 GCA_036026315.1 Trachelus stipa
GTAAAGAGTCTCGGCGAGCTGTGCCCTGTACAGCCGGTTGCCTGTACTTGGCGCGAGACTCGACCGAGTCTCTTGATCACAACTGGATTGGGTTTTGGGTTTCACAAAGATTCGTAAATTCTTTTCTTCAAAATGATGGACTCCCAGACTAGTGTAATACTACCGTAATTTTAGCAGAAATTTTCTAGCAGTTCCGTAATTGAATTAAAATATTAGTCAGTGATATTGAGGCACTTATTTAAAATGCGCCATCTTAACCACGTCATAGGACATTCAGTGCATCCGCAAGTGCTATTTTTAGATTATACAGTTACAATATCAATGATAAATGTATTTGATGTCCTCGGTTTGTATACATATATAGGGTTATAACCTGGAAAAGTGAAAGAACTCTGTCTATAAGGAGAGTCTTTAGTTTTTCCCCCCTAGTCACCATGTATATACAACGAAACAAATACGCATGATGAAATTTTGTATAGTTAAATTTAATACGTATTTTAAATTTCATAAAAGTTTGTCCTGCTTCCTGACATATCTCGAGATCCGTCTATAAGTAGTTACGTATAACTGATAGGTAAGCCATTGATGTTTTTAAAACCTGGTAATGCAAAAGAGTTTCGATGAATAACCGATAACAGAACATGTTTCGAATCAAATTAATAAATAATTTTTTACTTACATACGTAAAACTTTCCAAAGAAAACGTAAAGAATTTTCCTGCAGTTAATACGAGAGGCCTTTGGGAGTGTAATATGCACATCAGAAGAAGTTTTCCATGATGTGGTGGTGTATTGTACCATTCAAAATTGTAAAATGCATGACACAAACATGCGTTCTTCACAGAATATTAATATTCGGAATGACAATACTATTAATTGTAAAGAGTTAATTAAAAATATCGTGAGACAGATACCTCACTTATAAGACGTTCCCCTATATAGCAGAAACCATAAAGCTGAGAAATTATGCTAATAATGTAACATATAAATGTGAAAAAATATGTAGTTTCTTTCAGAATAGGAGTCTGAAATGTAATAAAGAATATTGATCTTCTTTCCTAATTTATGATGTCTTTATCAATACTTAACGTTGATGCAGTACCACGATAATGTTGTAACTGCCTAAACACGTAAGTAGAGTCATACCAACGAGTTCTTGCAGTAAAAATGTAGAATAAGCAGAATGCAAATTAGCAAAGAGCCTAAGAAAATGTTTACCTCAATTTTTAGCATTAACCATCACAATGAAATTAAATTAAAACGTCTTTGAAAATTTACCTTATCAAGCGGCGATGTTTTTTGACGATACGTTTGAGCTCGTCATGTAGTTCTCGTGAATCGTGCGTTAAATTGTCCACTTGGATTGTTAAAATTGAAAATTGTCCGCAAACGTGCAGCACCAGAGTTATCAGTAAACAATCGGTGCCCACAAATCCACACACAACAATCGGGATGACCAATATTTCACAGGCATATATGGCGTAATACGTTGGCACTTCCGTCAAATCGAAGAATAGCCGGACGTGATATGGCAAGATGAAGGAATTGGATGAGTTTCCCGTGGCTGTAAGTGATAGAGAAACTATAAATAAGATTTTAACTATTTTTATTTACTAAATTATCAATGCTTACGATCATTGGGAGCCAACAAATAGCCGAACAATGGCTGAATATAGTAAAGGCTACTGGTAGTCGCTCCTGATATTGATAAGGAATATAGAATTATTTTTGAAAATGAGTTATACTTCATGAAAATAGCCATTTCTTTTTCTGTACGGTACAGTTCTTTGGAATAATCCGTCCTAATGTCACGTATTAATTCAGCTAGACGTCCCGTATTAATTTTATATTGAAAAATCTTGAGAAGTGCCATGGTAAGCACAATACTTTCAGTTAAATTTACGAGAACATATTCGAAGTCATCGATATATTCTATTAAATCGGCGTACTGTAAGCAGCATTGAACAGTTATGAAAGTAAAGAAAAAAAAGAATTTAGTATTGCTTTTTTTGTTAGGCCAGATTCCAACAAAATCGAGCAACCACTTGTTCCATGTTAAAACTTTCTCGGCTTCAGAAATATCCATTTTGAAGTTAGGTAAAATTAGCGGATTTTGCACGATACGGTTAATCTCGAAATACGACGCTTGGAGATCACATTTCAAAACTTTGCATTAAGATTAGAAGGAATCTTCTTGACGGCAACTGTAACAAATTTAAAAATACCACTATTTCGTTAATTTTGCAATTAAACGTTTAGGATCGAGTACCGGGATTCAATTTAAGCACCGGAACTTTTATATTTCGGAAGATTATGTAAATTCGACGGCTCGATGGAAACTAAAGGAAGAATCGTTCCCTACCACCGAAGTAAAGTATGTCTATGATCCGATTGGTCGACGAAGGTACGTCGAGTGAGGCAAACCATCCCTCCGTCCGATCAATCTTTTTAAATAATAAATTATCAGTATAGACGCTCAAGTCTAGCCCAACTCCAGTCGGACTAAATAATGAGGAGTTAGCCGTCCCCTATTCAAAACTCAACAGGTGTTCCATGTGATTCAGATAATGATAGCTTATTGCAATCCTTGGTTTTACGATTCGTTGAACCGAAGCGACCCTCTAGAGGGAAATAACCGAACCAACGTTCCATGATAACTTGAGAAAGCATCTTTACCGTATACACGCGTAAAAAGAAAAAATCAATGAACGATGGGAAGCGCATGTCGCAATTTCACTACAGTAACATTTGAGCTAACAGAAGCCTATCAGCAATTTAACAATTTTCTACCAAGCAACGTAATAGTTACGTATATCAAGTGTTTTATAACTATCACATCCTTCGGATGAAAAATCCAACATAGCCGACATATAATTATTACTTAGATTTTGCTAGGAAAAGGATTAAATAATTATTTACTCGGTGGCACACTTCGTTGTTGTATGCGAAATTTGATTAGGAACAGAATATAAAAAAATATATATGTAATGCTGGACAAAACAAAAATTTTATCGTACGGTGAACCTACCCCTAAAAGAACGGTATCTCACGTATTTTTACACCTCATAAAAACAAATTCAAGATACACATGAAATCTGATAGCGAGAATCCTAAACGTCTATAAATGATAGTAAACAGAAATTGGTATCCAGCGTCTCTCACCAATTTGTAGAAGCTGCTGAAATCCCAAGAAATATTCCATCGAGTCGAATCTCTCGATTCTTCTGTGGTGTCTGTGAATCCTTCATACGTCTGATGGTCGAGAGAGAGACAGACTGTATATTTGCAGAGTGTCTTAAAAATATATACTTCAAGTTTGTCACTATCTGTAACAGTGATATCATTAACCAAATTAACATTAAAAACTCTACCTTATCAAATGACGATACATTATGAAGATTTGTTTGAGCTGCTGTTGTACAATTTTTGGATACTGCACCATACTTTTCATTCCCTTGCCAAAATCGACATCTGTCCACAAATACGTAGCTCCAGTGTTATCAGCAGACAAATGGGAGCAGCATGTCGGCATGTGATACATCGGAATAAGCAGATCAAATATAAAATACGTCATTGCGTTGATTGACTCGCCAGATATGCATAGGCAAAGAACTGATTTCCTTTATTATCGAATGAGCACGCAAGTTCACGGTTAGCTCGTCTCCAACCTAACTATTTAACGATGGATTGCTCGATACAAACTATCCCCTATTAGAAAGTAAATAGGTGTACCATGTCACGTAGAGAGTGATACCCTTGTTGCGAGCCTCTGTTTTATAATTCGTTGATCTGAAGTGACCCTCTGTAGAGAAATTACCTGTTCGAAGTTCAAAGATACTTATAAAATTCACCTACATTCTGTATACCTTTGAGTAGAAACAAAATCACTGAACGAAAGCAAGTTCATGTACTAATTCTGCCCCAGTAACATATGTTGCTCTATATTATATATATTGTGATGTGAAATTTGAAATTATCGAATCCTACCGTGTAGGGAACCTTGAGTCGTCTAATATGCTCCAAACATTAGTCCAAGACAAACAGATTCTTAATTTACTACTACCGCCTCTGTTCTATCATGCAACTGTAGTTTGCTGTCTACTGTTTTTTTTTCCTTTCTATCGCTTCAATAATCTGTGATAACTTCATGTAATAAACGCCTGAGCTGGATTCATTGGCTTATAGAATGAGAGAAAAGGGTAGCTGATTTGGTGTATTTTGGAGGTTGGTTGTCGCCGACGCTATGGGAAGGATACTGCAGCTGCTGTACCACTTAAGTTAGAGCATACAGAATATTTCCGTTGAGCGTGCTACTCTGCGTTTGTATAGGGGGCTACTTTCGAAAAAAATTTAAGGAAAATAGAGGGGGTCGCGAATGACGACCAAACTACAGAAAAAGATTTTTCACTCCAATAGGGAAGTCAGTTAGGAACAGAGGGTGGAAAATCAAAACTACACGGGCTTAATAGTGCATAAATAGTGTGCAATTCCTATATCTTTTAATTCCAATTTATGCTATAATTAATGTACGTATGCTAGATGGTCGTCTCCAATAATCCAATTCCATCTCCAGTTCCAATTGGTTATTTTAATTATTCATTTTACACGAAATGTCTCAATACCGACAAGTAAGACATTGACGTTTTGACCACCTAGAAACATTAAATGAATTTGTAAATAATACGATATTAAAATGTCAGAGAAATTAGGTTTGTCTTCAATTACAAATACATAGATTATATAGTTGCACTTAATACACTCAATTGGTAGAAAATAAGAAAATCCCAACTGTCAGAGTATCTTCGATATCTAGAACCTAATTTAATCTACGATACTTAGTTCGATCCATTTATCTACATGCGTAGATTCTTTTTATGAAACTCGTAAATGCCCAAGATAATAATTTCAACATAATTTGATCCTGGGAAGAATTAATTTACGCGTGCTTCGCGCAAATTTATCCGAAAGCAAACGAATGTACAAAGTACCACCACATATTCCTTGCAGCAGAGCTCAAAAGTGCTTAAATTCAAAGATGTTCACATTTTCAAACTTACATCTGTGAAACTTTGCAGGGAAAATGTACAAAATCCTGCAGCAGTTAATACAAGTGGCGCTTGTGCGCGTAGTATACAAAATGAAATAAGATTGGCATATATCGGTGACAAAATGTACCATTTGCAATTGTAAAATGCATCGCTCAAATTTAAGCTCTGAATAAAAATAAAAAATGTTTAAATATTTCTCAATTTTTCGATTTATTAAAAGGCAATGGATCAAGATTATTTTTGGAAAATCACCTCAGCCATAAGGCGTTCTCCGATAAAAGAATAACCCAGAAGCTGCACAGTCACAGAAGAACCATAGAAGATAAACCCTAATAATTGAGCAGTTTGACCTGTGACATTCTAAAATGTGAAATATTTGTTAGAATTTTCAGAAATACCTGTTTACATAAAAATCATTGCTTCTCTTCTGAACATCAAAATTAATTACTACCTAAAGAGATAATGCTGAAATATTACCGTTAGAAGATTATAAATAGCCAGACATACTACTAAAGTTGAACCCACTAATTGTGCGAGCAGAAAGTAAGCAAACGCGGTACGTAATTTTAGCGAGAGACTGAAATATGTCCATATATATATTAATGCAATATTATATTAATTAAAGGAAGATTTCCACAGTGATGCAAAATGCAAAATTACATGATAATTTACCTTATTATTCGAGAATGCTTGGTGACAACTTGTTTTAGATGATTATGAAATGTACAAAATTCGCCATTAAAATTTTCTACTTGATTTGCTAAAACGGAAATCTGCCCGCACAAATGTAGCGTCATTGTCACTAATAGACAATCGGTGCCGGAATATCCGCATGCAATAATCGGGACGATTATTCCTTCGTAAGCGTATACATAATAATATAAAGATGATTCCGTAATGTCGAAAAACATCCGCATGTGATAAGGCAAAATGTAGGTAATCGACGAATTTTCTGTTACTTCAAATCAAATAATTAATTAAACAAATGTTACACAAACTTTTTGTTATACTGATATGATATTTCTTACATTTTCTGTGGGAGTTTGCATGATCCAGTAATGGTTGCAAATAATAAAGTATATCGTTGAAACGGTCGTTATTGTTACTGAGAATTTAATGAATGACTTGGACAATCTGTTGTACGCTAAAAAGATAGACTTTTGTTCCTCTGTGTTGTACAGTTCTATTGTGTAATCCTTTTTGATATCAAGTAATATTTCCTTTATCAATCTTCTATTTAATCTGTACAGACCAATTTTACAGCACAGCAAGGTTAATACGATGCTTTCCGTTAAATTTTCAACGACATATTTAAAGTCGGAGATACGATGAAGTAAGTCCGCATAAATGAAACAAGATATCATAGACACAATAAAGAAGAAGAAGGAAAACGTAAGAAAACTATCGTTAGATGGCCAAATTCCTAAAAATTCTAGCACCCACTTGTTCCATGTTAACACTTTCATAGCTTCTGGCATATTCATGTCGCATTCACGGACTTTCCAAATCGTTCAATGCACTTCAAGTTTAAAGATTCTTTTTAACAACTTTACAGTGAAGGTAAATAGTTGACGGGTTAATAAGGAACCTCAACTGAAATCACAACGTCACATTTATAAGCTACTCCGTAAACGAAATATTTGAAAGATTTAATTTCAGATCATACATTTTACGATCAATGCACTTGTTTTACAACTAAGATTCTATACGTTTGCAAGATCAGCGGAAACTGAAGGGAAAGTCTCCTAAAACCCTCGAAGAAAACTACACCCTTGTTCCGATTGGTCTAGACAGGCGTCCCTACTTAAGAGGGATGACCATCCCCTTTATCGATTTTCTTAACCAATGAAAGAATTGTCTGGTTACTTAGTGCAGCCCTGACCTACCCCACCAACGAGGGGTTGTCCGCGACAAAGAAGCCTCTATTGAAAAATCCACAGGTATACTCTGCTATATAGATAATGATATATATTGCAGCGACTCCAAGTTTCTTTATTCGATGAACCGAAGTGACCTGCCAGGGAGAATTGATTCGATCGAAGTTCAATGACATATACAGGGTGAGGTATCCTAGACTCCGAATATGGGAGGAGCCTCCGTATGTATTAGATGTGCTATTCCCGAATCAGATTAACCGCACCTACAGACAGTGTTCTTGATATCGAATATCGTATCGCACATACTGTTTCGTGCTTTCTTAACTCGACACCGATAGCAAAAAAAATCGAGACCTAACCATCTTCGAGAACTAACCTACGTCACTTTCAGCCGTCCACACTTTGGCCACGAATTCGTAAGCCAGGCAGACACCATTCAATCCTCGTACCACCGGCAGCTGATAAGCCGGTATTATCTGGCAGTTGAGCTGGAATAGTACCAGTTACCCCAAAACGAGAGATCTGACGGAATCTAGCAGAATAGATAGTAGCTTAACGGATCCTATCGAATTATGGAGACACTGGATGAAACGTAACTGTATGCAGGAACGGTAGCGGATGGTTACGGAAATGCACGGTCGCTTATGTTGCTAGGTTGAGATAGAGAGGGTCGGACTAAGCATCGGGTAAATAGTGCCGGAAATGAAGAGAAATCGATCGAGAACGTAACAGAGCGAATCGAAGCTATAAAATCGAAACCCCTTCACCGATTAATAAATTGGGAGCACTCACCGGAGTTGGTTCAGCTAACCCATGAAATCCGAGAACTGTATCTAGGGGACACTCAGGAGGGCACAGAACTGCACCTCCGAAGCATATAGAAAATCAAGAGGATTTTCTGGATTCAGCGAGAGCTACGCAAGAACTACGCAAGCGAGAACCTTCTACATCGAACATGAAATACAGCTAAGAAAACCTATGAGCAAATGGCACGGGAGCGCTAGGCAGCTCGAAGCAACTCGATCGGTGTCCCAAGACAGACTGCTTTATTGCAGTCAATTGACAATAGTTAAATTCGAGAACTAATCATTTTGATTGGTCGAGATCCTTATAGCCAATAACTCTTTTCCTTTCCCTGGAGTCGTCCCTTTGAACTAAATCGATAGCGTTCCTTAGCGAAATGGCACGTAACTCTTGGAGATCCTCCACGGCTGTTTCCTCAGGGCATCGGGCGACAAGTGGGCACCACATCCTCAGCTCGGGTCAGCTCTCCTGTCCTTAGCCTTAGCAAAACTGTACCTTCGCCCGCTCTACAGTCCTTTGCCTGTCTCCAGCGGGTCGCCGGTATTAGACTTGGGCTTCTTCCGGTCCGTGAGGATGACAACGTCAGGTACACTCCTCCGCCGGACAACTCGGTGCGTCGGGACTAGCTTAGAGAATGAAAGAAGAGAGTAGCTGATTTGTTGTATTTGGGAGGTCGATTGTCAGCGACTGCAGCTACTGCACCACACAAGTGAGAGGATACAGAGTACTTCCATTAAGCGTACTACTTCGTGTATGTAGAGGGGGTGACTTTCGGGGACATTTAGGGAAAATAGGAAGGGTCTTGAGGACGACCAGAATGCAGAAAAAGGTTTTTCACTCCAAGAGGGAAGTCGATTAGGAATAGAGGGTGAAAAATCAAAAGTGCACGAGCTGAATAGTGCGTAATTCCTGTATCTTTCAATTCCAATTTATGCTATGATTAATGTATGGGGGACTAGATGGTTGTCTTAGACATCTTTCCTTATTTTTGCATTCACGAGAGCTCTGAACGCATGTATAATTCCGATTGATTATTTTCATTTTTTATTTTACACGAAATGTCTCAGTACCGACAAGTAAGTCATTGACGTTTTGACCACCTAGAAACATTTAATGAATTTGTAAATTATACCATATTAAGATGTCAGGTAAATTAGGTTTGTCTTCAATTATAACTACATAGATTATGTAGTCGCACTTAATACATTCAATTTGTAGAAAATGAAGAAATTTTAACTATTAAAGCATCTTCGATATCCAGAAACTAATTTAACCCACGATACTTAGTTCGATTCGTTTATCTACACGTGTAGAATTTTTTTATGAAACTCGTAAATGCCAGAGATAGTAATTTCAACATAATTTGATCCTGGGAAGAATTAATTTACGCGTGCTTCCCGCACAGTTTCCCGAAAATAAACGAATGTACAAAGTACCATCACATATTCCTTGCAGCGGGCCTCCAAAGCGCTTGAATTCAAAGTTGTTCGTATTTTCAAACTCACATCTGTGAAACTTTGCAGGGAAAATGTATAAAATCCTGCAGCAGTTAATACAAGTGGCGCTTGTGCGCGTAGTATACAAAATGAAATAAGATTGACGTATATCGGTGACAAAACGTACCATTTGCAATTGTAAAATGCATCGCTCAACTTTAAGCTCTGAATAAAAATAAAAAATGTATAAATACCTCTCAATTTTTCGATTTATTAAAAGGCAATGGATCGAGATTATTTTTGGAAAATCACCTCAGCCATAAGGCGTTCTCCGATAAAAGAATAACCCAGAAGCTGCACAGTTACAGTAGAACCATAGAAGATAGAGGTTAATAATTGAGCAATGCGACCTGTGTCATAATCCTGAAATGCGAAATTTTTGTTAGAATTTTCAAAAACGGCTGTTTAGATGAAAATTATTACTTTTCTTCTGAACATCAAAATTAACTACTGTCTAAATAAAAAATGCTGAAATATTACCGTTAGAATATTATAAATAGCCAGACATACTACTAGAGTTGCACCCACTAATTGTACGAGCAGAAAGTAAGCAAACGCGGTACGTAACTTCAGCGAGAGACTGAAATATGTCCCATATATATTATAATGCAATATTATGTTAATTAAAGGAAAATTTTCACAGTGATACAAAGTCCAAAATTACATGATAATTTACCTTATTATTCGAGAATGTCTGATGACCATGCGTCTTATTTGTATAGGAAAATTAGACAAGTCCCCGACAACATTTTCCACTTGATTTGCTAAGACGGACATCTGTCCACACAAATGTAGCGTCAGTGTCACCAATAGACAATCCGTGCCGGCATATCCACATGCGACTATAGGAACGAGTATTCCTTCGTAAGCGTATATAGTATAATACAATGGCAATTCCGTAATGTTGAAGAATAGACGGATGTGAACAGGCAGAACGTAAGGGGCTGATGAATTTTCTGTGACTAAATAAAATAATCAATGAAGCAAATGTTAAAGAAATTGGTCCTAGTACTAAATCAATGATTCGTACAATTTCTGCATGACATTACATGATCAATTATTGGTTGGGCGTAATAAAGTATCGTTGCAAAGGTAGTTATTCCCACTGAGAATTTCACATACGTCTTGGACAATCTGTTGTAGAATAAAAAAATAGATTTCTGCTCCTCTGTATAATATAAGTCTTTTACAAAATCATCCTTAATGTCGAGCACTATTTCATTGAGTATCCTTCTATTCAATCTGTACAGGCCAATTTTACAACATACCAGCGTCATGACTATGCTTTCCGTTAAATTTTCAATTACATAATTAAAATCTGAGAAACGGTGAATTAAGTCCGCGTAAACTAAGCAAGAAGCACTTGATATAAGAAAGAAAAAGAAAGAAAAAATAAGATGACTTTCGTTAAAGGGCCAAATTCCTAAAAATTCCAGCACCCACTTGTTCCACGTTAACACTTTTATAGCATGTGACATATCCATGTTCAATTTACAGATTTTCCGAATCAATTAGTGCACTTAATTATGAGGTCCGGCAAATTAATGTTTTTACGAATTTTAAAATTAAGATGAATAGGTGATATGTTGATAAGGAACCTCAACCGAAAATAAAATGTCACATTTACAAGTTACTCCTTTAAAGAAAATTTATATAAAATATCACATGATGTATCTTATGGTCCATGCACATGTCCCACACCCAGGATTCTATCAGTTTGCAGGTGTAACGGAAACTGACAGGAGAGTCTCTTGCAGCCATGGAAGTAAGCTATACCCGTGTTCTGATTGGTCTAGAGAGGTACCCCTACTTAGAAGGGATGACCCATCCAATAATCAATTTTCTTAACCAATGAATGAATTGTCTGGCTACGTAATGCAGCCCCGACCTTCCTCACTAACGAGGGGTTGTCCGAGACAAAGTAGCCCCCATTGGAAACTCCACAGGTGTACTTTGCTATACAGATAATGATATACCTTGCGGCGACTCCAAGCTTCTTTATTCGATGAATCGAAATGACGTCCCAGGGAGAACTGATCCGATCGAAGGTTCAATGACATGTATTATATTGTGATCTATTCTTGGATTGGCTAAAACCCAGAGCAGGCGTCAAGCGCAAAAATCGTAACAAGGGGGAGGGTAAGCGAAAGAGAGGAACACATGGTGGAATGCAAAAGAATTATAATATAATTAAGTTACAGGAAAGAACACAAGGCGCGAAAAGAAACCAAAAGATTACAAGGCTCAATAGATCATAACTCAAAATATAACATACTAGGAATACACAATACTAAACCAGGCTAAATTGTCAGATTTAAAAGAATAACGCTGGGGCACTCGTTCGAGAGCATGCCGTGTCGCAACGGGCTTTAACTGATGGGGAAGGGAGTGTACACAATAAACAACAGTATTCGCAATAGGTAGCGCTCGAGTTGAGTGTTGCCCTCTATCCAGGCGACGGGGAAGAGTCTGCAGTAACATTTTTGCTACAATATATGTCTTGAATTTAGGCTGTCGAGCACAACCATATCACTGGTCCTATACTCAAGCGAATGTTACGGACAGCGCGAGTCCGCGTCACTATCGCACGGGCGAGTACCTGGCTGGGCCACAAACTCTCATTCCTCTTTCAGAACGACTGGACCTTTGCCAGATCACACTTGTCCCGCACGCCGTAGGTGTTCCGATCTTAGTTCTGGTTCGCACCCTAGACGCGGTGCAACCTCTACAACTAATGTTTTCTCGGCTTTGCCCTCCGTTCGCCAGATCCCCAATTACCCCGTTATGTTGTTACTTCCGCCTGCATAAGAGTGGGGCGATGTGGAATGAATAGAAATGTATTATTACCTTTACATTTTTATCATTCGATATTACATACAGTTTACAACAATATATATATATGTATGTATGTATATATATATGTAGAGCACTATTAATTTCAACAATGTTATCCTGTACTGTTCAACATCTACATATAAGAGGAATTAGGTTTCACATGAAATAGGACTTTTGATTTGATAATTTCGTCTTCTGTCATTATTTTCACCTTCAAAAAATCAATTTCTTTAATGCGCCATTCGTATCGTAAGTATAAATGTTCTTTCGTAAGTCCAGAGCCTGCCTAAATCGTTACTGAAATAGTACAGGCTTAAATAAGATCTTAAGCATCCTGGATTTTCAAAATAAAATTTGTACTAGAGATGCCGCTATCCTTATTAGATTTCTGGCATGAAGGCCTCTGCCCGACCGTCAGTTGTCGAAAACTGTTTGGTTATGAAAATAAGAGGCATATAGTAGATTCGGGTTCAACAAATTCAATTTATATCGAAATATAATGGTAGCTACAGTGGATTATTAGAAACAGCATTTAGGCTAGGTAAGCACGAACGACTAACTTCACGAGTCCTATTCTCTTGCTCTTCTACACACTTAACATTTGCTTCCAGAATTTTAAAAGACTAGGTAGTGTGTGACAACCCTTCGGTACACGTGCACTTTTGCTATACTTAACGAAAGCCTAGTGCGCCAATAAAATCTATGATGGGATCTCTTGCTAACGTTAGTATACAATGCAACTTCACCTAGCTCACCTAATGTGGAGACATGTAAACTATGTGAAGAACCAATCAGATATTATACAAGAAACGGTCAGAACGTTTCCCTCTTTATCACTGCTCTAACAAATGAAAAAATTAAGACGTGCCCCTTCACTTACCCATTTAAGCTGGATGGAGGTAAGCTAGGCGAGGTTCTACTCTGTAAGATTAGGAATAGTGTAAATTTTTTCTCACTGACAATGAGAAACAAACTACCTCTCTCGTATACCCAGGAGCCCTCTACACGCCCATGAAACATAGGTAGTTTACTCTCTCTGTTTTCAAATTCCATCCAAATCCAAAATGAACCCATCTATCTATATATCTACATTAATCAACTGAACTACCTCCCGATCTACCCTTATTGATGACATATTACCAAAAGTGCAGTGTGATTTTAAGAGTCCACGTATTGCAATAGTCTGTAATAATATTTATACGCATACTTGATACTTGCATAAAGATCATTCTATTCTAAGAACACATATAACTATTGCAATTAACTGTTTAGCGTGTAATCTTTCTGTACTGAGAATATTTGAACAATTAGTACGAATGTCCGTAATGTTGAAGAATAGACGGATGTGAACAGGCAGAACGTAAGGGGC
Source organism: Trachelus stipa (assembly GCA_036026315.1). NCBI lineage: Eukaryota > Metazoa > Arthropoda > Insecta > Hymenoptera > Cephidae > Trachelus > Trachelus stipa. The sequence goes on from JAYRCB010000226.1 coordinate 13,429, forward strand.
TGATGAATTTTCTGTGACTAAATAAAATAATCAATGAAGCAAATGTTAAAGAAATTGGTCCTAGTACTAAATCAATGATTCGTACAATTTCTGCATGACATTACATGATCAATTATTGGTTGGGCGTAATAAAGTATCGTTGCAAAGGTAGTTATTCCCACTGAGAATTTCACATACGTCTTGGACAATCTGTTGTAGAATAAAAAAATAGATTTCTGCTCCTCTGTATAATATAAGTCTTTTACAAAATCATCCTTAATGTCGAGCACTATTTCATTGAGTATCCTTCTATTCAATCTGTACAGGCCAATTTTACAACATACCAGCGTCATGACTATGCTTTCCGTTAAATTTTCAATTACATAATTAAAATCTGAGAAACGGTGAATTAAGTCCGCGTAAACTAAGCAAGAAGCACTTGATATAAGAAAGAAAAAGAAAGAAAAAATAAGATGACTTTCGTTAAAGGGCCAAATTCCTAAAAATTCCAGCACCCACTTGTTCCACGTTAACACTTTAATAGCATCTAGCATATCCATGCTGAATTCACGAACTTTTCAAATCACTCAAAGTACTTGATTGTAAAGTCCGGCAACTTAAAATGTTTTTTACAAATACTAAAGTTAAGATAAACAGTTGATGCGTTGATAACGAACCGCAACCGAAAACACAATTTCAAATTTATACGTTTCTGCTTAAGTGGAATTTTAGAAAGATTTAATTTCAGATGATACGTTTTACGGTTTGTGCACTTGTGTCACAGCTAAGATTCTATCTACTTGGAGGTTCGATGAAAACTCAAGCGAAAGTTTCCTACAACCCTCGAGGTAAACTATAACCGTGTTCTGATTGGTCTAGATACATACCCCTACTTACAATGGACGGCCCATGTAATAAACCTAATAAAAGAAACGTCTATAGCGGCAATGTTGCTATAAGTAATGAGAAGTTGTCTGAGACCAAGCAGTCTTGTTGGAAACTTGGCAGGTGCACAGTGTAACATTAACAATGATATACCTTTCAGCGACTCTGAGTTTCTTTATTCGTTGAACCGAAGTGATCTCTCGGAGTGACATTGCCCAGTTGAACTTTAATGATATTTTTTAGAATTCTTGAAACTTCCATATGCAGCCTTTCACGTCTACCCCTATTTAAATTATAGATACATAAGAATAGACCACGAAAGTGGGCGGAGAAAGCGATAGCACAATAAAACGAGACAACGGCGTATAATCTGTTTCTATCTTTGTCTAACCGCGCATGCGCGAATTCCAATATAATAGACGCACTGAACGCAGTGTAATGAAATTGTTGAGTTATTGTGGCCATTGTGATTAGACAAGAACAGAAGGGCCTCCTATGCGGCGGTTTCTTTTTATCCCGCTGTCGCATATTATGCATATGATATTTTGATGATTGGCATATTGGTAACGTGACAAATAGGGAGATCCTCCATAACGGCTTTCCCAGGACATAGGGTGAAAGCAGGGCCTAACAATCCGGGTCAGGGGGTTCCCCCCTGCCCTTCATCGTACCACAAATCCATCGTCCGCTCACCAGTCCATTGCCACTCTCCAGCGGGGCATCGGTATCACACCCAGACTTCTGTAGGTCCGTCGAGACGTCTTGTCAAGTGCTCTTCCAGACAACTGGTTTTGTCGAAATCATCTCTCCACAGCAACTTCGAGCACCTTGACCTCAACTCAACAAATAATTTCTGAGCAGGGTGGCAACTTGACGGGAACCAGAAAGTATAAATCGAAAAATCACGTCATAATGTATTTAAACGTTCTTATACTCATATTGACTTCCTAGGTATGAATTTGGAATCGAATAACATTAAAGTTTCCTAACATTAATCTATCAATCTTCGACCGGCAATCAGCCTCAAATTGAACACCGCGTCTCATTTATGCAATGCCGTATGCCATATTACCCGTTAATATTTTTTACCGAATTTACTTTTTTTATTCACAGTAACAGTACTTGTTTATTTTTGTGACTTGCAAACTTGTTCCTATCGCAAGTTTTCTGTCCAACATATATTATGATAAATGAAATTTTGTTGTGCCTTTATTTGTGAGCTACGGTCATATTAATTATACTAATCATATCAACAATTTTCGTAGTACCGATATGTAACTCATTGACATTTTCATCACCTGCGAAATATAAATTACATTTATGAATTAATCAACAATAAAAAAAATAAATTAATCACAATTTATATGTAAGGGAGAATGATCCCATACCGATCGGTCGTTTCGGACCACCACTTTCGTGCATGTCGTAAACGTAAACTTTTGCTTCTGCCTCTGTATCTCCCACTTAACGACACCCACAAACCTCACCAACCGGCGGGAAACAGAAAAATGATCCCTCTATAGAGTACAACTTTGAACTCGGTAAAAAAAATCGATTTTTGGCCCCTTTATGGCTTTTACTATTTGCGGGGTCGGTATGGGACCACTCTCCCCTATTACGAAACTTACGCTCGTGAAGTTTTCCAAGGAAAGTGTATAGAATCCTGCAGCATTTAATGTAAGTGGTGTTTGTGATCGCAACATACAAAATATTATAAATTTGACATCCATCGGTGGCAGAATGTACCAACGACAATTGTAAAATGCATAACACAAATTTTTGCTCTGGATAAAATAATTTAATCGAACGTTCAATAATTCATTATCAAAATTTCTCTAACGAAGGATCGACAATTTACCTCATTGATAAGACACTCTCCGATGAAACAATAACCAAGAAGCTGTACAATGGTAGTAAGAGCATAAAATATGAACATCAGCAACTTACCACTTTGCTTTGTGCCATAATTCTGAAATAAATTGTGTGTGTCGCATCCGTATATCAAAGTCTTTATATGAACATTATTTTTCTGTTATTAAGTGCATATGAATAAATAAAAATTAATTATTACCACAAGAATGTTATATCCAGCCATACACATTATCAAAGTAACACCAAGTGTTTGTATTAGTAAGAAATGAGTAAACGCGGAATGCACCTTCTCTATAAGACTATAATATGTGCACGAAAAAATAATTGTATGATCATTATTTAATTATGGCATATATATATATATATATGCGGATGGTTAACTCAAACTTATCCATTGTATGGTTATTTACCTTATTAATCGAGAGTGCTTGATAACAATCTTTTTTATCCCACGATGAAAGCTGTGCAAATCAACATTCAACTTCTCCACTTCATTTGCCAAAACAGAAAACTGTCCACATATATGCAGCGTCAATGTTACCAATAGACAATCGAGACCACAAATTCCAACTGCAATAATCGGCACGAGTATTCCTTCGTAAGCGTATAGAGAGTAATACATTGGTGTGTTGGTAATGTCGAAAAATATGCGAATGTGAAAAGGCAGAGTATATGTAATCGAAGAGTTTCCTACGGCTTTGATTCACATAATTAGTAACGATATATATATAAAATAATTGTTCTAGTTATTTAGAAATTCTTACAATTTCTATACGTTATTATATGACTAATTAATGGTTCGATATAATAAAGTATAGTTGTAAAAGTTGTTACGAGTACTGAACATTTCACAAATGTCTTTGATATTGCATTATAGGTTAAAAAAAGGGATTTTTGTTTCTTTGTGCTATATAATTCTTTCCTGTAATCATTCTTGATATCAAGAATTATTTCACTGATCAGATTGCGATGGATCGAGTAGAGACTTATTTTAAATAACATTAAACTGATTACAATGCTTTCTGTTAAATTTTCAACAATGTATCTAAAGTCAGAGATGTCTTGCACTAAATCAGCACACTCCAAGCAACATAGAGCTAATATAATAGTGTAGAAGAAGCAAAAAGTGGCAGGACTTTTAACAAAAGGCCAAAGGCCCAAAGATTCGAGTATCCACTTGTTCCAAGTTAACACTTTTATAGCTTCTGATATATCCATTTCGTATTAAAATAAATATTTCACGTCACTCAATTTTCGATGCTCGTACAGTATTATTTTCACAAATATTATTACGAGTCTCACGTAATTAACGGATTACAGAGTGTCTTATGTAAACTTTAAATCTTCGATAGAACTTTAGAGAGCAGGTAGTTAATACCGCATAGTACAATTCAGTTTTGCTTTACAGATCGTTTCAGTTCGAAGGTTCTAGGAAAACTGACACAAGAAGCTTTTCCTCCCATCGAAGTCAGCTACGTATGCATTGTGATTGGCTTAGTGAAATATACGTTATTCGATCGATCACCCCAAGACCTGATCATATTTTTTTGCTATTCAATAAATGAATAATCAACAAGAAGTTCTCGTCCAATTTGACTAACTGATGAGGTTTCCATCCAGTGGTCAGAATCGTAAATTTTACATAAATATATCATATGGATGATAAATTGATATTACTTCAATGCGATCCTGCTTTTTTTCAAATCCTTGGATCGAAGTTGCACACTGAGGGGAAACGTTTCTTATAATTTTGAATGATATATTTTTGAAATACGTATGATCTATGACATGATATATTGATAAATGATAATATTATTTTACACAAATTTTCGTAGCACTGACAAATATGCCGTCGACGTTCTCGCTACCTGAAAATACAAAATAAAAATAAGATATTAGAATAAAAATTTGTTAAGACAATCAAATCCCGATATTTTCTTTAACAATAAATTTACGAATTCGTAAATTTTACGGATTTCAAATTTTATATTCAACCCTTAAACTCCACACAGGTGCGAATTATCAATTCGCAACAATCAGTATAGAATTTAAAGGTGCGTGACCAAGGTGTGGAATTTAAGAGTTAAAGTTATAGAAATCATAAATATAATTTTTTAACAATAGATGTTGACTTTGATAATCATGCCTGTAAATTTAGTGTTAAGATAAATTTGTCACTTACACGCGCAAAAGTACTTAAAGACAATAAATAGATTTTTCCAGCAGTTAGTACCAGTGGACGTTGAACGAATACCATACAAATCAAAAGTAATTTCAGCTGATAAGGTGGCCTGTTGTACCATGTACAATTGTAAAAAGCATCTTGGATCTTTGTGCTCTAAAACAAAGTATTGAGAACTTACGACTAACAGGATTAGTGTCAAAAATTGCTGCAAAAAAATAACTGACTGATGAAATTACTTCGTTAATAAGGTATTCCCCGATTAAACAATAAGCAAAGAGTAACAATGATACCGAACAGGCATAGAAGATAAACGTTATGAAATGCACATTTTGTCCACTGTCAGATATCTGAAACAACGCATTTCAAAGAAATACAAACTTCTATTCTGCACTGTAAAATATTATATATTATCGAAAAATGTTTAAATATATTTAATTTTATTATTGTAATGTAATTTACCACGATAAGATTGTATCCAGCCAAACACAAAAGCAAACTAATTCCGACGACTTGTTGAATTAAAATCTGATTAAATGCCGTATCTAAGCTTTTCGAAATTCTGCAATGTACATGTACAAATTCAAATATATTGCGCCATAATAATGATAATGTATGACATAAGAAACTATACATTCACCTTATAAGTCGAAGATGCTTGATAACTATCACTCGAAATTCATTTTGAAAATTTTGTAGATCCATTGCTAAATTTCGCACTTGATGTGACAAAACAGCCAATTGACCGCACAAGTGTAATACCAACGTAATTAATAAACAATCTGTCCCGATAAATCCAAAGGCTATGATTGGGACGTTTAGAATCTCAAAAGCGTACATGAAGAAGTACATTTGAAAATTTGTAATTTCAAAGAATAATATAATGCGATACGGCATAATATAATTGTGTGATATATTTCGTAAATCTTTGGAAATGACCGCACCATGAGAACAATAAATAATTACAAAAAATTATTTTTCTCAATTGTATAATTTCTTACGTGTTTTATCTACTATTACATGTCCAGTTAAAGGTCTCAAATAATACAGTGCTGCCGCAATTATTGTCATCGGGATCCCAATTTTCATAAATTTTTGAGCTATGACATTGTATTCCAAAAATAATGCTTTCTCTTCACTACACTTATAAGACTCTTCTTTAAAGTCGTCATTTATGTCATTTAACATTTTTCGTAATTCATTTTTATTCATTCTGTAGGCACTAATCTTTAAAAACACAAGAGTGATCACTAAATTCTCAGTCAGATTGGCAACAACATATTCTAAATTGTTTAAATATTTAAACAGTTCGACATACTCCAAACATGTATGAATCATAAAATATATGTAATGAAATAAAAATAGTTTATTGCTATCATCTAATGGCCAGATACCCAAAAACGAAAACACCCATTTGTTCCAAGTTAATATATCTGCAGCTCGTGATATATCCATTTCAAATATTTAGCATTTGAAGTCTATAAAGATTTTGATATTTTTGCTTTACCGGATTATAAATATTTTCGAAATTATTTCACTAGTATCCCGAAGGTATCTAATGATTTAAGCTCGAGGGTTGAAGTGAAACTGATAGTAAGAACTTCGTTTAGCTTCGACGTCAACTTTAGCTTTGGTCATCATTGGCAAGTAGTCTAACGCAGCTCAATGGTATTTCCAGAACATAAATCAATTTCGTTATTCAATTATTGAATCCTATGCATGTTGTGAAGTTGATTTGTCATTCTGGTTGGTCAACCAGAATTCAGAGACAATGTTTTTAATTCTTGGAAACTAAACAGATGTTGTGAATGGATAAATATATGATGGGAAATTTTGCTGTTTTTTTTCAACTACAAAAAATTATTAAAAATTACCTGAGTATACAGGGTGTTCTAAAACTAAATGCAAAACTTTAAAGAGGTAATAGAGGGGATCGAGCTGAATGAGTTGACCTATGGAACATGTGGTTCGAAGCAGCATTCGCGAGATACGAACGGTTAAAAAGTCGCGCTAGACGCCAGCATGTAGCCAAGCGTAACTTCGAGCACCTGTTATAATGACAGGTTTTTGTAATAAAATTTGATATTGATACTTTCCTTTGAAATTTTTTAATTTTAAAGCGTCATGACTCGCATCTCCAGTGGAATACGCTTATCAACCGGCTACTAACCGATGTGTGCTGTGTAGCCGGTTGCCTACATGCCGGCGCCTAGCGCGACTTTTTAACCGCCCGTATCTCGTAAAAGCTGCTTTGGAAATCACATGTTATATAGGTCAATTTACACAATTCGACCTCCTCTAATACCCCTTTCAATTTTTGTACTTAGTTCTGGGACACCCTGTATGTTATTTAATTCTCTCAAACTTTTTCAAATACGATCTCTTAAAGCCATAAAATATTATTTCCATTTATGAACATTTTGATTTTGAACATTCAAACGAACACACTACTCTTTTATATATTATAAAGTGACGTTCGTAGGACGACCTGTTCCATAAGGACCATAGGAGAACGGAGAGTCATGTCGCCGATATGATGCCCACAAGGACGAAGGATCATTGCGAGGGGAAGTCAGGGAGTGAAACCGGCCATGCCAAACTCTCGAGATCAGTTGGACTTATAAGAGATCGGAACCGCCGAAGGACGAAAGCGAAGCAGGGAACGGAGACCGTGCCGATGAGGGGGCAATCCAGAGAGTTCGGGTGAACTCGGAGCCCTTTGGTGATCCTGGGACCCGAGCGGGAGACAGTTTTCGACGAGGCTAACAGAGAGATCGGGAAAAGCTTCTTTGAGCATCTTCTTGTGTGACGTGATATTTAGGCGGGGGGAGAGGAGGGAGAGAAGAAAAGGGATAGGGAAGCTGTACCGGATGCATCCGTAAGTACTGACGAAATAGCCTTCCTAGGAAAGCGCGGCATACCGGTAGAGGGTGCAGTGTACCTACTTACCGGTGCATCATAGGACAGCGTGTGGAGGGTCGAGGTCGGTCACTTACCCTCGCGATAGAAGATTTAGGAAGAGCTCGAAGAGCCAGGACGACGTCCGCGACTGCATTTTGCTTAGAATTGCATAGAGTCGCGCGCGTTAATTGATTTAGACTGTATGTACATACGATTTATTCGTAATATATCGCTAGATTATGCGAAATAGCCACTGTGTCGTTTCTTTAAAGCCTGACCGCTACCGGTACAATTTGCAGTTCTCCCGCCCTCACGTTCTCTTCTACCATTTCAGGATAGGACCTAGCAACAACGACCAGTCGAGAGGTTTTTCGGTGTTGACATGCTGCGGATTAGAAATTGAAAGGGTCCAGGAATCGAGCTGTGCTATGAGGCACCTGGTGCCCAGGATTTAGCGAAGCATGGCACTGGGGCCACTCAGGTGACGGGATGATATTATTGTAGAGCGCTGAAAACTGAATAACTTTGCTATTTAAACTTTTGCCGTACCTATTTTCGTTTCGAAGATATCAGTGAAAAACGAAAAAACCACCCATTTTCAGGAATTAATTTCACCCCTTAAACATGCGAGTGGGCAGCTCCTCTTTTGCGAGGATTTATACTTTGATGTGAACTACAAAATATAATTTTTACAACCCAGGTTGTGGGGGTACAGTAAGGTGACCTTCCTTGTTAGTAATTAATCACACTACGGCATTTTTTACCAAAGATTCAAGGACTGTCTCCAGAGCAATTTGAAAAGCAACTGGGACTTATTGTTAGATGGAAGTGCTACGGCGGAGACTGAGAGAATCTCGTTTAACACATATTAGATTTAGAATGATAAGTATATACCAAAGTATGGTATAGTAGACTGCTTATGATGAAGCAGGTATAGTAGTTTCCCAATTTACCTTTTTATCTTCATTCAACTCCAGATAACAAAACAAATTCAATTTGAGCTCACAATCTCAAACTATGAACTCAACGTATACTCAAGGTGCCTATACAACTCAGCTGCTGTTTTATGCTCATTCTTTGAGGACACATGCTTGTCCTTATTTGACCTGGCAGATCTCCTCATTGGAAGATTCAGCCATAAGGAAAGGAAGGAGGAAGGTCCTTAATTGACTGCATTATGGCATCATGTGTTGAGTACGTCGAAGCCTCGACGCATAGTATGGACTACGTATAGACATAGTAAAAATAGTCGGCTGAAAGAGAGAGATAGCGACAGGTGACGGCCAAGCCCTGTCTCTATCTAATTAGCAGCCGCAGTACGAAAGTATAAAGAACGTAGCCAACAGGAGCATTAGAAAAGGAGAGCGATTGGCCGCCACCTCATTTCCTCTTTGTTTATATAAACGGTCACTTTTTCGAAGGATTCGAAGTAGGGATGTTTTGGATCTATCTTCTACAGCTCGTTACTAAATGTCGCGCGTTTTATGGATGCCTCTAGGACATATTTTGTAATTGAACCACGGTTGCGGTTGTTACGTCTCAGCCAATTGCATCGATTGATTTTGACTGTTGACAAAAATCAATCGATGTCATTGGCTGAAATTTAATAATCACGAACTGTCGTTCAAATACGGAATACACCCTAAAATACATCAAAAAATTGTACTCAATTTGAAGTCAATTCGAAGGTGATACAACCACAAACGGAGAATTCAATTTGAGTTGAAATGGACGGTCGATATTATTGATAACCAAAGTGGTCATTTTGACGTTATAAGTAGGCTTTATAAGTGTAGAGATCTCATACTTGACTATCTCAGATTCTGTATAGAGTGGGTATCAACTGTGCACTAATGTGACATTGAAAAAACTGCACAAAATATTTTATGCAAGGAACTATGTACAATTTATTTTTACATTTGTGGCTATAGCATTTACAATCTTTACTCTGCCAAAAAAAATAAACTGTTTTGTCACCTTAATTATTATATGTGAGTACTATCTTTCTTCTTGTCTTTTCTGTAATTGTAATATCTAGATATTTTTAATTCCTTATACATATATGTAAATTCTAATAATCTATTAATGTAAAACTCTCTATTTTTTACTTAAATAATTTCTTGTCATTTGATTGCGTCAGAAAAATCTTTGGTACAAATCTTTTATTTCCAAAGAAAATATATTGATTTGATTATATATGATACCTTCATCATGGTAAATTCACAATATGCGTCTATAATTATATAATTTTCTTTTATTATAATGTTACGTAGCTATTTTATTCTTCAGAACATTATTATGATACAAATAATATAGGATATGCTGTTATAATTTTCACAATATTTGATATCAAATACTTCTAAATAGATTGAATACTCTACTTCAGTTAGAAATATTCAACTATCTGTAAGCAATACTCTATTGCTAAACATAAGTGTAATAGAGAATAGCTCACATTATAAAACATAATTTGAAAAACTATTCATTTGGAAAGAAAAATTACTGATATTTATCCTCACGATATGTAACAATTATCTAATAAAAAAAAAGTTGACTGTTTAAAATGAGATTGAGAATTTGTTATTTTCATACTTATATAGATATCACAGGTGATTTGAGTAAAAAAACAAGTGCTTTTTCAACACTATTAATTCACACTATCTACCCTCTTTATGGTATAAAAGTTGAGGCTTCTCAATACCTTACTTTCAACGATTCGGAGTATATAACTTTTGCATTTGCTAGGACAATGTATATGATGTAAGAAACATACCAATTATGCCTTTAAAAATGTTAATCATATAAAATGGAAAGCCATACAACTAAACTTCTTGCAGTGTTCATGCACGATATACAACTATTTAAATCGTCAGATACTTCTGTAAAGTAAACAAAACCTTCATGATCATTTGTTATTAAATAAACACTAAATTTGCATTTTCGGGACCTTATATATTTTGATCTCTACCATTCTCACATTGATCGATATACAACTATCACAAACAAATTACATCCTGTAATTTCCACATCATTCTTGCAAAAGGTGTGAATAACCACATTGTAGTATATTCCTGTAAATTAAACAAATCCACCATAATTATCTACTATAAAATAAAAAGTATACTGCAGCAAAATAATTGTAATTTTTTTATCCTATCATTCAACTACTATATTCTGAACTATTTATCATCTTTTTAATCAAAATCTTAATAGTCTGTCCTACATATTGCATGTTATTTTCATTATATTCTCCTCCGAAGCCAACTTTTCATGGCTCGGTATATAGTCCTTTTAAACTTCACAGATATTAGAAGTTTTAACACTATTCCTTAGACCTAACCTTGACGCCATGCCCCTCATTTAATGACTCACAAGTGTGACTAATAATTGCCAAATGGCAACTAATATTAAAATAACAATTTAAGAAAAGCTCTTCAAATACATTTTACAATTTAGACATGCAATACGACTCAATAAGAATGTATAGCATTCATTTCAACGCGACAAAGAAGATCGCAAAATCCGTTAGAACTGGTTAGAACTCTCACTAATGAAGTTATACATTAGAAATCTCGTAATAAAAGTTTTATATGAACATCACATGAATAGATTATAAAACATATTAAGCACCTTGAAAGGGGAAAAAAAGATTCGAACAGTCGCGCAAGCGCCCACCATAACTAGATAAACTGTTACATTAGTCAGTGCGAGTGGATTTGAGTTCCACTCTCGCATCAGTCAATTAAAGAGTCCGAAGAACCACTCATTGCACGTTCGACTTGGTGGCGACTAACAATAATTGGGACGTCGAAGTACTGACTCGATGATCCTCGTTACAACGGATTGTGTGAAACGTGAGAAATATGGTAGAAATACTGTTATTGTAATATATTTATATACTGCCAAAGGAATCCAGTGCCTTTTTTTTATTGTTCCATGCCAAGTAATCGATGCACGCAAGCACATGGTTTTGTTAGTGAATTTGTTTATACGACAAAGCGATTAAATGTCAATTACTGGGAATAAGTTGGCGAAAGAATTATTATTATGTACTGGGTATGTAAGACACGCAATATTTAACTAACAAACAAAATATGTAATAAGAATATTGAGTAATTTATCAAAAATATGTCAATCGTATTTAGTTTTAATTCATATTTAACCTTAGAACTGTATTAGGGGTATAAGGGATACCCCAGTAAATTTTTGGTCGAAAGTTTTCAACTAATCGGTAAGAAAGGGCCCTGCTGTAAGGTATAAGGTAATGTAGCATTTTTTTCGACGGCTTTGCATGCATTCTACACTACATTAAATGCATCCAATTGCAGTAAACCATAAACAATATACCTGCACATTTTTTACTGCAATTGGAAGCGAATAAGAATGGTTGATAGGTCGTGGAATACAGTTTCAGCCAAGTATACAGCTCCCGTGACGACTATGAAGGTATACAGTTCTAGCGTTAAACGTACGTTTATGTTGCCTTTGAACATTCAGCATTAAATTAGTTCTGCCGTTTACGTAAATTAAACTGATTTTTTTTATAAATAAAAGTGTTAGTATTCAATTACATGTTAAAAAATTTCAAGCCTCTTTACTGCTCATTTCAGAGAATAATTAAATATTAAAAATTGACATTTTTATATGGGATCTTATGGTCGGAGCAACTAGGGCTACTTGTTCATTAATAATTTGTATACTCAAATCAAATATAACCAAAATATAAAAAGCATCTCGTGTTCATTGAAGAAAAGTAGAATTATCGAACATTTCAAGGGGTAATCACATTTTAATTGAGACAATGAGTTGAGAAGGAGCGGCTAATTTCCAATGGCTTCACTCTGAACAGGGCGCAGAAGCTTTGAAACAGCACATTATGCGATATAGCTAACAGCTGGACCAGGCCATGGATTTATACGAATTGAGTTTGTATTTTACATCATGTCAAATTACATATTTTCCACCATACTGATCCGCAAAAGTTGTTACGTCGACAATGCGAATGTAAGCATTCTCACAATCAGTCGTTACGATCGGTACGTCGGCCTCCTTCGTATATCGAGCTTTTTTCTCCGCCACAATAATCTCTACCCACTGCTTTCTCTTGCGAGTAATGAATTTCCCTTTTCCTTTGCCATATTCGGCTCTCACATTATAATTACCTTCAACGACTTCTGTGATCTTTCTTCACTTTAAAACATAAAATAAACCTTGCCTCCGTTCATATATGTCGGTAACCAAACGAAATGCCGCAAATGCCGAAGGTTTGTAATTCACGACTCACAACGTTGCCACATTTTCAACGAGCTTTGATAATCGCAATATAAACCGATTAGAGCGAGTATTAAAAATTATGCTTTTGTAACAAAACTCGGGATACTTTAATTAGGTCACGTTATTAAAATATTGCAATTATTTGTGCAACTAATTATTATAATATTCTAGGTGCTTAATTTTCAACAAATAGTCGTTAAAGTTCATGACCTCTACGTAGCAGCAGAACCACCTTAACGTCCAGTTTTACTGTTTAAATTTAAATACCAACTTAGCTAAGTTCATTCTAAGTATGTTTATGCCGTTCGGGCTAACCAATCATGAGCGTGAAATTGTTGAATTCAAATTTAAATAATAAAACCGAAGCTATAAAGACATAAAATTATTCAAATAAATAAATAGTTGTTAATACACCACTACGGGGAAACTTTGATCACACTCTAGTATTTTTCATCCTCTTTTCATACTGAATTTTCTCTTTGTTCTCCTTTTTCATCACTGCGGGTATCTACATTGTCTCAGCCGATTGAACTTCAATCTTGCAATGTGTAATCTGTAAAAGTCTTTATATAGAATTTCAAGATTTAAAATGCACAATAATTATTCTCTAATCAACTGTTACTAGCAAGTAGTCCTTGAATTGCTCATTTTACTCAGCCCAGCAAAGATAATATAATAAGTAACATATATATTACACGAAAGATAGATGCAAGATATTCCTATTCAAATATGTAACATGTCACGTATTTGATTAGAATTTAAATTCTTACATGTATTTTACATATAATATATATATTACTTAAAACGTTCTATTAACTGGATTGAAATTTTCACACTCATGTACATAATCTCATATAACACCGTTGTCATATTGACGTTATAACAATGAGTGGGAAATTATAACCAATATGTTCGTTACATGTAATATTGTGTTTGCTGGAATTGTTATAAATCTCATACAATGAGCAGATATAAAATTCAATGCGTACGCATTGAAGTGATGTCAATTGGCTATTACTTAGGGTGTCATTAGTAATTCACTACATGTGTTCTCACAAACGAAAGTATTTGCCGCAGGCGTTCATTCTTTAAATATGATTTAAATTCAGTCCGAGTCAATGGGCGACTTATATCGGAGCTCACGTGTATATATAGATATATATGTATATACTTTTACGTAACATAGTGCTTAGGCAAGTAAAGCCTATCATTAACCGAGTTGTGCACTTGCTAGAATGGTGATTGTAATCACTGAGAAAACGGCACTCATCTCAACGACGCTAACTTTGAAAGAATTTTAAAACTCGTAGGAAATATGAGTTATTACATGTATTGCCAAGCGGATACTATTACTAGTATTAAATAACTAAGTACGAAAGAGTTATCGGTACAGGAGAACGATTATTCTAAACTTTTCAAGGTTATGGTATTGAATTTCACATTTGATTGGGGTTGCGAATTATTGAGATATTAGAGAGTTGCGCGCGTTTATACCATTTAAACAGTTGATCTGTGAGTAAAATATGAAGAGTAGAGGACTCTTTTACATTTTAAGTCCTAAAAAGAAGACCCCTTGAAAACGTATTTTACTTGGTCTACTAAAAATCGAGAAATTAAATATGTATATCTTTTGGTTGTAAAAATCCGAAAAAACGTGCAAGACATAATTTGAATGGTTTCGAAAGGTGAATATGATGTAATGAGAATTTTTTTTAAGTCGTCGACCGGATTTATTAAAGGCGTAAATTTTATTCCAAAACTCGAAATATTTGGAACACGTTAACCGCGTTAAGTTACCGGTGACTGAGACTATACATTCCATTCGAACCGCGTCAGTCACCGGTGTCTGACAGTATACAATTCCGCCAGCATATCGATAAAATCGGATATCGCAGACTAAACAAAAGGGAAGAGAAAACTTGACAAAACAATTAAAAGTAATTCAACGATGTGTGATATCATTAGTATTATTCGGTAATTTAATCGCCAATTCTTACAATATCGCACTTAAATTATTGGAAGTGACTTAAGTCAATTGCTTAGTTTTCAGAGAAACAAAGTAATTCGTGCTTGTAAACAAACATGTGTCACTCGACGAAAGATAGAATCGATACGATTCTCATTTATAGTGGAAGTAGAAAGTGTTTGAGAGAAGAAGTAAATTTGTACAAGCAAAATTTACTAATCACAACTTTCCATCTCTTCCTATGTATTTTGATTTATTTGAAAGTTTTCATAGGCCGATGGCCTCGATCAGTGAATTATCAGACAATAACATTTGTTTATCCTCACGGTAACTTCAGACGTCCGATCGGATCTAAAATTTTGAATACTGAAAAAAGATACTAATTTTTCAAATTGGTCCTCATGCACCGTTTTGGTTCGACGGTTAGTTCGCATTTAAGGACTCCACTTCTTTACACGATCCATACGGTAGCATTTAAAAACTATTTGATGTACTACCTATGATTTCTTCACTCCCATTAATATTGCAGTTCGGATAGTATATTATTATTTCTTATCACTGTGCATATCGGGCAGATGACTCTCATATATTCAAAGCAATATAAACAAGATAGCAGGTACTTGTAAAACAAATTTACTCTGCTGTAAGAATCTAACGCATCACTATTGCGTTATAATATGTTACGTTATACGTTCCTTCATTGGCTCTCCCGTTTCGTACTCATCTCCATAAACTCCATACCGTTACCCTGGCACAGCATGTCCTTACCGTTATTTTTCTTAATATCTAATACTTCCTAAAACGCCTTGCCTTTTTTCTCTTCAACCTTTACTTTCGTACCTGATCCTTATCCTTCGTATTTCCAAGGCGAACTTCCTAGAACCTTCGATAAATATAACAGCAACACGTCTCACAAGTATACTTCTTCTTGTAATTTCAACCGTGGCTTTTGTTCTACGAAAATCTACTAATTATTTCTGAGACCCAATGAGAAATAAAATTGTTGGATAACATAAATTTCTTTGGAGGCGGATCGTAAGAGTTAGGGCAAATGAATTTTTCGTGAATATTCATCACAGTACTCAAATATATTTCAGAGAGGACCATGTATAAGACAACTTAAGAATAATCCCAGTGAGTGATGTGGAAGCCAAGAAGAGCGCTGAGCATCTGTATATGAATAATAAGTGAAAAGATACAAAAGAAATACTGCCATTATGGAAAAAAATCAAAAGAAAGAGACGCCGGAGAATCCTCGGAAGAATGCAAATCCCATTTCTGTAATTACTTTCGCGTAAGTCTCTCTTTTTTTAACTATTCATATGACGTGTTTCGGTTATGCTTAGCCTGCACAATACGATGCTGTTTTTTTACATAATGCACAGTTGGATCCTGAAGACGTTCATTTTGGGCTACCAGCGAGACTTGGAAATGTCTGACTTGCATACACCACTCGATGAACATTCCAGTAGCCAGTTGGGCGAGAGAATTGTACAGATTTGGGAGGAGGAGGAGAAACAATGCGCGGCTAAGAAAAATGGCTCTCATCCGAGCTTATTGCGTGTATTGATGAAACAATTTGGTCCAAAACTTATGCTGTACGGTGTAATGGAGGCCGTGCTGGAACTTCTGATTAGGTATAAACAACGAAAAAGAAAAGTCTGATAAATGTGTTTCTTGACACAATGAATCAAAACCTTATATTATAATTTAGATAATACATATATATATCTTTTAGAATTCCACAACCGCTGGCACTTGGGAGACTCTTACGCTGCTTTAACCAAGACCGGAACACAAATGTTGTTGAAAATGAAGCGTACATTTGGGCCGGTGTAATGGCTACTTTTGGTTTGCTCAATTGTTTCGTAGCGCATTCATCCCTGCAAGGTATAATGCACATGGGAATGAAGATTAGGGTTGCCTGCAGTACGTTAGCATACAGAAAAATTTTGAGGCTGTCTAAAACGGCACTTGTCGAGACTACGGTTGGTCAGGTAAGACATTCGGAGGAATGGAGTTTAATTCAAAATTTGGTGGTATTTAATTTATGGAAAAAAATTATATAAAAAATATTATTGGTGTTTAGGTGGTCAATCTTCTCAGTAATGATGTCAATAGGCTCGACTATGCCGTATATTTTTTCCATTACATTTGGTTAGGTCCGCTTCAAAGCTTAGTGATAACATATTTCATATATCAAGAAGTTGGATGGTCTGCAGTAGCTGGCATGTGTACTTTGTTAATTTTTGTACCTCTACAAGGTGAGTGAAGGATTGTTAATATTTTTAAGCTACATGAAGTTTCTCTATCCAACTATATATATATATATATATTTATAATATTCTTAGGATACCTAGGGAAAAAAACATCAGAATTAACACTGATGTGTGCCTTACGCACGGACGAGAGACTGAGATTGATGAACGAAATTATAAATGGGGTGCAGGTCATCAAGATGTATACATGGGAAAAGCCGTTTTCGTATCTGGTTGCAAGGGCACGAAGGTACGTTATCGAGAACGTTAAATTGGACAATTTTTACACACGATAACTAATAATATTTATAAATATTTCAGAAAAGAAGTGAACGCTATACAAAAAAATGCTATTGTACAGGGTACTACTTTGTCATTTGACATGTATGTCCCACGTCTTGGACTTTTCGTAACCATTTTGATTTACATATTTCAAGGCGAAAATATTACAGCTGAGAAAGTCTTTATGATAACTGCATTTTATGATGTTCTTCGTATGAGCATGACCATTGCATTTCCCTTGAGTAAGTATTCCGAAGTTGATATGAAAGTCTAACAGAATTACAGCTGTCTGTTATCTGTTACATAAATAATACGAATAACAACATTTTGTAGGTATTAATCAAATTGCCGAGTCACTAATATCAATACGACGTCTAGAAAAATTCTTGCTTCACAAAGAGGTGGAGAAACATGTTCTGACTGATTACGAATATAAACCTAAGCAATTTCTGGCGTCACCAGTTGCCATATCTCTTACAAACGCTACAGCAAAGTGGATTACTGATGTTAAGGATGATACACTGACTAATATTAATTTAACTGCAAAACCTGGTCAATTAATAGCTATAATAGGCCAAGTAGGAGCGGGTAAGAGTAGCCTTCTTCAAGTTCTACTTCGTGAGCTACCCCTTCAAAGTGGAACTATCGAAACTTATGGAAAAATCGCATACTCTAGCCAGGAGCCATGGCTATTTGCCTCCTCAGTTCGACAGAACATTTTGTTCGATCGTCCAATGGATAAAGTGCGTTATGATAATGTAATAGATGTTTGCCAACTAAAAAGAGACCTAACTTTGTTTCCTTATGGTGATAAAACAATTGTGGGTGAACGCGGTATCAGTTTGAGTGGTGGCCAACGTGCTAGAATCAATTTAGCTCGAGCTGTGTATGCTGAGGCTGATATATATCTGCTGGATGATCCACTTTCTGCGGTGGATGCTCATGTGGGAAAACACATCTTTGAACAGTGCATAGATGGATATTTGAGAGGAAAAACTAGAATCCTGGTGACACATCAATTTCAATATCTGAAGAACGTCGAGCGTATCATAATTATGAACAATGGTGCTATACAGGCTGATGGTAGTTTTGACGAATTACAAGCATCTGGATTGGACTTAACTAAATATCTGGAATGCGTCGAAGAAGTTCAGGATGAAGTTGAAAATACGCGAAGGAACAGTAAACAATCCTTATCTTTGAGTATCAGATCAGAAGAGGCTTTACAGGATGATCCTGTTGAGGTTGCAGAGTCTAGAACTGTTGGACGCATTACTGGAACAGTATATGTATCCTATTTCAGAGCAGCTGGAAACACGTGCCTTGTATTGTCTATGTTTGTTATTTGTATACTTAATCAAACTATTGCTAGTGGCGGAGATTACTTCATCGCGTATTGGGTTAACATTGAGGAAGCATTCGTGAACCATATGAATGGGACTACGAAAACAGAATGGCAATCGTTTCTTTCCCGAGACTGGTGCATTTACTTATACAGTGGTTTTACTGTAGCTACTATAATATTGACATTTTTAAGAACTTTCGCCTTTTTTGGAGTTTGTATGAGATCTTCAAGAAAATTACATGCTGATATGTTCTATAGTATCATCCGTGCTACTATGCGATTTTTCAATTCCAATACATCAGGACGGATTTTGAATAGGTAACTGACACCATAAGCAGATAGACATACACTTGTTTACAGAAACGATTTCCAAATTTAATTATGCATTAAATAAGATAATTCAAAGTAAATTCGATAACTTTCTACATGATTGAAAAACAGTTTTTACCAACTGTTTGACTCTATACATTGGTAACAAGAAATGGTACGTCCATACTTATTTACATATATTTATTTTCATATATACAGATTCTCCAAAGACATGGAAGCTGTAGACGTAAGATTGCCTATGGGTATGATCGACGTTATACAAGTTGGTCTACTGGTAATTGCTGTGATCATTATAGTTGCCTCTGTAAATCCATGGTTGATGATTCCTACGGCCTGTGCAGGATTAATATATTATCTATTAGCAATATTTTACATTAGTACCAGTCGTAGTGTGAAACGTTTAGAGGGCATAAGTAAGTTTAGAAATGATACCTCAACACATTTACAACATTCTCTGTACTAATTTTATACTAACTATTAAAATTCAATCTTCTTACAGCTAGATCTCCAGTGTTTGGTCACATTAGCGCAACTCTTCAAGGTTTAGCAACTATCAGATCATTCGATGCTGAAAAAACATTAATATCTGAATTCGATAGCCATCAAGATTTACACTCTTCTTCCTGGTTCATCTCTATATCTGGTTCAAGAGCCTTTGCGTTCTATCTTGATATAGCTTGTCTATTTTATACTACCACAATCACCTTCAGTTTAGTACTACTTAGTAGTTCCATATATGTGGGTAACCTGGGTTTGGTAATCAGCCAGTGTATCGGACTCACAGGAATATTACAATGGGGCATACGTCAAGTAGCTGTAGTGGAGAACCAAATGACGTCCACTGAAAGAATCCTGGAATATTGTAAATTAGAACAAGAACCACCATTAGAGAGTACACCTGAAAATAAGCCAAATGAGAATTGGCCAACGGAAGGACGTGTGGAATTTAAAAACTTGTACCTCACATATATTCCTGAAGATCCTCCAGTGCTGAAAAATTTAAATTTTGTAATAATGCCACGTGAGAAGATAGGAATCGTTGGTAGAACCGGTGCTGGAAAATCATCTTTAATTACCGCTCTATTTCGATTAGCACCTATCGAAGGAGACATTTTGATTGATAATGTGTCAGCAAAATCTTTGGGATTGCACGATCTTCGTTCAAAGATCAGTATTATTCCACAAGAACCTGTGCTTTTCTCAGGAACAGTACGAAGAAATTTGGATCCTTTCGATGAATATTCGGATGATTTACTTTGGCAGGCTCTTGAAGAAGTTGAACTGAAGGAAGTTGTGAACGAATTGGTAGCTGGTTTGAATACAAAATTACAAGAAGGTGGTTCGAATTTCAGTGTGGGGCAGCGGCAGTTACTTTGTTTAGCTAGAGCCGTTGTTAGGAATAATAAAATTTTGGTGCTTGATGAAGCTACAGCTAACGTAGATCCACGGACTGATTTTCTTATTCAAAAAACCATTAGAAGAAAATTTGAAAATTGTACAGTACTTACGATAGCACACAGACTGAACACGGTTATGGATAGCAGTAAGATTCTGGTTATGGATGCAGGATCCATGGTGGTAAGTTTATTTAAATAATTTGTTTATTCGTCCAATTATACATGGTCAGATTTGTTTCGCAACTAATTTTAATATAACGTTTTATCTTTTTAGGAATTCGATCATCCATTCATTTTGTTGCAAAATAAGCATAGTTTGTTCTATGATATGGTTCAACAGGTTGGACACGCAGTGGCTGAAACCCTCACAAAAATAGCAGAAGATGTTAGTATCTGAAATCTAAGAAATTAAACTTATTTGTATTTATGTACATATTTTTATCATGTTTTAATATTTCATTTCAGAGTTATCAATTAAGGAAATGTCAATAATATTCGAAGATTCGTATGAAGCATGAATAATTTTCAATAAATAGATTGTGATGATTTGAAACAGCTTCCAGGAGCAGCGAAAGTAATGATAATCATATATCTTATATGATTTTACTATTTTTTTCCGGGCTAGTGAATTACTTATACCTACAAAACAAATACAGAAAACTATTTTCATCAGTGTTAGCCTTTTTTATAAATAATCCTTAAATAAATTGCTATTAGTGTAAAGTTAGCAAATGAATTCAAGCGTGATTTGCTTTATTTTAAGTATCATTTATTAAACACCTTTACAATATCCACTACGTCAGTCGTACAACTGTACATTGTTATTCCTTATCCGTTAACGAACAGCCGACCGTAAACTATACTTTGACGGTAGTTTAAAGATCTTCAAAAAGTTGAAAAAATTTCGGAAATTTGCAATACATGTACAGAAAGAAATATTCAATCCAAAATATTTTCTTTTAAATATAATAACATAATTGTCAATTATAATTACAGTGTCCATAGGCAATAGTAATACTTTACAAGAATATACCATGCGTGCACTCCGTAGCTCGATACAAAATATGAAGTGCTACGCCATATTTAACAGAGTATTCAAAACCTAATATAGTACATGATAATTGCAAGAAAACATTTTCTAACAGAAACAACATGTAAGATAGAAAATACGAGAAATCGCAGAAATATATATTTCCAAAAATGTTATTTAATCGTCAGAATCTCATTTAAATACGAACGTTTATCATCAATCTGTATATTCCTTAAAACGTCTACCAATGTTTTCACTTAGAGCTCAAACTGTAATAGGTATATCGCACCACTGTAATGAAATTCCATCAATGGTCATTCTCCGAAATGCCGACGTATCGAAAATACAATATAACATACAGATATTCATCGGCATAACAGAGTAATGATATTTCAGAAGAATGCCTATTCGGCGAGTTTTATTTTAGTGGTGTGGTACATTTAGGTTTCTGACCATTAGGTGAAATCACTGATTCCTATAAAACAATCTAATATTCACACGTGTGAAAACAGAGAATTTTAGTATCGACATTCAAATGGTCAGATTCATTATTCTTTTATACACATAGTGCTACCTATTGATATAGTAGTCGGTATATTATCAAATAACATGGAGTTTTCAGTGTGAATAGACTTGAAGTTGCACAAAATATTTGACTACATCGATCAAGAGAAATGGTAAATTTAATTAAATTTCAGTTTGGCACACTGAGCCTCTACATGTGCAGTATTACTTAATAAATGTTTCAGTTTTTGCTATTTTTCAAAGCGATATATAACAAACTTTTTCACCTTTAGTTTATTTGACATATCTTTCACTCGATAAGATCTACTTCAATCCAAGAATAGCAAAGTAAATTCTTTGAATAGTTGTGACGTAAAGTTTGTGAAGTTATTCAGAGTAATAATATATCGCATTGTTCAAGTATGGCAAGTATATCCAAGTATGAATTGAAAAAATAGGTTAAATATAAAAAAGAGGGGTTGAAGTTTCCTCGGAATAGGCCCTGTTTAGTTATCGGTTCCCCCAAAGTAAACTTTGAGGATACCGACCCCATATCACATCGCTTTACTCTGACCAATACTCTCGCGCCCAAACTCCAAGATCAGCCCAATGGGCTTCCTGTCTTGAATTGAGAGTAAGACGGCGGAGGCTAGTAGTCCTAATTACACTACGGCACTTTCTGCCCGAGATCCAAGGACCTTCCTCAGAGCAAGTTGAGAGTCACTGAGGACTTCGATGGTAGCTCCGCGGTGGGGATTGAGGGAACCTCGGTTAGTATACTTTACTACGATACTTATATACCAAAATATATTATAGTGAACCACTTGTGAGAAATAGATGCAGTAGGTTCTCAATCTACCTCGTAATGCTTATACAAAGAGAATTTATTTTAATACCTCTATTGTTTCATGCAAATGCTTTAATCTTTTAGATCATAACAAGAATATCAATCAATGTATAGAATATAAGAAAAACCATTGTTTCATAAGAATCATAATTGAGATCCATAACGCGGGTTACTTTCAATTTTTAGGTAAATTGGCGAAAGGGATAAATTTGCGCATAAATTCTTTCTTGTTTATGTCTTTTTACGAATGGAATTCATTTTTAACGTTTAAGTGGTCGCGTCAAATTTGTACCCATAAGAAGTAAGGCCTCTTGGGGTTTCTGTGGACAAGATGTGAGCACTTAAATGTTAAAACACGATTACGGACATTAAAGTGTTCATCATTGTTAACATTCCAGTCTTATGGTTTTGTTTAATTATACAGAATTATTGTCCGAATGTCTGATACGAATAATAGAAGAAAACGATGCATGAGTTTAAGTAATCTCAACGCATTTGAAAATGCTAAACGGACCTTTCATCTCCATTCGTAACGCTATTTTTAAATCAATTAAAGTACGCATAAAATCGCGAATTTATACGAAAATCGCTTTCCACCAGAAACGACAAAAAGAAATGACGTTGGTCGTTTCTTCACGTGGAATGTGAAATGCGCAACAGAAAATTCGTCGGCTCGATAATAATTAATAGAAAACAAACTTATTTGTAATCCGTCGCTTCCTTTTACGCATTCAAAAATCGCGTCGTGAATTGTTCAATTAAAATAGTATTTCCCATCAAAGGAACATTCCATCAAGTTCAGTCAATTCCGGAAACCCGCGAGTCTCATATGGTACGATTATTAATCCTAGCGGATGATTTTTACAGAATGGTTAATATGAGTATGTAAACCGAAATCACCGATAAACTTAACTCGAACGCTTAATTTAATCAACGTAATCGAGGCTCTGACGAATTGAAGATATTCTCATCGTAGCGACACTCGCATTTCACTTATCCAATTTTATAACAAAAGCTTCGCCAGGTAGAATAGTTAATTCCTTGAAATATACGTTCCGGTTGAGTTTACTGGTTGGCCCCACAACAACGTGTCCGCCATAATAAAGGAATGAAAGATCCTTAGTACGTGTTTCGTTGCTAAGATTAGCTACAAAAACATATGAATTTCTACGCGGATACCATCGTTCCACCACGATCAGTTCATCTGTCGTGTATCTGAAAAAATATCCGATTCGTTATATATTGTTGATTTTCTTTTGATAATGAATATTAAAATATTTCAATTACCTGACATCACAATTAACTGTACCATTGGTATCCTTATATATCGCCTTAACGTATAAACCAGGTGTAACGTGTCTCAGCTTAGCCATTTCTGAGATTGTTCCTGTTAGAGTAGTTTCTGCCGATTTGGTGGATCCTGTTAACCAGGGGATAGTACCGTGGGATGAAAATTTAACTCCGGAACCATCTCTGTTGTCCCATAACATAGGAACTAAATTATGAACGTGTGCTAAATCCTGATGATCCTCGCAATCACAATCCATAAGGCCTATCTAATGATAATAAAAGAATTAAAATAAATTATATTTTGTCATAATGAAATTGACTTATATTTATTAATTATATTATCGTACCTCATCCCCATAGAATATACTAGGTGTTCCCGGAAGCATCAATCCCAATAGAGCAACTGCTATACTGGCATTCCCAACACTTAGTGTAGATGCAATCCGTTTGGTATTCACACTTCCGATTGACCAGTGGACCCAAGGATTGCCTGGTTTTTCGAACAAGACGCCTCTGGTAATGTTTCCAATTTGATATTTTATATCCTGGGTTCCATTATTGACACGCAATGTCACGTCTACTAGATCTATCTTATTCAGTATTACATTCTTGACAAGATCATTCGGTGCCTCTTGTAATACGCTCATATCGCAGATCAATATCCGGTATGGACCTAGTATAGTTTTCCAATGTCTCAAAAGTTCAACAAAATTTTTCTCTTTGACATAGTGTTCCAGTCCCTTCAGATAGAATCCATCGACACCTTTCTTCATCCAAAATTTAATGGCTGCCGTGACCACGTGATCTGGAGCTACGTAATTGTGCAATGAGAGAACTTCCGGTTTTGTCATTTCCAATGCTGAAGGAACTGTCGAGAGAACAGTTAGTACTTGAAGAAGAGCAGATGGTTCAGGCGTTGGTGTGACATCCGGTAAAATTGAGGCACTTCTCTCACGCACCGCTTTGCCTGCATTGTTTAATTCTGAAGAGTGAAAGGTTTCCTTGCCGAAATCTTTTACGAACGGATACAGTGGTATATCTAATATGATGGTCATGTTTCTCCGGTGTATTTCCGATACTAAAGACGTAAAGTTACTCATCGTTCCTAGATGGGGCTCAATATCCGTTAGGCTGGTTATATTTGAAAAATGTTCTGGGTAATGAGGAGCTGGAAAAATCGAATTCAACCGAATTCCTTGAACTCCAAGATTTTTCAAATAATCAAGTCGCATTATTATTCCAGGAAGATCTCCCACACCGTCTCCAATATGGGATGAGTCTTGGAAGGATGCTGGAAAGATCTCATAGAAGAGGCTGCCTTGCCACCATTC
Organism: Trachelus stipa; assembly: GCA_036026315.1. NCBI lineage: Eukaryota > Metazoa > Arthropoda > Insecta > Hymenoptera > Cephidae > Trachelus > Trachelus stipa. Next base: position 39,102 of record JAYRCB010000226.1, read on the forward strand.
GGCTGGTGGATCGCACCTAGATTTATAATATTGATATTAATTTTGACTGCTTATCTTAATAAATTACACATTTTTCGTACTAAGAAAAATATTAACGATCAGCTTTATGGGACTTTACATTTTATGTTTGACCAGCACATATATTATGCAATAATTTCCTTCCAACGTAGCTGCTAATATATAATTATTAAACCCGTTAAGTGCGCTAACCAAAAACATAAATTCCTACAAAATCATACAAATATTTATTACCCACAGGAACGCAAAGTAACAATTACAAATGGACTATATTAAAATTTTCTATTCAGTAATGTAATAGTCATAAACCACCGGTAGCACGTAACTATTATATCGGTGAATAAAAATTTCTAACATTGCCCATATCTGCAGCTGGTATTTTGTGTTCCATCAGTAATAATTCTTTCGTGGGTTTTACAAGTATATCGTTTATATGACTTATCCAATAAAATCGCTTCAAGATTTTACTTCCGCATTAGTCTTCTTTGTAATTGAATCTTAACGTACCTTTTTGGCATGGTGGCGATAACACCGATAACTAGTGCAGCGCATCCAACAAGTACTGACATAAAGGACCAGAAGCAAGCCTTTCGAATTAACGGCCAATTCCATGACATAAATCTGTAGTCCTTGGGGGTCTTTGGTACCACCAATTGAATCCCAACGAGTGGAGGCTTCCCGCCATTCTCCTGATTGTAAAACTGAAGAGTTATGGTTTTAGTCTTCGATGGTGTTAGAAAGCAAAAAGCAGATTAGTACAGACTTATAAATCTCCCTGTCTCCGATGGATCGTCCAAGAATCATCAGGCGATTTCTTGGCTTTCGCGTTTAACGGCTGTTTAATAAGCGGAAATATCAGTCTGTCAATAAATCACTGACACTGACAATACGACCGGATGAAGATACAGATTGGTTAAGCCGCGACCGTGCGTTTAAGTTGTAAAGTGAAAGCGGTAGAAATATTCACTAGACTATTTTGAAATACAAAACAATCTATATAGTGTCGATTTAATTTGACAGGTGGAATTGATAACCCACGTGGTAATAAAGACCAAACAAATAATAAATTGCAAAGTAATGCAAAGCATTCGAGAGTCCGATGCAATTGGTGCACTCTAACATATGTCGTAGAGTGTATTTAGGATGGAATTTCTTATCCGTGCCAAACAGCTTAAGAATTCAATCCAAAAAAAATAGTCAGGGATACTTTCGCAGAAAGTATTCGTGAAGCATGCATTGGTAACCACGGTATCAAACCAAAAATTTTTGTTTTGCATATTTAGAAATTTGTCAAAAATAAAAAGCGTTGTCCGAATGAATATATATTTTAAATATATATATGTATATATATAAAAGACAAAAAAAAATCGACAACACTTTCAATAAATGCTACTACGTCATACGCGTAAAATGAGATTGAATTTATTAAGATCATTGAGAAATAAATGATTGGCCGTGGCGAGACAAGTAGCAGGTGTTAAGTAACGTGATAAAATGATTTATATACAAAAGAGACAGTTGGCAGCTGTCATTTGTTTTGGTGCGTTGTCCAAAGCGCGATTTCCTTGGCGTAAAATCGGCGAATACGTATGTAGGGAGTATCTTTCACTGTTAGAATCATTTCGGAACGGTGTATTAATCTTATTAATGACTTTTTAGGAATAAAGGAAATTCTGTTTACTTACCAGAGCCTGCGCGTCGGGTGCTAAATGATGATAAGCGGTATTCAACTGGGTCAATAGTTGAGTACATACTGGTTCATTGGTATCACTGCTACTTTCGCTGCTGCTCGTAGATTCTACCATTGGATCCCTTGAACTTGGTTCTAAAATGCAATAAGATTAGTGTAATAAATCATCATTCACTACGAGCATTTACAGTACAGCCTGACTGCGATGTGAATCACAATGATAAGTAATATAATCGAACCGATGATTCTGCGTGTCCTGAACGAATCTTGCAGACAGTTATTTTGCGTGATAACTCCTCATTGTAAAACGAGGTTAAGTGATTGATAAATGAGTCAAGTACAATTACTAAATTGATGCGAGACATGTGCCTGACGCTTAGTTGATATACTGACTATGGAAGACAATATTATTAATAAGCAAAATTATTAGCATGAATATATTTGATCGTGTGGACATTTTAATATTGGGATATTTTTATTTGAGGGACCTGCTTTTGATAAGTTTTCAGGAGAATACATATTCTTTTTCTTTTTTTGTTCTTCTGGGGTTAACGTAAATAAGATTGAATATCAACCGCATCGAAGACACTACTAAATATCGTAAAATAGGAATATTTTTATAAATACCGATAAATTATTCTTCCTTGAAAATGAATAAATATTAATTTTTTAATACGGTGTATTAAAGTTGCTTCTCGTTGAATTTATTGGACTGTATTCGGATATTCGATTAACACGACTTTATTAGAATCCAATGAAATGCCGCAATGTGGAAACTGCCGTCGTCAACAGTCTTATACGTAATGCCTATACCAAAGTGAAAATGGATTTGGTGCCTGCAAATTGTTTAAATATCTGCCACCAAGTTAACAAGGTAGAACAGACTGCTTTGGCTTTTGTCCATAATAATGCACAAATAGCAGGTATATGATATAGTTAAATCTTTATCCCAATCCATGTAATTAAGTGGATAATTATTGTCAATGTACGTACCGTCGTTCAGGGGTTTGCTGCAACTGTTCACAATGTTCATATATGCATTAAGACCGTCCTCGGAATTAATATTTTCCAAAGTCTCTGTAGGTGTCATCTCTAAAGGCGTGTCCTCAAGAGGATTAAAAATAGCGGCAGTTTCCAAAGGCTTATGCATTTGTTCAGGAGGTGGGCTCGGCGTGAGAAGTGGACAATCAGATGCCTCCTCGTCCTATGAAATAAAAATAAATAAATAAATAACGCGTATACAAAAATAGAATTCCAAGGAGAAAACTTTATCGAAAATACCTGTTGGTCCCGATTTAAAAGTTGTTGTGAACTGGGCGAAGTTGGAATTTCACTTGGTAATACGACTGACAACAGAGCGTCCGTTTTCGGAATGTTCATCTCTATCTGTAAATAATCGTCATAAGGGTTAGATATTATTTACTGACGTTAAACTAGCAGCAGACATTGCCAACTGCTGTCACGTGTTAAACTTTCCCTATCTGCGCGGGTCAGTAAATTTGGCTAGTTGCCCAACTCATGGAAAAATCTCACGTTCGTATCCTTGCTTTTTACGCGTATCATTTTGTCAGGGTTAATCGAATTAGCCAATTCACGAACGCAAATCGAATTACTAAATTTGTACAGATTCTGGCATAGTAATTATTATATATATTTATATATATTCAAAAATTGTATAAGGTAGTACACGCGTATTCCTTTAATTGATTTTTAGTAATTTCAATTTGATACACCTCATATAGGAATCTGTACATGACGTATCTAGTTTGATATCGACGTAAAGACCTGTTCATATCTATCAACGTGTGGAGTGGCGTTATTGATCCTGTGCACTGTACTGACTGTTCTATCATCATATATGTCGGTAATTTAAAATTTAACGAACAAAGGGTACGACTAGTAATCAGCTATTGTTTGAAAGGAGAAACGTGATATATAATAGATAACGGTAGGACACTGAAACGACATAATCTTTTTTTTCCTGAAGACATTTCATAGTAACGTAATATCACAGGGATTGTATTTCGCTTACTTTGAAAACAACCACAAATATATCTATAATGATGAATATGCATACGTATAACTAATGACAGCGCCAAGAGGTGATATAAAAATTTCATGGCTGATGACATACGTGTCATTGGCAACTATAAATTATTAACAAAATAAAATATACGAATTACTCAAATTTCTCGTACAAACCTTATTCATTTAAACACTTATAATTTTAAAATATTTTTTAATCTCTTTCCACAATTATAATTACACTCCTAACATCGACGTAGTTTCCGCGTAACTGATTAATCGATTAGTATAACTGATTAATAGATAAGTACCTTCTCAATTAATAATAATAATTTAAATAATTTAATAAAAATCTTCAAACAATTCAACAGTAAATCGACAAGGGCAATAACAGTCTGCAGAAACACGCGCTCGTAATTACATCACTGGGCGGCTGCTCTCACGAATTCAAATGTTAGTTCGCACGTAGTAGATTCACAGCTTCAGTCACATATAAAAACTCTGATATATATATATATGTATATATATACACATATATAAGCACAGCTATAAAAGTGTATGTGAGGTACGACACCACGCGGTTGCTCACTTACCAAGGTAGCCGGCAACCACGTGAGTACGTGACGTCAGGAACGTCCAACCTGAAAAATAAATGTCGCAACGAATGCTTATTGAAGATTTTCAATTTTCTTCAAATAAAACTTCTCAATACCGTTTCAAGGTTTATGCTTAATTTATTTATAATCGTCCCAATATGGAGCCTTTGTTTTCCCACCCCTTGAATAACGCGTTACAACTGACTTTTAACGAGTACCAATTGCCTCATACACTCCCGGAGAGTGTCGCCCGCTCTTTACGCCACACCGTCAAACGAAGGAAAGGCTCGGTCGACGTTCGGGGTTAAGGAATTGGACGCCGAGTTGGTCAGACACCGCGTGCCTCGACGTGTATATTTAGCACGACGATTCGTCCAGCTGATACTCGCGCCCTCGTCAGATTTGTGCACGCACTGTATTTTTTTCTACTAATTCATACAGCTGTCGATGCACCGATTGTGGTTCTGGATATGTATATCAAGATTTCAATTCCGACCATCCTCTTTTTGGTGCAGTTGGACAAAATTACACGCGACAATAAAACCTGCGGACTTACCTTGCACTATGATGTTTCTCACTAGGTTTAGAAACTGGTATATCTTTGTACGTTATCGATATGGGACTTTAGAAAGGGCTTGAGGTAGTGGATTATTTTTTAAAACAGTATTTAGGTCATTTTTTTTCCCAACAGTGTGACACTCTTGCAGTAGGGTTTTTAAGGAATTTATGAAGGTTGGTCAGTGTTCAAGGTAATGTGGCAACTGGAACGCCCTTATGGAACGTTCTTGTTGCGCTAGTGTCGTGGGGATATGATGTGGACTGTGGGACATGGAAATCAATATTTGTCTCATGGGGGATGAATGCGCCGGAACAGTTTTATATGGCTGGCTGGAGAGGTTAGGAAGAGATCTACGTTATCCACTATTGTTTGCCAGTCACATGTCGCCATCTAGCGAGAGATCAGAACTTCATGCTTACAACACTGCACGCATAGTCCGCAAGTAAAATCCTGGGCCTCTAGTAATATTTTCTAGTGCCAATGCTTTTTACCTAACGTAATGTGTGGTGAATTAATGGGAAATCATTCAAAATTTACTATTTAGATTCAGCAACGACCATTGCCATTGCGAAATTGGACAATCTACTCATCCTAGCACGAAACACGTGACTCCGTCGCTTTAAGTTATTTTACTCTTGGACCAACTATATACTACATGCTTGCATGATACAGAGGTATATTAGAAATGTAAATTATCTATTTATTATATATCATATTATTGTTCTTGCTCTTATTAAACAATTACCAAATATAAATATATCTTAGGTGTAATCATATTTAAGGAATCTTTTTGCAAAATATACTTGATACCGTTATTTTTTAGACAAACGCAACGCACCATGTCGTCATATGACTTTATTCGTTTGGAATTACTAATGAGGGATCGTGTATTAATAAAATGGCTTAAGCTGATCTGTATCACGTACATATAAATTATACCAGCAACTAAGAAAAATTTGTAAACAATAATTATCAATCCTAACGATTCTTAAATTTTTTCCAGAAACATTTTTCAAGGATTTTCCGAATGAGCGCATTAAAAATTCTTATGCGTAACATTGACATTAATCTAAATACGTCGAAAGCAAATGCACATATCAGCCATACGAAAATACATGTGCGCAGACCCTTATCAGGAAACGCTTAAGCAACAGGTCAAGATTCGTCATAAAGCACAACGTTGTTCACTAAAAACGGTCTGCCCACTTTAAACAATCAACTATTCTTTCTGTATTCTAATGATATGAGATATAAAAAATCTATTGTCTAACCTAATCTTCTTATTATCTGTCAAAATTAATTCATCTTGTATAATAGCATTGTTATCAAGAACAATCATACATTACGTGACAATACATACGGTATCCATTATCCATTGTACTCGAGCTAAGCTTTTAACATAAATCCTCATAAAAGGTAGAAGCGACCAAGTTAGTAATGGGACTTTAAGCAAAATAAAAAAGATACTTTAACGTACCTGACAGCCATTGTAGCATCTATTATGAAACACATTCAACCCGTAATCCAATTATTTGATGGCAACCAGAATTTAATAAAATATTTTAAATGTATAACGACGAATAGCTAAATATTTTCTATACGATACTTCGCATATCTTTAATGAATTTATTATTCAATAAAAATAACATTGAAGAGTCTTCAGAGATATTTTTATTATGGTTAAAGAGCCTATGTAATCTGAAATATCGCATGTGTGACGAGACATGATCTTCATATACGTATATAGCGATAATATGTGAGAATTTGTCATTTATCGTGATTTACGTACTAAAATTAAACATTGTGCATGACGTACAAACCGTTTTCAAGTTCGTATGTCTTTACTATTTTTTAAATCTGGTTACACCAGAGGGATCAACGGTCTCATCACGTGATACTCTGTATACCAATTTATTATCAACCTGTTTCGTATATCCTTGCACCATCAGTATAATAGAGTTAACGAATGACCGATAGCAGAAATGACGAAGAGACCGTTATTTGCAAATAAACTCAAACAAACCGTTTTTATGAAATTCTTACAAAATTATAATAATGCTATCGTAGTTAAAGAGAAAAATAATTTTAACGGCGATTGTGATTGCGCAAAACCATTCATAACTATCAAGGCGAGTATCTGCAGAGTAGTTGGTTACATATATGTACATGCGTATATACAGATAAGGATATTGATGAGCCGTATAAATAATATGCCGTTTATTATTAATTCGATTAATAATGATTCTTGGTTTTTAAAAATATAATAATGAATTGGGGGTAACTTTAATCGTTATCTAAAAGAAGCTTTGGTTCTTCTGGTGCTTCTTTTCATCGTTACTTACATTTATTGTACTAAGTTTTTCCACTGTTGATCGAGTGGATAGAAGTATTCGTAGTTGAAAAAGGATTTGTTATCGGCTGACCCGAGTTATCCCTTCTTAGCGCCAGGTCGCGATGAAACTTACAAATATTGAACATCCCCTTCAACAATAACTTTAAAACATCCGAGTACGTATATAAGCATATTAATGGTTCGTTTATCGCAAATGAGATAAATGTTTGATGATCTTTGCTCTATAACTTGGGAAAGCTGGTTCAAGAATTTGCAAGATTCAGTCCGAGTGTAGAAATTGCGAAGAGAAGCCATAGACCTTCCGTTCGTTATTTTGTGAGACTTAATAAAAGCTTGTTTGAATATATTGTCAAAAGTAGATTTTCGTAATTGGCATCTTAAAAAACCGTGCAAGGATGTATAGCTGTGCTCGTGCGGAAATGAAGTGATGCTGTACCAACTGGTAAGTGAAAGAAGAAAAACATTTTTTTTCCATAAAATTCATTTTTAATCATTTAGCGGTAAATGCAATTTTATTGAAACAAGAAAAATAAGTATAATTTATTATAATATAAAAGCGGAATATTTATTTTTAATAAAAGTGCACTATGCGTTATTTGTAATTGGATACATATGGAGAGGACTGACAAATAAAATTAGACAATTGGACTAAGTAGTAATAAGAGAGTATTGATCTGTACCGTATCTGTCAATTCATTATTTTTATTGGCAATAATGGCAAACTTGCATACAATTGATTAATCAAATTACCAGTAATCAACTGATAACAAATTATCAGTTACTTTCGTGCGCATCTGGAACATATTTATGAATATCATTGCAAACATTACTTGATGCAAAATGCAAAGAACTCTTGATAACAAGAGACTTGGTACTATCGTCTTTCAAGTAACTGTCATGTTATTCCGCAAGAGCATATACAACATATTAACACTGGCGTATGTAATCGTGTAATTAAAATTATTCTATAATAAAAATAAGAATTTCCTTGATAATAATTAACCTTGAATATTATATAATATATATTTATACAAAATAAAGTAATTTGAAGTATTTTTATTACAATAATATATAATAATGCCAGAAGGACAAAGTTATTATGTTATCTTCCAACAATTACTCATGAAAATTTCAATAGGAAAAAGAATTTGTTTTCGATTTACGATTTTCGAGCGTGCATCCTTATCTTGAAATTGTTGCATCGCGCCAAAAACTGTGATGATTAATTTTACGGATAACTTGGTAGTTTCGCGTCAAACTCTTGCACCACGAAAGTCACTAGTGCCTCGACCTGCACGAAAAAAAGAAAGAAAAGAGAAATAAAAGTCTTATCACACACGAGCAATCGTAATCGGCAAAAGGTGAGTTCAACTTGTCACGGCAGATAGTGTATAATATTTATCTTCGTTACTTGTTTCAGTATCGAGTTTTAAAGAGCACTGGTCGATGTTTCATGGATTCCGAGTTTTCGATTGTAGCCCCTGAAGCTAGCGTACATACGACCTGCACCACGTACCTGAATCAAACCCTTAGGAAGGAAAGTTTAAAGAAGAAAATTACCAGTCAAGCATGGCCCTCGATTTTGCCGCTGGTTGTGTGGGAGGTAAAGGCCAAAGAAAATTAATAAAGATGAAAATATAATAACACGACTTATAGATGCCACAGCACTGATGTTCATCGTGCATTTTTGTTTTGAATAACTTTTTCAATTTGATTTTTTATCGCTTCATCGATAAGGATATTATGTCTGGATACTGCGTTGCGAAATGGTAGGTCAATGTCGTAGTCGACTTTTTGAAGAAAGGATTTTGACAATTAATATTTTATTGGTATTTCAACATGATGAAATATCAAAGGTCAACTCTGTCACGGATCATATTACACACATGATTTTTATTGAATTTCCTCGTAATTTCTCGTGGATTATACGTGAAAGAAGCATGATCGAAGTTCGTTCGATTCTGATCGTATGGAAAAAGATAGAACCATATCGTGATTCGATTGGCTTCTATCGATTTGTTATTATTATTTTGTCTTTGTATTAACCGGTCGTATCTACTCCTCTCTAGTATTAATTAAAGTATTATCAATCGTACTACGAATCCCTCGTTCGATATTTGCATATTCATTCGATATCTTCTTAAAGTTCGATGTGAATTTATTACTCGAAACGCATTATTATTCACTGTATATCTTATAGGATGCGCGGGTATTATGGTGGGATATCCTTTGGATACGATCAAGGTCCACATCCAGACGCAAGATTATCGAAATCCAATGTACAGAGGAACCTGGCACTGCTTTCGAACGATCCTTGCAAAGGAATCGGTAAGGAGCTACTGCGCAAAGAAAAGTTATAGATAAGAAATAAATAAATTGTAATTATTATAATTAGATAGCAGGTTTCTATCGAGGAATGTCATCTCCCATGGCAGGTGTCGCTGTGATAAACGCCATTGTTTTTGGTATATATGGACAGACTCATCGAAATAGTCCAAATCCGGAGGCACTGTACTCGCACTTCCTGGCTGGAGCTTCGGCTGGAATTGCACAGACGCCTATCTGCAGTCCCATGGAATTGGCGAAGACGCGATTGCAGCTGCAATCGTCAACTGGGACTCAATTTTTTGGTCCATTGCAAGTCCTGAAACATATTTACAGAACTGAAGGTTATCGTGGGGTATTTAATGGACTGGGAATTACTTTGCTCAGGGAAGCACCCAGTTACGGTATTTATTTCTTAACTTACGAGGCTCTTACGAGAAATGAATTGTCCGCGCCCACTTCGACGTTTAAAATGCTTATGGCGGGCGGACTGGCAGGAACTGCATCTTGGGTTGTGTCGTATCCTCTTGATGTGATCAAGTCCAGACTTCAGGCTGCGCCTCGTAGTCGATACGCAAATGCGTTAGACTGCTATCGGCAATCCATCCAAGCAGAAGGCTATGCATGCTTGTTTAGAGGATTGAATTCAACTATAATTCGAGCATTTCCTACCAACGCTGCTACATTCGCGGCAGTTACTTGGACGTTTCGATTATTTGGTCAAAACCAGGTCGAGGTCGATGCACCTCAGCAAGAGGCTAAGGAGATCGTTGTTACTCAGAATAGAGGGGCGAGTAAGGATGAGAGGTTTCTTAGAAAGTGGAATTCTTTGCTGGATAATATTTGGAGCAATGGTCAATATGCAAAAACTTGCTCCACGTTATCAATGGGCGTCTTTGATAGTTCGATTGTAGGTACATCAGCATTGAGTTACAGGAAGGAACGAAGTGATATCGAGATCAATGAGAATAAAGACCAACTGAATTTAACGAGGGTTAAAGTAATCAACGAAGACGATGAAAATGAGCAAACGAATTCTGAAGAGAATACAGACTTCGAATCGGAGCCGGAAGTCTTGGTGATTCAGAATATCGAAGAGTCGAGTAACATTGATAAAAATCGCTGAAAGGATTCATTAATACGATCTAGGAGTGATTTCCAGAGAGGTATAGAATCGCGCTTTCGTAACCCATGAAAACGTGCAAGGAAGTTTTTGGTGGTGACGAGAACATCAGTAGCGCCTAAAGTGAGGAGTGTAAGTCTGTCGTATGAACAACAGTATGAATGCTACAGTCACAGTTACCGAAAATCATCGCAAACGAAGCGAAAAGTAAAGCAAGAAGAGAAGTTTGATTGACAAAGAATGATATTCTAATAAGATTTCAGTGCCTGAATCGATACTCAGTTTTGCTGTACGCCGTCAGATATTTTCAGCAATTCAATTCAGCTAGTCTTATGGATTTTGTACAATAAAATATATAAATATATAATCTTTTGTAATTTACACTTTGCTCTTTCACCATTATCTAATAATTTATTATCCACGCCTTCTAATGTTAAACTCACGTGAATTAAGGGAACCGATCTTCTCTTGTCAATTGACAGTCCTTGACTGATCGGCGGACATGTAAGACCTATGTCACAGCCAGAGGCGACATTTACTCGCTTTTAAAATCACACAAAATAGTTTGTATCTTTTCTGTCAGTCCACCAACTTTTTCCTCTCTTCTCCACTTCACTAGACCCAATACAGCCCACGATCCAAATCGCTGGTTCACCTGTCATCCCGTATGAACAGCCTCTTCCACAAGACCAACTTGTTCGGTTGAACCCATCCGCAGTTACCAATTGATAATTCATTGAAACCAAATCGTTAGTAGAATTTTCAAAATTTCAAGTCGACGCATCAACCGAGTAAATCATCAAGATAGACAAGTAAAAGTTTTCGACTAACCTCCAGCGTGGGCTAGAAAATTTTCATAAGTTATTCCAAAGTGGCCAAAGTAAGTTTTACATTTAAAAATAATTTCAATCTTTAATTAGCAGCCATTTTTATATTTATTATATTTATGTCAAAAGTTTCTTTGACGCTCAAAGATTTTCGCGGACGTTGGACGTTTCTTAACGAAGCTTCAAAGAATATTAATATCTGATATGGACGTGGACACGACTACTAGCAACAAGAACAACGACAATACCGGAAATAAGAACGCGGACTCTTGTAGCAGCAATGCGCAGCGTCTTATCGTTGAAAATGGCGGCCGATGCATGAGCACTCAAGCAATGCAATCGCTTTATGACCTTCGTCAGAACAATCAGCTCTGCGATGCAATTCTGCGTCTTGAAGATGGCGGAGTATTTCCAATTCATCGAGCGATATTATCAGCGTGCAGCACCTACTTCAGGTTCGGGAAAATGTACAAAGTTGAAAAAAAAATATTTGTTCCTATTACCTCAATGATAAATATTTAACCTGTAATCTAGGGCTCTATTCACTACTACTTTGCACTCTCGAGAGAAAACTGATATCCTCCTACCCGGAGTCAACAGCAACATGATGAACCTGTTACTGGAGTACGCGTACCTACGTTCACTGGAGGTGAACCGTGAAAACGTCTGTCAACTTTTGGTAACAGCAGACTATCTCAGTATACTTGGAGTCCTGGATCTTTGTTGCGACTATCTCAGGCAGAATCTAGCGCCGGAGAATTGCATTGGAGTTATGCGATTCGCGCGAGAGCACTTCTGTAAATTACTTGAAACAGACGCGCATCGTTACGTCATGCGGCACTTTGTACAAGTTCGTAAAAGATGTCACCTTATTTATAAGTATCATTAAAAATGTCACGCATTTATGACAGGTCGCGCAACGAAGTGATGAGGTCCTCTATCTGCCTATCGAAGAACTAAGAGGGTTGGTAGGTGCCGATGAGCTGAACGTCAAGAGCGAAGAGGCCGTTTGGGAACTGGTGCTGAGATGGATAAATCACGACCCGGAGTCACGCAAGGGTTATATAGTCGAGTTGATGAAGAACATTCGTCTAGGATTGTTAGACACGCAATTCTTTCTTGAGAATGTCAAAGATCATCCTTACGTCACCGGAAATGAAGCGTGCAGACCAATTATCATAGAAACTTTAAAGTTTCTATATGATCTGGAGATGATCACGCAAAAGGACGGGGAAGTTCCTACACCGGAAATAGCAAGACCACGCGTACCTCATGAGATCCTGTTTGCGATTGGTGGCTGGAGTGGCGGAAGTCCAACAAATTTTATCGAGACCTACGATACCAGAGCTGATCGTTGGGTAAAGGTAAGAGTAATTGAAAAAGGTCATATTAAAGATTGTCCTTAAATAATCAATTATATTCTTTTTTTCCAGGTCGAAGAAGTGGATCCTACAGGTCCCAGAGCTTATCACGGTACAGCAGTAGTAGGATTTAATATATACGTCATCGGTGGATTTGATGGGATGGATTACTTCAACAGTTGCCGTTGCTTCAATGCAGTGACAAAAGCGTGGCGCGAAGTGGCGCCAATGAATGCACGCAGGTGGATTAAAATAAAAATGACAAAATAATTAAAGTTATCGGAGATTATTGAATTTCGAAAAACACAGGTGCTACGTAAGCGTAGCGGTGGTCAACGATTTAGTTTACGCAATGGGTGGCTATGACGGTTATCATCGACAAAACACAGCGGAACGTTACAATTATCGTAATAATCAATGGTCACTGATAGCACCAATGAACGTGCAGAGATCTGATGCAAGTGCCACTATGTTGAACGGTACATAAAAAAAATGTTTTTTTTTTCAAAAACTCCATTTCTAAGTCTTAATATCCCTTTAATTAACCTCAGATAAGATTTACATCACCGGTGGCTTCAATGGTCAGGAGTGCATGAATTCAGCTGAGGTTTATGATCCAGAGACCAATCAATGGACTTTAATATCAGCTATGCGATCACGAAGAAGTGGTGTATCATGTATAGCTTATCATGACTGCGTTTATGTCATCGGTACTATTCGTGATACTCGTACGAACTCTATGAACTTGACGGATAAAAACTTTTCTCCTTTCTCACGGTCTTCTAGGTGGGTTCAATGGAATATCCAGAATGTGCAGCGGTGAGAAATATAGTCCTGCTACTAATACTTGGACGCAGATACCGGATATGTATAATCCACGTAGTAACTTTGCCATTGAAGTCATTGACGACATGATCTTTGCTATTGGTGGCTTTAATGGAGTTACGACCATTTATCATGTCGAGTGTTACGATGAAAGAACCAATGAGTGGTAAGTCATTTATTTTTAACAAACGTTACACGTATACATGCTCAGGTCACTCTAAGAACTGATTACCTGATGGTAGATTAACCTGTCTTTTTTTTTTAATAAAATTATAAAGCTGCCAATACATAAATATCCTGTTGAGATTGCCCTGGGGAAATTTCAGCTATCTAGAAATTATGAAGTGCACTGTATCTTGTTTGACTATGAAAGCTTGAAGAATCTTACTCAACTTTTATCACTTTATAAGGAATACCATAGACTTCGTTTCAGGGGTTTTAAATGATATATATAAAAATTCTATGATTTTTCTTATAGGTATGAAGCGACTGATATGAATATATATCGTTCTGCTTTGTCTGCTTGTGTGATAATGGGTTTGCCGAATGTCTATGATTATATTCATAAGCATCGTGAGAGACTGATGGAAGAGAAACGTCAGAAATTATTGGCCCTTGAGGTACAACGTGCTCAGCAGCAGCAGCAACAACAACAGCAGCAGCAGCAGCAGCAGCAGCAGCAGCTACAAAATCAACATCAGATTAACGTCAATAGTCAAATCCTTCAGCAATTGCCACATGCGCAGATACATAATGACAATAACAATAATCACGTTTAATTTCTGAAATTCGACCTGGTGCTAGTGCGGGTGATTGTTAAAATTGAAAAGAACGATCTATTTATTGATCTTTTGATAGGAACAATATTTTCGATGATTTTATGAACGTTTTATAGCGATATTAATGAGCGATCGATCGATTGTCGATCGTTGCCCGGGAAAAATACTTATAGAATTTTTACAGTGAGAAGGACGAGTGAGAATTTTGTGATACGTAATTATCACCACTTTTCGTGGGAAAACAGTGAAAAAGTGTAGGAAAAAAAATTGTGGCGAATGCAACTGAGGGAGGAATAGGAAATACGTAATTGACGCAGAAAAGAGAAATAAACTGATATCCATAATTTTTTACAATGAATAATTTACTTGTACACAGCAGTAGAAAAATCTTAGGCTGGCAAATATTACATAATATAAGAATAATACGACGTACGTATTAGGGGTACCCATATGTAATGTCGCTTCTTCAAATTACTAAAGTTATTTAAAAGTGACGTTACTTATCGATGCCTGTAATATAGAGATTCACAAGACGAAGGAATTCAATGAAAATCATTGAGCCTCCAATACTCTTTAAAAACAAGATTCACAGTACGATTATAATAGTAATTTATTTCGAACCACAAATAAATTTATTCTGCCATTTTGATATTACGTTCTTTTAATCGAGTAATGTAAAAAGCTAAAATATATTATTTACGTAAAATATATTGACCCAAAGTAACGAAGCATTTCGTTAGCCCCTTTCACTCCATTTTGCCAAAGGTGTCAAATAAATCCTACGTCGGCCACGCATGCCTATACTTGCTACTGGTTGGTGATGGTTTCATACGAGAGTTCAAAATTTTCGAACTAAAGCGCTGCCGAGTCATTCGAGTTTGCGTGTATTTTAGCCAGTAATATGTTACTTTCGAAGCATGCGCCTTTGCTGATTCTCCCACCAGGCACAGAATCGAGAACCGTCTGAGGGGTAGTTTTGCGCGGGAACCATTTAGTAGCTGAGAGAAGCGTAGGTGGTAGGTCGTGGGATGTAATATAGCGAACTGGTCCTCTGCCCTTCAATAAAGTCAAGCGCAGTCAAGAAAGCACCACGGTACGGTAGGACCTGGTCCTCAAATCCATTAGGCAGAAGCAACCAGTAAGAAAAGATTCTAACGAGTAGTTGGGTGAGTGTTCATTATGATTTATTAACAAAATTACACGAAAATATCAATGCAATCAATAGGTGAATAATTATTGTCAAAGAGTAAATGATTTTTGTTAAAGATTAATTAGTCAATACTGTTAAGGAAAGAGTATTATTATTTCAAGGCAGTAATTGTAGTTGAGATTATAGCTCTATATATGACTAGCTACCGGTGTCCGCATTGTCTGACTTTGTGAAAAATACTTTTTCTAGAAAAAATTATCAGAAGTATTTAGGGATCTATGTGGATGATTAAGAGTATCTGAACAATCGGAATAATGCATTTTCTAAATGAAGTTATTTTGAGCACCAGCAACTGACCGACACTATTTGAGCGAAAATAATGATACTCAGAGCAGTCAATAACGATAAAGGGTATTTAGGGATCCTTAGTAATTTTGGTATAAAAAGCAATACGGTAAGGATAGTCAGGAACATTTGAACATAAGAAACGATAACCAGAAGAATTTAGGTATTAAGAATGACAAGTGTTAAGTACTTGAATAACGAAATCGATGGTTGGAACCATTTGGGTAACAGATTGTCTAGGATATTTAAAGGCCAGAACGCTGATTCGAGATATTTTTATACTTTTCCAAATTTTTTCTAACGTTACGATATCTTGCAAGAAACCGTCTAGAGCTAGTATTATTCGTAAAAGTGATGAATTACAGTCTGAAATATTTTACGGCTAAGAAATTTTAATGGTTGTTAATATGCGACTGGCGGCTGCTGAGGTTTAAAACAGATTATTTGCAATATAACACCAAAATTGTTGTCTTACTTGTTCCATTCGAACGGGATGTTTAAAGCACAAATAAGGCAATTTACAATCGGAAATTAATAAGTTACACGAGTTATAGATGTACATGTGGTTAGAACATTTTGACAGCTGTCAGATTGAAGTAAACAATTGCCGAGCGCCAAGCGAACGGATCAAGGAGGTTCGAAGTGTCGCTGGACAGAATGAAATACAAAAAGGATTAGTATGAAGGGTTGTTATTATTATTATATTATTCAGGTCAACCGCACCACCTGAAGTTAGTCTGTCCATTGTATTTCAATGCTAGAAACAACTTCAGTTGGTGAGTTTGTACTGTACAACCCTGTGTAGAACGGGAATGGGCGGAGAAGATTATAAGGGGTGAATGAAAAATATACAGTGAAAATATGAAACAGAAATGCAGTATAAAGTCTCTGAGTTCAACAGGTAGTCAATAAAATGTTATATAGTTGATGTTAGAATTTTCATTGTTTAATCGAAGGATTGGATCCTGTTAAAAAAATTGATATCTTTTCGTAGTAGAACGATTTTGATCAAGAATGCTAACTCTTTCTACACGTAAGTCAGATTCACGATAATTTATCAAAAAGGCTTTAGAGACGATTTTGTCACCTTGATCCTTTCTGGATCACCGGGTATTCTTTAGACACGAACATATGCAAGGAGCCACAGTGTAAATCCTTGAAGAATAAACGAGGATTTTCTTCACTCCATTTCTAAATCCTAACTGTTATAAATCGCACGCGCCATACTGACAGCCGTGAACCAAGATGAATATCAAGATCTCTGATAATCTAGGAATTGCTGGAAAATTTGTCAACCGTTATTTGATTAAAGTGAATGAATTAGCCCTAAGAGAAATATTGAGCGAATAAAAAAAAAAGAGAGGACGTCGCGACGCTATTAATTATTGGGGCGAGCCGCTATATCCGTTACAAATAAATTCGAGACAATTTTACAATGGATCCTGATTATTTAATAACTACACAGAAAATTTTTATTTTTCTTTCACTGTAATTAATTGCTTGATTACTCTATAGAATTGCAATATTAAAAAAGTATATATTCCCTATTGCATACAAAGATAAACGAGCTACCTATTATTCTTATTCGACGCAACACACTTTTAAATGATATTCACTTGCAGACCTAATCTATTGTTATACTGTAACCATGTGTCGCCCAGAGTGGATTACGTCTATTTTGGACTGACTAATTTGCTGAATAAATGAAGTCACCGTAAGTGAAACAGACGTGACTTATTTAAAAAAAATTTATTTTAACCTGACACAGAGTCCAGGATTATAATGGGAATTTAGTAGGATTTGGCTATCATTAAATTCATAATTATTATATCATTGCACTCTCGACAGGGATGCTCTTTAATGA
The DNA here is from genome assembly GCA_036026315.1 of Trachelus stipa. Lineage (NCBI taxonomy): Eukaryota > Metazoa > Arthropoda > Insecta > Hymenoptera > Cephidae > Trachelus > Trachelus stipa. The sequence continues at coordinate 56,942 of JAYRCB010000226.1, forward strand.
CTGGATACAGTCCTTAAAGCAGCCATAAAATCTTTATGGATTCGACGAGGAGAGGACGATGGAGAAATTGTAGTTCGAACGACCCTCCTTTATCATTTTCGTTGCAGGTAGAATGGCTGTGACGGCCGTTCTCGTCGCCATTGCGTCATTTATCCTCTTCTTAAGATTACCGGATGCGAGCGGCACTTCCGAGGACTTGAGCAATACTCTTGAATGTCATAGGAGGCTTTACAATTATCGAGTGTCTCAACCAGATGAGCAAGGTCGTGAGTGCTGGGATTTTTTGAGCGTCTGGAGTTGCTGGGGTCGTTGCGACAGTAACGAGGTTAGTTTTCATTTAATTATTTAGAATCTTTATTATAATTGAAATTTGACGAATTTCATATACCAATTTCTTAGATATCCGATTGGCGATTTCCTTACAAACGTTCTCATCATCCGGTATGCATTCACGATGGCCGACAACGTTCAGTCACGGTTCTTCGGCATTGCGAGGAAGGTGTCATGCCCGGTACAGAACGGTAAGACTTTATTATTAATCTAGTTCATTAGCGACACGACCAATTTGAATAAAGGGTATAGTTCGAATTAGAAATTAATAAGGATCTAAATGGATACAACGGGTGAACGATAAAACGGGACTGTTCGTAACAATACATAGAAGTCTTCTAAATACTTCACTGTGTATTCTAGTTGAATTGAACTTTTAACGACTCTCTAATTGCTCTGCCTCTTGGTACTTTATAGGCTTCTGTTCCGGTCGCACCTAGTCCTGATCCAAACAGTCAATCATTAAGTCCGCCGTTAGTCGTTACTATTAAACAGTACACGGTATATAGGATCTATCGATGGAATCTAATTTCCTTAATCGCAAATGAAAAGGTTCACGAGTCGTTAGCCAAGAGATAGAAACTATATTTTTTTTCATATATATTTTCTAATATAATAATGGCAAAAGATTAAAGAACTCTTCCAAGGCTGGAAGGCTCTACCTTCCAAGGTCAATAATAATAAAATGAAGCAGTATCTAATGGGATGTAAATTATTTGAATTTTTTTAGCTACGAATACTTGGAGGCTGAAAGCTGTAAATGTGCAGTTTGCAAATCCTCGGAAACTTCCTGCGAAGGCTTACGTTACAGGGGTCAACGATCTCTACCTGGTTTTGAAACTAACAATATACCAGAGGGTATGACGTATACGAATCAACACAATTATTAATTTCAAATAATTTTCTAATCTGTACCTTAATAATCTCCATTTTTAGACACAAGCGCGGTGTCGGGCTTTGATCGATTGCGTGAACGTTTCTCTATCTCGGATGAATCCTACCCGCCTCGCTCCAATTCGATTTCCATGGATAAGTGGGACATAATAGATGCGTTTTAGAAACTATCGTTCAAAACTTTCGACGAGTCTCATCTGAAGTTTCCGAAAAAGTTCAACGTCGTGTGGATAAAGCGCTGTACTCGATCGCTTTAAAACGTATTTGCAAATCGATGCTCATGCTCTTAACACTTGTTACATAAAAAATAGATGACATATATATATATATACACATAGGAATTCAAATATTTCTTATCCGTCAATGGAACTTTTATTATTATTGTTATGTATAATCACGCGAAAGGTCATAAGCCCCGGTACCTAATCTTTATCTCACGATTTATAGTAAAATGGGACTAAAGTACGTTCGATTTAATTAATTATAAATTCGAATATTTTTATCTTGCGTTTATATCGACTTGTTTCAATATTTTAAGGAAAGGGACAACGGGGAGTTTCTACTATTTAGTTATATAGATCCTGGACGCTTTTTCTTCACCGAATACCCATGTACATAGACGTAATATAGAAAATTGCAAGATATTAATTTTTGTTGAATAAAGACTTGCGGAAAATGTCATTTTTCTCTTGTACCAACGAGTCACTTGACGTACCTATGTAGAGCGCAATCCTTAATCCTATAAAGAAGTTCATTCTCTCAAGCTACTTCCGTGTACATTATGTCAGAGATCTAGGTAATATTAAGCATTGTATGTAAAATTCATTAGAGAGTATATATATATCATTTAGAAAAATATATGTTCTATCCTGAGAAACAATAAAAAAGTTGGTTATTTTTTTACCTCCAAAATAGCCATGACGTAACACGATAAATGAATCTACAATATATGTATATAGTGTCCACATGTAAAACAGATATACTCGTATAAAATTATTTAAAATTTTCAATTTTCCCTCCTATTCTGAACCAGGCAAAATTCAAGATATATTATCGCATATTAGATATTTCGCCTGTACCAATTCCACACAGATTCATATATCACATACATATGCTTCGTGTTATTAATATCCAGTAGGTTTTTGCAAAACCGCAAATAGAATCGTACAGATAATTTCAAATTTGTTTAAAATATCAAACATACATATACTGAATGATGTTATTATCAGAAAACTCAAGATTTTTCTACATATTGATTGGATATATTTCTCTGTACTCATAGACTGCATAAAAACTATGCAGACCAAACAGGTCAACGAAACATCGATGTCACTGGAGTGCATTAATTTAACAATGTCCCACGATAATAGCAACGCATATGTGCACACGCATGCAGGATACATCACAGTGCGGTAAAAGGACCCGGTTGAACATCATTAATCAACAACCTCGAATGGAATTAATTTCGCAACCTGTGGCTCACCGCCAGCTTGCACTCGGCCACTGAGTTTGATTTTTCTGTTATCAACTGGTCCCTTCGCAAGTGACCATTTGTCAGTTTTCTTATTGAGCTTGCAGTCTAAACTGAATTATTATCTCTTACGTTACAATGAAAGTCCTGCGTGAGATCGTTTAAAAAATTGCGTGAAATTACTAATTATTTGAAATTAATGAATATTTTATTCTTTTTATTTGTTGATTTAATTAATTTTTTTATTCGTTTCATTCTCCCAACAGGATAAATAGGGACGTAAGTGCTTTAAGGTTGGCTCGCATGAAAGGACGGGGACGCGTCTGAAGCGTTGAAAAATATGCATGAGAAAAGTCCGTCGAAGTTAGTGAAATATTGCATTGCCCCTACGACACCCTTACTATTACGTCCCCTTGTCCTTGTTTATATCGTGTCTACCTGCTCTTTTTTTTTCACGAGCCAGCTTCCGTTCTTTCACATTCTAACGTATTTACATAAACATATTCCCGTGAGAGCTACCTGGGAGACATCTTATAAACGCGTTTATATCCGTCAAGATAATCTGCTGTCTAGAAGAGACGTTGGTATTGCGCCAGTTTAGATTTATCGAATTTTTAAGAGACAGGAGGAATGATGGTTAAGCGTGACTATTTTTGGAGGACCTACTGACTATTACGTTCAAATGTAGATAATGTATCCTGAAATTAGTGTGAATAAGTTGAGGAACTAAAGGCGATTTATCGGCCTCTTAAAGAAATGAAAAAAATATGACGTACATGAAAAATAACAAAGAGACCTATATGTATATTTTGCATGGAATCGATAAAATGTCATAACCTTTATCAACTTGTATTTTGTCGAATTTGAGTAACGTTATATACGTGACTAGGAAATTCTCTAGGAACGTATGACGTCACAGTCAGGATATACATATGTATTATATATAAACTTTTTATATAAGTTACATCGTATGATCAATATACGTTAATTCGTTACGCTCAGCAGGATTCTTTTTTTTTGTACAATCATATCTCACCATTCACATTCAAATGCTTATATCTATTCGATGGACTATCGGTAGGAGGATAAAAGTGGATTTTAAATTCTTGATAGTCATCCCTTATCGTGCGAGCGTTACATTGGCTGGAGAAAAAAATAACGATTTTGGATGGATTTACGAGTGAGAAAGTTAAACGGGATTGATACGATTCTTGTGAATCCGAGTGCAGAGAAACTTTTATTTCGCTAAAGAAATTTAGCGATGCTGCGATAAGAATATTTACCGGGAAATGCAGAAGAGGGCGTTACGATCCCATCAGCTCCTTTTTTTTCTCTCCAGTTGAAGTCTTCAAGATTTTCATATGTTTCATGGACAACTTGCCTTGAGATCATAACTGCTATACGATCGTGCATACGTCATCTCCAAGCACTTCCCTTGTCTTTTATCATGTATAAGAAGGGAATGAAATGGAATTCTCACACTTCTCATGTTTTCACCAAGACTTTATTCTCATCCTATGTGCAGTCACGAATTCATCTTTTCTTTTCCGTCTTTCTTCAGTTTCCTTTTCCCTCTGTGTGTCTATGCACTTCTATATGGTCCAGAGAATTCAGAACATAGGGAAGATTCTATCCCGTTGAATATATCAGTCTTGACTTCTACGCCATGTATATATATACATGGTTTATCTATATAGATATATGCGCAGTATGTATCTAAATGGCCAGCTGAAAAATCCGACGTGAGTTCCCTTCGGAATTAACAAATCTTTTCTCTATCATAGTCTCATCTCAATTTGGTCCAGAGAGATTCTCTTTGTAACATATTCGCAATGTATAGTTTTGTCTAGAATGTATCGTGTAGGGGACTCTTTTATATCTAAATGCATAAAAGGATGACCTGTCGAAAAGAAATTTTACTGGAGGACGTAATATAATGAAGAATACAAATGTTATTTGTCTCTAAAATTGGTTACGATTTACTCAAGGATATGACAATCACTATACTTGTTGAACAAATATCCTGTAATGTAATTTCTGCAGAATTGTGAGAAAGTTTTTCTTGGTAATCAAACACAGAAATATTAAATAACTTACGGATTGAGAAACGACGGGCGCGTAGCAAAGCTATTTCAAAATGCAAGAACGTTAATTAAAGTCATATGACTATTACGAATGGAAGAGCATTTCTGAGATAGCAAGAAAATATTTTAATTGATCTGAAATAATTAGTTATTTGTCACAACTTCTTGTATTTAAATAGTCAATGATACTTGATTTTTTTTTCTTCAGAGACACTAGTCTAAAAATTAATTACTGTATTAAGAAGGGACTAAGGGATTTTTTACGTGCCTTCATTTCGTTAAGGTGACAGTTTAGATTTGTAAACTTGATATATATTCCAAAGATTAAAAAATAAAGCTCGAATAATTTCACTTCAAAATTCAATAAAGTTTAATGCTTAGCAGAATTCCCATTTTATATTGTATTAAAAAAATAAAACACTAAACTTAATGCGAATCTAAATGAATTTTAGTCACATTTAATATTCAAGGCATATATACGAGTATCGGGCACTTCTAAAGACACAAGGTATATCATAGCGACTACAGTCTCCTTACTGCGTCCCTAAACCAATTAATTCAGCAGTCGTGTAAGCGAGATCGCCGCGGAAAAGCTAAAAAGATTTGAATTTAATTAAACTATTACGAAATGATTATTTTTTATGAATTTTACAAAAAGATATCGAGTGGCAGATTTCCTTTCGAAATTAGTACTCTAATAAATATACATGTTATATCATATTCGTTACGCTCTTACTATAGTCAGCATGACTATTGTTATTTTTACTGTTTAACAATTGACTTCGGGAATTTGAGGCAGAATAGTTATAGAATTAACGTCTTGTCTATCTAATCATTATTTGACGTTCTGTATTAACTAGCAGCAACGAGAATAGCTAGTTTCGGTTACTCCGTAAAATTATTCAATGTGAACATGGCTGTAATCAGTTTGCTTACTACAGTATAATATGAAAGTTTACGAATTTCTCATATTGTCCTATACCGATCTATGCTGAAGTATTGTCCGTGTGTGTCTAATTCCCTGCAACTGGCTGTTACCTTTTATAGAAAATTGTAAAATGCGATAATATATCAAGCCTCCAGTTTGGAATTTACATCGTTAAAAGTTCAGATTAAAAGAGTCCAATTATAAAACTTTCATTTGATTATAATCAAATGATGAATTGGATTACTTGTCTAATTTAAATATACTATAGTCTCCCTATATCGTACAAATTGTTAGAACAGAATTGCAAATAAAACGATTAATTATTGAATCATTTATCAGGAATCTCTTTTAAACAAATTATTCCTTACTAATGAACGTGTCTCTCTGAATGACAAATGATATTAAAATTTTAGAAAATTTTTTTTTAATATAAATCATTTTAACGTTACGTTATACTAAGGAATCATGAAAAGACTGTTAAATCGCCACTATGTTAACTTCGTTCACTGATTGCTGATTATCGATCGTGTAGATTTGCAAAAATCGAACGTTTCTTCACATTAAATTCAGAAAATCCTATTGGCTGATATTTATTATTGATTTGCCCACTCTAAGAAATCTCCCAGAACGTTAATTAAGGGTTAGAGAGTGAGGCGCGGCTACCCCGGGGACGCTGGCTTGTCGCTGACGTCACCGGCGACACACGTAATATCAGTCAATCTCGTGTTACTGAAACGGCGGCCCTCTCATTACGTACCTACCTCTTCGGCATTCTATAACACTGCTGCGCAGTGCATATTAAATGACATCTCTTTAGAAGAGAAAAAATATTCAAAGCCACGCGTGTTGTCCCGTACAGCTAATCGGCCTTTGTAAACTTACAGATCTCGAAAAAAAAATTTTTACTTTAAGTACATTCAATTAGCAATTCATTTTTTTATTTATCAGCACAAAGGAACACTGACATTTGACTTTGAAAATCTTACCAATGATTCGTTTCATGACTTTTTCTCATATGAGTTCAAGTGTCCCGCAGGCGATTCACATGGCAATAAATGCGACTTCCTGTAGATATCAAAATTTGCATAAATAGCAGTAAGAATTATTAATTAGTATTTCACTGAAAATAATTATTTCCGAACTTCTTAGATAGAATGTGAATAAATTCATATCGCATTCTTTCTGATAACGCTTCAAAATTTATTAAAATAATTAGTCGAATCCAATAAACAAAAGGACAAAGGTCATTTATTTAGATAAAATGGCCCGTTGCAGCTTCAAAATATATACCTTTTATTAACACCTTGATCTACAAAGAAATTATCGTATCATAGGTGAAGCGACTAGAGGATAACACAGAAAGAGGAACACGGTAGTGTCAACAATTGAATTAAATATAAATATCTCGTAGTAAGGTTAAAACGTAAGAAAAAGAAAATAAAAAAATGTACAAATAACATCAATTACCACGAATCACTATTATTCATTGTGTTACACATTAATAGTATATAACTTGTTCCGTAGGAATAACTTTCTATCATATATAGACTATAACAAGAGAGAAGCCTAAATATCCTTCAAGTTCATCAAGAATTTCTCAACATCATCGATGTACCACCGTACGTCGATGAGCGGCCAGCCCCAGCAAAAATGTCATGAGATACTTGAAGGATACGCAAAAGCGACTAATTTCCTTGGGAAAAAATTATACGTTTTCCAAAATACCAATTACGCTAGTAAAAAGTCATCGGTAGAAAGTGAATGAGTCAGGCAAAGTCGAAAGAAGATATTATGAGACATGGATCTTTAGATATTTATCGATTTCTATAGGTAAATAATACGCATCGCTTATAAGACATATAATTCTTATAATATATACTGATGCAAAATCCTTCGAATAAAGATACCAAGCATGAACTAAAATATTTAGGTCCAGGGAAACAGTGAGAGATGATGCTGCGCGACGCTTGTAGAATGCAACGTTAATAATTATTTTATATTTACAGGGAATGCCTTACCATTTTCAAGTACTAAAAAATCACCCGTGTTATGGGCATAAGTTAAAAAAAAGAAAAAAAGTAACGTTTGGAATTCAATATATTGATCTATTGGGTGAAGAATTATACGTTCAGATTTGTTTAATTAAATATGAATTTTTTTGTGTTTTCAGTATTGCGATAGAAAATAAATCTTTCTTGTGTTACTTCTAAGTTGTTAAATAAATAAGTGACTTGCAATTATCAAGGTCGTGCCGTTTTATCAATTTCTTCTGGATTACCAGCCCTTTCATTAACGTAGCTAATACTGGATTTCGGTGTATCTCTGCTAATCCTTCTTGCAATGGAAGCAGCTGCATGATTTAGCGGACTTGAAGGTCAATTCCTTTATCCCTCCAAGGCATAGCACGCTAACCTGTATCTAGAATCACAAAGACAAAGTGTTGTTGAGTACTGACTACTTGCCAGTAACAAGGTCCTGTTTGTAGTCCAAAAGAGAAAATTCATGCGGATTGTGAAATCTGTCATCTGTAGTAAAACTCCATAGAGTGTAATACATAGCTATCCTTTAAGGGAGCACAAAGAGAAGGAGGTTGTAACTGGTCGTATAAACGTGAAAATCATCCTTTATAGGTATGAATGTTTGAATATTACCAAGCTTTGTTTAATTAGCATAACCAACTTACAGAAGTCCGTGTTAAGTTTTGTTTCATTAGAGATAATAGGAATGTTTATGTACTGTTATAGAAATATATCCCAAGATGCTAAATATATTTATAATAATTTTTTCTTAGATATACAATTATTATATATTTTCCATTATTAGTTTATATCGTGAAAATAATAATTTTGAAAAAAATAATATAACATACGGATACTACATTCTTACATCTTCGGTCTCCATCATGTTACAGCATTGAGCGACGGAAGTAATAGGTTGATTGGGATTTACAAGAAGTGCCTCGAGGGTTGTAGGTACGGCCCAGCTTTCGCAAAAACCTCGACATGCGTTAGTGGTCATTTGAAACTCGACGCAATTTGGAATACGGATTTTACGTGTGTGACCTGGAATGAAATATCACATATTCTGTTTAATCTTCTCTTTTATGAAAAAGAAAAAGAACACCTAATGCTAAGGGGTGCTCCTAGACTATTAAATTCGTAATTTGAATTAAGGCTTACATAACGAGGATTTTGCATGATAGGTACAAAGACGAAAAATTTAAACGTAACCATTATAGTGTTATGTGGTCGAGTAATAAATTTCTATAAGATAATAATACACGCGTCATGATAATTACTCGGAATATAAGATAACAAGCTGATATATTGCTATACGAGAGCTCATAGCGGTGCTACAGATATTCTATAATTCAAAGTGTTACGGAAACTTTATGAAATTTTTCAATCAAAATATTCTTGAGAACATTTTCGAAATTCCGGAAGTACTTAACTAAAAATAAATGGTGGTAACGAAGAATCAGCTAGTCTTAAAGATAATCAATTCCTTTTGGACAGGGATCAGCGAAACACAGTGTTTCGGATGCTGGAATCAAATATTATATACGTAGGTTAGGGACGAAATTGCAAATAGAGAAAAAAATGGAAAACAATTCAAAAGAAATTTTTGAGAGGTTAGGGATTCCATGGAACTAAAGTTAGACGGGTTACGATCCCGCGCAAATTCGAATTTTACACATCTTTCGGCGAGACCTCGAGGTTCTACTGGTTCGCTCTTTATTTGATTTAAAGCTTGTTTTCGAATGAAATCTGAAAGCAAATGTGCACTGAGTTATCGTAGCTTGTTTTGGAATGAGAATTAAACTTTAGGAATACTTTGATTTCTATTTGACATTTTGAAGCTTGGTGTATATAGACGTTTATACTAGAGTTGCATGAGGTATGATCAAATTTTTAATGTTGCTCTTGCGGTCAAAGACTTTTGACTTTTCTTTATACCAGCTTACGCTTTCATATTTTAATACATACGTATATGCTTGCCTCTTTCCTTTTTAAGCACAAAGTATACGTAAGATCTCATTCATTTTAGGCAGGTGAGGGGAGTCACCAATTAACGTAAAATGAACTACTTTTTTTGTAGTTACGTGGCCAGCCAATTTCAAGCTAGAATGCTAGGAGCGTACTCATAAACATAGAACCACCAGGTATACCGTCGTGTTGGGACTTTTTTTCTTTCAGATTTTCTCCCTGATAAAGTTTTTCCTTTCTTTTTCGTTTTTTTCTTGGTTTTTTCTTTTTCCTTAACTTAGTGAGCAATCGTAATAAGAAATACAGTTCCTAGTTTATAAAAGGGCACAATTGAGTTTTTTTTTACATGAATCGTCATGTTGCTTGAATTTGCATAGAATTTACTTTTAGGCAAAAAATTGCCATGGGCATCCGCACATTTCTCGGATCATGAAAAATATCATTTAAGGCCTTATTCTACTTTTGAACCTTAAAAAAATCGAATTTTTTAGGGGAATTTTTCGATAATACGTACTTTTAAGAACAACTATGTAAAATTTTATCGAGCAATTCCCAATAGACCGGATTTTAGAGGGGAGGAACCCAGTGCGTTTAACAAGTTTTAAGTTAATATCAAACTTTAAATCGATTTATCTTGAAACTACTTTTTTTCACCTGGCGCAGATGATATTAAAAAAAAGTACTCGTCCGATCTTTTTAAATTTTTAACACAATATTTTACACGTCATTGACTATCACCCCTAACAAAATTAGAATGTAAAGAAAAAATTACATATTTTTATTTAACAAATAAGATTTTTAAAAACCTGCCTTTTTAACCGATTTTTGTCATACTCCAGTAATTTTGCCAGTTTTTTTTATTTAGTCTTAATTCTGGTACCGGCCATACCCATAGTCTTACTAATTAAGAATAATTTCTATTTTTGTGCTTCACATGAGTCAAACCGTAGGAATCATCTGGGCCAATGGAAACGATTTTTTCAAGGAGCCCCGCGCAATGCCATCTATTTTGTTTAATTTTGAAAAATTTTAATTACAAAAAATTTTTCTCCTCTTTAAATAATGTGTTTTCAAATAAAAAAAATTTAACTGATAGCACTTGCCGTTCTATTAAAAAAAATCGCGAAAATTACTCATTTTTTTGACCGGCAAAGTAGAATACGGCTTTAAACTCCTATGAAGAAAAAAATATCGCCAAAATAAATAATCTTATATAATAAATAATATCTCATTAACTATTTTAACATTCTTTGATATATCATATTAATTTATAATGATAAATTGTCCAAATAGCACTGTCCTGTATTGCCAATCTGATCCACATGACAACTGTACGTGTAAGAAATTATCTAACTTGTTAAACACTAATGCATGACTTAATTTAATTTAAAGTATTTAAAGACTTTCAGATAACAAGAATTACACTATACATAAATAATTGACGAAATACGAAAAAAATTGGAAATTCCAAAATGACTCAATGTAACTTACCAACAACGTGACAGCCTGGCTTAGCCCATACCGCGCTGTTGGCTATACTAGAGAAGGACAAGAAAAACAGGAAAAAAATAATACAGAGAATCAGCCCGCAACAACCTTTCTTCCCCATAATTATCTGAAACAAAAAAAGAAGTCAATTCAATCACAGTGAAAATTAAAACGTTCCAATTTAGTTAGTATTAAACTGATTCCATAATTGCGCAAGAGAATCCATTAGGGTTGTTCTTTTCCCAAGTTATATGATAAGAGGAAAGAAAAAAGATCTTTCGAGCCAATTAACCAACATACGGGTACTACCAGTCGGCAGTGACCGGACGAGTTCATTTTCAGGTTTCCCGTGGTGCCTTATGCGTGTCTAACAAATTAGCACCGATGGGGTTACTATAGAAGCAACGAAAATCGTTAATCTACTTAACTTAGTGATTCGGTGGGTGCCATTGGCGTAGAAATGAGGAAAATAGTACTTTTTTACCTTAAAAAGGTACGATTACTTATCCACCTTAATTATCCGCTTTGATAGCACGTATCAATATGCTGTAGGAAATCTTGAGTGGGTTTCAATCGAAAATGGCCAAAGGGTCTTTAAGTGTCAAGAAATGAAATGATACTTGAATTTAATGGCATAGGCGTATCTGTAATGATTGCATTGTAAGAAAATGTATATTATATAACTTGAGATTGGCTACGTTGAATGCCTCATTAGAATTCAAGCAATAGGAATAACTTAAAGTAGCTGATATTTCACGTTGAAAATGTTCCTAGAATTTTTTTAAATCCATTTCTCAGACAAATGAGAAACAGCTCAATTTGGAATATTTCCCTCTGTGCTAGTAGATTGTACGGGAGTTACATGAGAAATTATGGAATTGGATTCCGACCACATTTAATACCGTTAATCTCTTTTCTTAAGGGCACCGCACGAGGCTAAAGTTATTTAAATCTTTGTGAAATCAATAATTAAGAGACCGTCGTAAAGTTTAAGATGAACATTTTTATTTGTTACGATTAATTAAGCTGGGTATATTTATACTAGCTTATTTAATATCTTTATAATCGTTAACCATTATAGGATATAAATTAAATCAAAACCGATGAATTTTAAAGCGATAATTTTCTGCAATAAATTATAAATATTTAAGCAAGATATAAACTTCATCAAAGATTTTAACAAGATATCGTGTGATGGTTAAATATAAAAATTGTTAGAATACGTTAATCACGATTGTCACGAATTTCATAAAAATTAATTATCCCACTTGAAAAGAGTCGCCGTCATAAATTACGAACTTCGACGTAGGAATGCCTATCGAAATAACAGACGATCCCTACTCAAGAAATTAGGGAAGTTATTGAATCGGACATTCTTTTGACGGAGTTTCAATAAAGCTTATCTTATTACCTTATTAAATCATACCTGATTTGGAAACATCATTAGCAAGGAAATCGATTTATCACCGGCCAATGGTTAAAAATTAAAAAAAATCATACACAACAAATATTTCAAGTGAACGTACTTACATATTGTGTAGCGTCAAATTTTTTTATTCCCTGTCTTTAATAGGGACTCTAAACATAAGCATACTGCATATATTGTAATAAATCGATTTCAATTTTCAATCATCGATTAAATCATTTCTATTATATTAAAAGTTCTCCTGTAATTATATACATGTATATACGTAACCCAGTTTAATACTGTTTCAATCATGATTTGCCGGGATGCTATGAACAACGTGTTACACTTGAATTGAATATGGCAAGCTCAATGTAGATATATCATACACTATATTACAATCGATCAATGAAAATACATTATATATAAAAATATATTCAAAGAGTGACCAATCCTAATCCTAAGCTATATTTCTACGATGAAGCGACCCTGACACTAAAGTAACAAACGACGCGATAGATAATTACATTTTCTCCTGTATCCCGATAAACTTTAACGAGCATATTTTTTATGCTTTAGAAAAGTTTCAGCTTCTTGTAAGATTATTATCTACCGTTTGGTCCAATATTCATGCAGTATTCATGTATGTAAGTCGTACGTTCATTATCACTATTACCGATACGTGCTATGGAAAGACTCCCACATTTGATTAAACAAAATATAAATAATAGAAAAAATTTGCTGCGTTATTTAGACATGAGCTTTTTGTATACAATTGTCATTATTGTTTATTTCTACATGTACATCCGCATATCTTAATTATCGATATATCTTGCTTGAATCTAATCATAAAGCAATCAAAACAAGTTGAAAAAGTTTGGTAAGACGGATAAGAGCAATGTACATGAGCTGCTTCAAAGATAACTAAGGATAAATTTAAAAATCGACATCGGCTTGAAAAACGATTTAGGACAAGTAAGTCAAAATTGAGTTTGAAAAACATTGGCAAACCGAAGTCTTGAACGTTTGAAAAAATTCTATTTTGAAATTCAGTCAACACCGATTTTGTATTTAAAGCAAAGCATTCTTTTTTAAAGATTAATAGTAGACACGTACTCACTATTTTATAGGAAGACGATAACTTTCTATGTGAAAGCGAAATGTACAACATGCCAGCGTACCTAGTCGAATGAAGATAACCTGGGCGCGTTATGGGCTTGTTACAGGATGGATCGAACGGAAAAGCGACGACAGTTCACGACCATCAACTATTGAATTATCTTTCTGTGAATAGGTAGCCATTGAGAAAATACTGGTCGGTATTAATATTCCCGTGAAATCTAAAAACTAATCAGACGTTTATACATCATTAACGTAACATTGATTTTTGATATAATTAATCCGATTATAATTGATATATTAATAATACATTATAAATTTTTTTAAATACCAATTAATATTTGGAAATTGATACATGTTTATTTTTATAACTTTCCGTGCTGGATTGAATACTTTCATTAATAATTTTCCGTTTGTACCCTATGCCAAATAAGACATGGAAAATATATGCTATAGAATTAATCAGATTGCAGTGACGTATATTATTTATTTGACTTGATCCGTTCCCTTTTTCCAATTTGCGACTCACCGAGTGCATTCATGAAAAATGATATAAAAATAAGGTGCGCGGTGGCACCTATGATTTTTCCGTAATGGCGCGGTATTCAGACACCTCGATTTTCCACCAGTGAGCACAAACACAAGTCCCCGCTAACGAATGGGAATCTATTGTACCGTAAGATTTATCGTATTTATATGATTTGGGATGATTATGAAACGAGGGTGAAATTTCTTCAATATTTTTTTACACTTCTATTTGATTTCTGTATGTCATTTTTATATTTTTCCTTCTCTCTTTTTTTTCGTTTGGTAGGAAATATCCTTAAACACTCTCACAGCGGGGTGACAGTAAATTGCGGTATGTAGAATCGTCTTTTCTCTTTTGCAAATTTTTCCATTTTGTTTGAATAAGCGGTACCTGCCGAGGCCGTGAATAGTGAGCAAGCAATGCAATTTAATATATGTATGCATAAGTCTTTCTCTTCTCAGACGTGTCATTCACTGGTAGTCAAATATACTATAAAATTTAAATAATAACTAAAGGACTTGGTTTGACAGAGAATTAGAAATTGTACTTGCGACGTATATAGGCTTGTCAATCTAATAATTTACTTCAAAATTTTTAGTTATTCAATTGACTCTACATCGCATTTATCATAATGAAAAACCATTTCAATATCCTTATATCATATAAAAATGAGAACACGTTTGATATCAATTTTATATTTAAAAAAATTATTTACTCGAAAATATTATTTAATATGATTTATTTTATTTATCGTATATAGAAATTTTTGCAATCAAAAGTTTCAATAACGGAAAGTCACGGAGTACGGTTCGTTAACATGAATACATGCTCTTTGCATTGAATCAATCGACTGCAATTATAAGTTTTCCAAGTTCACTTCGCCTTACTCGATTTGTTAATAGATTAATAGCTACACCTGCTCACCGGAATACGATTTATTTCCCACCCACGGGAATGTAGCAATTTTATTTTGCGTCAGGACAATACAGAGTAGGAGAGTGTGCGGGAGAGAGAGAAGGAGAGAGAAAGGAGAGAGTTTACGTCAAGAACACGTTACCGTACAATAAAACTCCCTTAAATTGTAATATAATTTTATCTGTTAATTCGTATTTTATCAATAATCCCAATAGAGGATTAAGAAAATTATCTATCTGTCCTATTGTATCTTATAGAATGCGATTTCCGCGTGTAACTTTGTACGTACGCGATAAAAACGAAAAAGGGTGTACCAATTTTCATAACATTATTACCATTACAATTCCTGGAGCGTCCAGATGAATTTAGTTGAAAAAAAATTGCAGGTTGTATAGGTCATAGAGATATGATTGTAGAAGGATATAAATCAACACCAAGTGGCGCCACAGTCGCCACACGAAGCACATACGTAATAAATTAGCGGGACGACATACGAAATAATCCATGAGGGAAGATCGATCCGCAAAAGATTAGCTCAATTGTTTCAAAAGTACTATTAGACACATGTCTGACTGAATTATTACGTATCGTTGAGGCGTTATCATAATAGCAAGTGTTGCCGCTCTAATTAATAACTGTATAATTCTCTATCTAACCGAAGTTCTATTGTATCGCACGTAACAATTCTATAGCAGAGCACAAATGCAGATTTTACGCGAATGAAAAAAATATATATCCTTATTTCTCATATTTCTCAAGTTTCTATTAATCATAAATGCAATTTGCTCTATTTCTAGGACTTTATTAAGGAAGTTCAAACTGAGTAAATGTATTACAAAACGTGCGTGATACGTAGTTGCATGACTCCGAAGAGGACATGTAGAATCGACTTAAATGACAACGCCCTTGACTGAATACGATGAAAATATATCAATACAGGGTATAAATTAAATTTCCAAAGAGCCTAATGCGTGCGTTACTTTAATAGATGCGTTTGGCTACCTTTGGATTCGCTTCATTAAGCGTCCTTCCATTAGGCTTTTATTTTGTATTTCCTGCAACGTGATCTTTGATGCTTTCAGATCTTTAATATTATTGGCAGCAGTGAATTCCTTGAATAATTGATACTTCGAAGTGATGGATTTATTGATGAGTATACGGAATGATTTTTTTAGGAAAACATTTAACGAAGATTTTTTATTAACATTGATTGGCATTGCCGACGAAGTAATAAGAGGTTATGAGTTTGATAACGAAGACTTCATATAGGGAAATGTCACGGGTTAAATAGCTTATAAGGAATTTGGTGCTTCTAGTTATATAAATGCATAAAAGTACTAATTTCTTGTTCGTTAGATATGAAATATCTGACCTGGTACCTGTTGCCCAACATCAGCAGTATTAGGTCACCTATTTTCAGATTATTTACCAAGCATCGATAAAATCCTTAAGAACGCTCAACAGCTACGGTATAACGACAGAGTTAATTGATTCTAAGCTTGATAAGTTAATTGATAACTCTTTCTTGATTTAGTATCCAAGTAACACAAACTTTGGTATTATTACATTAAGTTTATAAAACTTCACAAGTCACGAGTGTCCGGTTCTGATGCTATTTATGTACAATACGGATAAATTGACATAGTCTTTTTTGGAAAATATTTCATTGCGTTTTTGATAATTACCGATGCATGAATTTTAAATTTAGGTAGAATTTAGAATTTTTAACGATTACACTTACCTCGTGGTATCAGCTTGCAGTAGAAGAGGGTTACTAGAGGGCGCTAGAGATGGTAAGAACTGAAGTACGTTCGTATCTTGCGCTCTGCTCGGATGCGAAATATTGACGGCGCCGTAGGGGAGGTTTGTGACTGTAGTGGGGATTTCCACGTGCTTTGCAAAGGGGTGTGGCATGTCGAATTTAAACTGAACCACCACGCCCTCGACACCCACGTGTCGTCATCTGCTAACGTAGATTCAACCACGTAAATTCATTGATGAAATATACGTATAGTATTAGAGAGAATAGTAGAGAGAATAAAAATTGAAGTGTATTTCGGGGTAAACCTGGGAGGAAGTAGAATTTTGTAGAAATTTTAGATACTTAATACTTTTTACTACACTGGGTAGTAAAATTTTGAAATTTGCCAAATACACTAAAAATTTTTTAATTTATAATCAGGTGAGTTTCGAAGAAGTTATAATCAACCACTAACGTGTGTATCGCTAGTCGCATTTTCTGCCCTGAAGAACCATATTTTACGTTGGTGTTGCAAGACAAATAAAATTGCTAGATTTCACACTAAATTTTCAGTGGATAAATTTTAATAGCCCCTGTAATAAATACATGGTCGGTCACCTTTGGGAAATTTCGGTTTGCAGGTCTGCGCTCGAGTCATAAGAGTCTGAAGTTTTGTCCCACCAGAAATTATGACGTCTACTGACTTCTATGGCCTATTCGTAGGACGTAGGATGTAGATATTATTGTGTAGGTAAAAACTGCTACGTTGCTGATAAAAACTACTTACTTTAACATTGAGTCTCAGTGTTACTAGTCTTATAGGTAGTAGTCTTTAACGCACATTCCAAGATAATATTTACTGGAAAATTCTCTCCGTATATATCACTTTGCACTAAATATCTTTTGATCAACTTGTATGTATGTGCGCCCCTCTTAAGGTTTTACAAACGGATTCAATAAATCTTACTGATTTTACGTGATTTTATTACTTCTATTAAGAAACTGTAGGTATAATATATCTTAATTGACTGAACAAATTGATTTAGTTGGGGGTGTAAATGTTACAGTTTCTTTTAAAACGATAATATCTGTATGCTTTAGAGTATAAAAGAGTCCTCTGAATCTTGAGATGAGATTCTCGTCCAATATGTATATATATATATTTCTAGTAAACAATTGTTTCATATGGAGGTATACATGTAGATATAATTAGAAAATACTGTCACTGGTTATTGCTTATGCTATTGATACCGAATAAGAATTGCTCCTTTATTAATTGTAGATTATTTATATGCACCGGCTCATATATGCTACATACATATACTACGTCCTTGAAAACACAACAGATAAAATATCTATGGTAAAAAATGTATTAAGTAATAGTAAGACCAGCGTTAACTTGTTTCTTGAGAAAGAATTAAGCAATGTATTGAATAAATTCTCAGTAAACATTTGCCTATATCAATGACTATTCCATACAATTTGTCATCGTTACGACACGCTAATAATTAAAATAATTTTAAGTGTAAATAAGCAATACTTCATCGTGCTCATTATTTTAAACTCCTGACCTTGCGCCTTACATATGTACATTTCAAATGCACAGATGTCTAACTAAAGTATGTTTTGCCTTTATACCCGGAAATATATATATATATATATATTGCACTCATTTCCACATAAGTACGTAGAATAGTAAAAAAGATGTAAACATTTGCCAGTTAAAATGTGGTTGAATACGTTGCTTATTCCGTACTTACTGAAACTTTTACAGATGGCGTTACGATTTGCAGTCAGTACAGTCACAGTAGTTGCGTGGCTGTTCCATAAGACGTGTATATTTGTGGAGCCGTGTAAGCTCATAGAGTGTCCCGACAATAATTAAACTGTGAAAAAGTAATACCGGTATAAGAATGTTGTGGCCAGAGGAGAGCTGAAAAATGGCGAAAATCGTCAAGGCCTCGGAATCGGTCGGGACGATACTATCCTGCGAATACTGTGCTAACCTCTCCTTTAAACATATTCAAGACTTTGTAAGGTGGGTCAAGCTGTTCAATGTCCGTCTGCTACTTGAGATTATGATTTTATGCCTTTCCACATCTTTAATTATCTATTGCTGGAAAATGATGAAATTTCGAGGTCGTAGCTATCTTAAGAAATCATGAGTGCATCATTTGCCTTCAATGCTCCTTAGATACTTTCCAACTTTTTTGGGAGTGTCTGCTACATTTGACAGATTTCCCTTTATGTCATCGTTTTCTTTGTATACTGTGTTTTCTATTGAGATTATAAACATGCAGTGGCTATTTTAATGGTTTTTCTTCATTGTTACTTAGTGTAGTCCTTGATCTTGTTTTTTAGTTTTGTAGAATGAAAGTTGACGAGCATGTTGAGGATTATATTGATACAGATTTAAAAAATGTTTTTAGGCATTTGGGGGATCAGCATTGTTCTAGAGAAGGTGGCTCCTTTGTATGCCGTTATGGTTACAATGGAGTTTGCTCCAGCCTTCCTCTGGAAGGTGTTTCGGACAAAGATTATATAGCACATGCTACTAAACACGCAACAACGCAACAACAAAGGAAGAGGAATGGCATATCATTTGAACCTTCATCATCATGGACAGTTTATTCTGCTGTGCAGAATTTACCAGCGGTACTAAATGATCCTACAAGGGGCAAACAGAGTAATTTCTTTACAAAGACATGGGGTGATGCATTTGTTGAAAAGGTGGATATTCCAAAGAGTCCATATCTGCCAGAAATTACTATGCAGCACTTTGACACATATGTAAAGAAAATAGCACGGGTAGGTTTGAAAATATAGTTTAAAAATTATAAAAGTTATTTCATATAAACAATTTTTTATTTGGAAAAGTAATATAGAAACAGTATTCTTGGATGAGATCAGCACATTCCTAGATAAAATTTTGTTACGTTTATTGTATATTTTAATTTTACAGAGGTATCGAAAGCATGCTCGTATGAACTCAAATCCAAACAGACCAACATCGCCGAACGAGTTGTTGCAAAACTTTCCAAACTTACGGAAAGTGAAAATGCTTGGTAATAATTGATGCTTACTTATAGTTTTATACTGTGCGTTCTTCTTAATCGGCCTTTTTCTTATTTCTCCTCTGACTAATGAAAGTTTACCTGTCCGACAGAGCACTCGCAGTTTGATTTAGCCAGTATTCCAAAGATATTCCTAAGTCCAAGTTTGGATCTTTCTCGGCGTGACGATTTTGATGCAGTTTTCCCATTTGCTAAGGAAGGTTTACTAGATGAGGGTGGCAACGTTGTTACTTCTGCAAAACTCATGCAAGAAAAAGTATGAAGTACACTATGTAATTTATAGACTGCTATCTTTATTATCATTAACTCGTATGAAGCTGATTATGTGCATTCAATCCAATTTTCTTATCGGTAATTCATTAACAAACATTGAAATTTCACCCCATTAACTGTTAATTTAATTTTTGTCAAAAATGATTCTCTCCAAACAGCTTAGTCATTATTTGGACATCGTGGAAGTGAGAATAGCAGAACAAGTAGCATCCAAATCGCAGGCATTTTTTCATGCCATGACCTCACACGATGCTCTTATGGAACAACTTACCCAAACGATAACGGTATTAAAGGCACTCAGGGAAAATATTCATCAAATTGATAAAAGTTTGGTGAAAGACTCCTTAGAGATTATACGGTGGGTACAAATGTCTTTGTTATGAATAAAGTATTTCGAACGGTCCGTTTTAACATTATCTAATTTTTCATAAAAGTTTGGAACGAGCCAGATGTAATCACCTAATAGTACAAGAAAAATTAAAATTGATGGCCACCGTACACCAGAGTCAACCAATGATACAATTATTATTATCCACACCTGATTACGTGGCAGCTCTCGATCTTATTTCCACAACACAAGAAATTTTACTTCAAGAATTGAATGGAATTCATAGTTTTCGGTAAATTTTTTAAAGTTGTATTTAATAAATGCAACTCATTCATATATTTTAATTCAGGCACCTGAGTCCCCAATTGAAAGAAATGGAAAGGCTGGTCGACAAGATGCTCTCCACAGAATTCGAACGATACGCAACTGCAGATTTAAATAGACCATTGGGTGGAGAAAGTGTTGTTTTAGATGGGGTAATGTTATACTATCTAAATATAATGCTGTTGGGTTCATTCTGCTTCTTTACTAAGCTTAATTATTGTTACCGCATTCGGTAAAGTACGACTTGTACATTTCATTATGCATAAACGAATCTATGATATTGATAATAAAACTTGGGACAATATCTCATGTCGTAACATGTATATAGAAATATACGTAATTATGAAAAATTCAATGTTTTGTATGTATGTCTGAAAAAACAGGATAAACTCGTTTCGATAATATCCGGCCTTCTACGCCAGAAGCATTTCCTCTTCGTGGACACTTACAAGGAAGAAGCTATAACAACTGTAAGAGCTGTTACGAAACAACGTGTGATAGAAGCTTTAACAGCAAGTGATTGCTGCAGCGATCAACAAGCCGCTGCACTCGAAGTTGGAGGTCTTTCCCTGGCGGAAAGATTAACTTTATTACATAATTCTATTCAATCTCTAACGTCTCTTCTGCACCGTGTAAAAGTATGCATTTCATAGTATTCTATCAATATTATAAAATAGTTAATATATACATTTTCAATAAGAGTAAACAAAATATTTTAGGCAGTTCACGATGTGATGTTAGACACTGCCGATATGTCAGCTGGCCGACTGCCGGATGGATCTGTTGATAATTCTTTGACGGATTGTTTATTATCCGATGATGAATATGCTAAAATAAAATCCAAACTGTCGGAAATGTTAATTTCTGTTTGCGATTACTGCCATGAACGTTTGGGACAGTTATTATCCGCCAGTTCCAATGAGAAAGAGAAAATACAGATCGAAAGGGATAAATCTGCAAATGATACTGTAGCCAATAAACAAGCTGAATCTGATAGTCAAGTACGGAGTGATAAAGGATCCTGGTTGAGCGAAAGAGCTACAACTGCCCAAGTCTGTCAACTGGCTAGTATGGTAGAAGGATTTACAGAAACTTGTGAGAAATTATGTGGTAGACAGTGTTCAGCATTGCGATCAGCATTCAAAGTAGGTATCTTGTAAAGTCATCGTTCTCAGATTCTTCAAGTAACCATGCACTATTTTATTTAGGCACAAGCAACTAAGTTTGTACAGCGTTTCCATGCTGAACGTAAAGTAAAGCTGGATTTATTATTAGATTCTGAGCGATGGCGACAAGCGGATGTACCATCCGAGTTTCAGTCACTCGTGACGTATGTCTTTAAGAATAAATGTTTTCCTCCTGAACTTTATTGGCGAGAAGGTGTAGAGAAGCAAGAGAATATTTCTAATTTCATATTAATAGGCGAGGAAAAATACGCAGTTGTAGGAACCGCCTTAATGCTTACTCAAATGATTCACGAATATTGCAGGTACGACACAATAAATATTCAGTAGTATTATTAATCAGCAGTGTTTTACATTTTTATCTATCTTTATTTACAGGGCTGGAAGTGAATTAACAGCTTTGTCTGGTACCATTGGTCGACAGTTAGCAGAACTTTTATGTCGTTATAATTCTAATTGTTATTCGCTCGTGCTAGGTGCACGTGCAATGCAAGTTGCTGGATTAAAAACAATCACTAGTACAATTCTTGTATTAGCTAGTCGTAGTTTGCAATTAATTCTCTGGTTAATGCCATACGTTAAGAACCACTTTCAAGGTGAGTCGAATATTGAAATCCAGTCCAAGGTACACATATAAGAACAGTAGATTTTCATTTGATTCATAAATTCTAATACGTTTCACATATTAAAATACATCAGACCTCGCCGAAAAAAACAGCAGTCGCAGCGTAGCTGGATCAACTGGAATAAGCGGCGGCATTTCTTCATTGGATAGTGTTGAGCGTAATATTTGTTCTCACGTGAGAGAAATCGAAGGGAAGGTTTTGAATATTGTAGGAAATCTGTTGAGTGGTCAACTAGCTCAATGGACAGCGCGACCACCTGTTCCATCACAACCCTTCAGAAATATTTCCAAGTAAATAATTATTTCGTACAGCAATATTTATATATACCAATGCTTTTACATTCTTCTTATTTATCAGACACTTGGTGAAGCTTCATGAGGCAGTTTCTGGAATCCTTCCACCAATACAAGTCCAGACGCTTTATCGAACCGTGAATGCTTCCTTCAAGGAGAAGTTGAGAGAACAGTTAGTCAAGATGAATATAGTAAATAATGGTGGTCCACAACATGGTGTAGTTACATCAGAACTGACATTCTACCTCGAAGCTTTAAAAGGTTTGAGGATTCTACCAGCCGAGGAGTTAAATGATGATTGGATGAATGATATATGGACCAGATAACATGCAGAGCGCGTGATATACTGCATTCTAGAAGCAATGCAGTACTACAGGAAAAGGTGACTACTAATCAGTTTAGTCCTATTCCTCATTTCTAGTTCAGTATATCTCTACCTGCGTTTCCTTAAGCGCAGTGCGTCTAGCTCAGCACGTCGACCGGATATTCCGTCACGATGCGTATTCCTGCGTCTCGCAGAATCTCAGCTCTTGTGCGGTCTATAATGGCAGGTATGCGAGATACGATAAAAAAAGAAAATCGAAAAAAACGCCAATTTGATAACAATTTGAAAGATATAGCCGGTAAGAGTTCAGACTACAAAGGAGTTGAATGAATTCCTGGTGCCTAGTGTAATAGATAATTAGAAAACAGGCGAGCAAGTAGCCGTTTAAAAAATTGCCAAATTTGGCAAGTGCACTGTCCTGTGCTTTGTTCGCGGTGCTGCATAGCAATTTTGTCTCGACATAGACATCACAGATATTGGCGCCTATAAATATATTATTATATTGCTCCAGCATATGGCACCACAGACTGACATAGAATCGTTACAAGTTATTTAAAAGATGTGCATGCCGTAGGAGGACCAACAAGTTAGATAAAAAATTTAAAGCTTCATTTACGTGGTATTCATTTAACCAACAAGCTCGCATCTCTGCGGCTAAAATTGGATTATCTTATTCTATGAAATTTTGATATACCAGTCAAGCGTACCTAAATAATTACGTGCTTTATGTATTACGTATAAGTGCGACTTCAATCCGTTTCTTGGATGTATGTTGTTTTATAATGTAATTACGTGGTTATGTATGAGCTACGTTATGTACACATCATATGATTCTATTAATAGTTTTCGATACTTTAAGGAGATCGATTGATCACTGCCATGCGGCATGGATCACTATCCAATCTGTAATACGCAAAGATAAAATTCTGATAATCTGGTATTCCGTTACGGCTAACATGGAAGCAATTGCCATATTATCGAGAATGACGTTGCTTTTCTCTGGTAATAATGTGACTGTATGGAACATATACGCGCGTATGTGTATGTAAATACTTATATAAATATTTTATAATGCGTTAGAAGATACGAAGCTTTAGCAAATTAATTTACTTGCAATAATCTTTTGGTTTTTTATCAAAATCAATAAAACGTGTCGAAATGATTTACCTTAAGCTTTCTTAAAGATTAATAGATTTTCTTGAATGTACCTTCTCTATCCGATCATTTGTTCATATTATTTTTTTATTTACTGTGCCTGCCAATGCATCGAACGCAATCATTCTACGGATATCCAATTAATTTGTGAACTACCTAGAAATACTTTCACGGCGGCTGTGTTGTGCCACTACATTGTATATCACTATTAGGCTGGAAAATCGTATCTCTAACGACTTTCAGTGAATGAATTAAAAATTTAAATATCGTTTTAATTAATTAGGGTAGATCTATCATTTTTAGTCATCTGAGTACCGTACGTGGTCATCCAATTTATTCATTTGAGGCCCTATTCATTATGTATAATCAAGGCGATAGCCACAAATTAAACACAATTGCTTTAATCAGCAGAAATCAATCTTGACACAATCAAGTATTAAAAAGTTTCCTTTAGGATTTCTTTTAGGGATACCTTAATTAGTACTTTTTAAGTAATTGGAAAACGTAATAGATTAGTACTATCAGAAATGAGTGAAAGCTTTGTTAAGCGTGGCCAAAAATGCTACAGTGGCCACAAACGGTACATCTACCCTATACAGAGTATTATTTAGTCAGGTTTGAAATTGTTTTAGCAATTCCCATCTGGCATGGGAAGAAGGAAGTTACGAATCTTGTAAATGGCTAGCGTTATATGATTGGCACAAATAATAATTAGCTTTTGTATATTTAATAGTTGTATAATAACATCCATTGCGACTACCGATCATTAAATGAGTAGAATATCAAGCATTCCGTTATTATCATCGTCTAGTCCGCGTTGTACATAACCGATAAGGCACTAATTTAATTCGATTATACATATTATAATATTCGATAAAATGGCGTGGCGACATATAATATTAAAGTCATTATAATATTCGATAAAATGGCGTGGCGTCCAACAGAGCGAATTATACAAAGCTTTTAAATGGTTCCTTTTATGGACCCTAGAAGAAATATATGGTAACGAGACTGCCTCGAGTCTAATTTTCATTGGAGGTCTCCTATAATTGAGATCTCTTTCAAGACTGGGAACTCTTTGTTGGATCGGCCTGCATGCGAAATCGAAATTTATGTAGAATTCCAAGCATTTAGTTGTAATATATTGTATCTTATAGATATTGTAATAAGCCATATAAAGAATTGAATCATCGTATATAATTATTATTATATTTACTTAATATCCGACGACTTTTAATTCGGTTATAAGAATATATCTAGTATGTTGTTTTGTTTCAAATATAAAAAAATTAATGTTTATTTAGTCGAACATAACTCCTACTCCCCTGTGAATGCTGCTTCTGTTTGTCGTAACTGTTACCATAGAGACGATATAGTAAACAGAAACGTATTGGGTTCGTTTCAACCGTGGATACTGATAGCATGTTTTTTGGTTCTACACTGTATGTAGTGTTAAAAAATTATTCTTACTGTTACAATGAGTTTGGAAAACATGTGAGTAATTGCAGATTGTAATTTATTCTGTATCATACCGTTTAATTATAGTATGGTCAGAAAATGTTTGATAGTAATCAATATTTTTGAATTTCTTGACGTAATGACTATTTTTAATTGATCAAGATCGAGTTCTAGTCGAGTTGACACTTTTTACAATGTCTTTATACCAAAATGCGACAAGTTTCGCTTTTACTAGATTTGTGTCTCTAGTATTAAGTGCTCGTTTAAAAATGTTTTATATCTAGAGATGAAAGTATGAGAAAAATGGCCCTACGTCTCGCATTAGAGGATGAAGAGACACGTAAATCGAATCCTAATGAAACTCACGAACGTTCACTTATCATCATAGGCAGTAAATCCGTGGTAAGTCATCAATGTATACAATGCACAATGACTGAAGAATCGTCAGCTAAAACTAATAGTAAATATTTTAGCGTAAATCATTGAAATTTTAATATTTATAAATAATAAAAATATATTTTAGGGTAAAACAACGATGGTCTATCGATTTTTGGAAAAGGATGAGACATCAAAGCCTACAATTGCAATGGATTACTCGTTTGGACGAAAAGCCGGTAAAAGTTTAGTAAGCATGCAGACGATGATAGTAAAAATTAAGGCCAAGCGTTATTCGTTGTTCACTATGTACTTTTCATTCGTTATTGCGTATGCTGATGTTTTCGTTAACTTTACCAGGTGAAAGACGTCGTCCACGTTTGGGAAATAGGACATTTAACCTCATCCTTGGTATCTGCAGCAATGTTAGGATCAGCACTCACGCATTCTCCTCACCATGTTACTCTGATGATAATGCTGGATTTATCAACACCTCAATCGCTCTGGTCTACGCTTGACGAAAGTTTAACAGTAGCACGAAGTGCCATGAAAATGAGTTATGATTCAAGAATTGTCGAGGAGATGAAAAATGAAAGAGTGAGGGAAAGGAAAAAAGAGATGGAAACCGAAGTTGATCCCTTTCCGATGCGATTATGTATTCTAGGTGGAAAATATGATAAATTTAAAGTAATTTCAAACAATGGTATAGTGCGAGTGATTTTTGGTATGAAATAGGTCATCAGATTAACTTTTATAGGAATTTGATATGGAGAGGAAACAATTGGTTGGTAGAACATTGAGAGCTGTAGCTCATTGCTTAGGTGCCAGTCTTCAGTATCATTCTTCCAAAGACACTGTGTTAATCAGGAGAACTAAGGATCTCTTGGCTCAATATGGATTTGGTACGCAGCAAAAGTGAGTCCAGTAATTAAAGTATAATTTTGAATTAAAGGAAATAAGGAGTCAATTTTATTATTTTAGCAAAGGAGTGTGTTTGGATTATGAAAAACCACTTGTAGTACCAACTGGAGCCGATTCTTTCTCTTCGATAAACTTTAAATTACCACATGGGAGACCAGCCGCCATCATCGATACTATAAAACAGTCTTACGTTGGTAGTATACCTCAGGCTATCAAAGCGGAGGAATTAAATCTTGAGGATCCTGCTAATGATCCAAATTTTCAAGAGCCAATTATCGATAGGTTGAGATCACAAAGAGAAGAGGTACTCGTTTTTAATAGTACATGGATTTTTCATAAAATTCACTAACAGCCGCGATAGACAGCTTAACGAAAATTATCATTTTCCAGGAAATCAGTATCCTTCTGCAAGATATGTTAGAAGGTCACACGCCAAAGATTGCAATTCCAGAACCTCTTTAAAAAAATACCCCTCTCTATTTAAAGGAAAAAGAAAAAATCCAATACAGATCAAAGATCAATATTCGTCTCACTGAATAATTTGCGAGTTCCTGACCAGCATTCATCAATAGACAGTTACGTGTTCTACATACGTATATGAATCATTGACAATAAAATTAAATGACAAGCTCCAAAAGAAGCCGATTGTCATTCACATAATCACCAAAGCAATCAACGTGATCGCGTGATTATCTTAAATAGATTTTTTGGCAACAATGTGAAATCTATAAAAAATAAAATGAGAAAAAACTTCCATACACAGTATTCAATAACTCCACGACTTTTGTACTATAGAGTTCCGGAGCAGCTATAATATTTCTACCACACAAAAAGAAACTCATCTGTCAGCAAATATTATATAGAAAACTCAAATGATGATTAACTATATTTTTTCTTTCTACTTTTCCTACTTTTCAAAGACGTCTCACCAATTCACTGCTATTGTGCAATGTCCTATCCATAGGAACAGCTCCACCAGTGCGCATGCGTAGACGTGAATATTATTCTTGGTGACGTACCGGTCGGCTGATAAGACAGTCAGTATACACTGACGCATGCGCGAGGCAGGTTTACGCGCATGCGTTCTCGTCGCTCTCGATACGCGGAGAACGTTTACGAAAACGGGGTCCAGCCGGGACAGCCAGTGAAAATGCCGCTGTGAGCACGTTACCGTGCTTCTCCGGTTTAGAGCTGGTGTTTGCGTAGTGACGGATATTTTCGCGAGTTACAAACCAGTGCGTTGGTTCGTCGCCATCTAGCACGAGGAAGTGGTGATCTTCGATCTACGACTAGAAGAAAAAGCTGTCAAGCATCGTCGGTAGCCTCGAGTACCTACCAGGTAAATCTGACTTAAAGCTGAACGTGGTAAACGAACACAGTGGACCGGCTTTGTTCATGTATTTTTGTCGTACGGTGACCTTGATCTTTCTTTGGGAAAAATATCTACTGTATCACCAGTAATACTTTTTGCGCGACCTACTTTACTAGGGCACCTAGCGTTCTTCCAAGTATCGATTCCTGGCCAGGACGCTTCCTCGTGAACGACTGAACGGTCACTTGGGCGTTACGATTCCTGTCAATGCGGTCTCTGCTATGTTAAATATAAGACTGACATATCGACTCGAAGTTGTATTATGATTGTTTTCGATATGAAAAAGAAAATGGCGATGTATCTGAACATGTCATATGGTTTTGTAGAAATAAAACTGTTCGTCAGACAGTAACAGACAGACACGTGCTTTCCGCTATATTATTAACGGAGCATTATCATTCGACACTATGCACGCTATCAATAGTAAACAGTCGCTATCAGTACGCGATAATAGACTTTGGAATTACCGCACTAAATAAAACATATTATTGTATTCTATAATGGTATAATATAGAATTGTTACAATTTAACGATTCATACCTGTAAATCGTCACGGTTTAGTGACAGGGACAGATATCGTCACGGTCATGTGATCTCGTGTCATGCCGGTATCGCCGACACGCGTCAAATCCAACTGGTATCCTTTTTTCAAATACAATGGAAATACATATTTTTGCGAGCCTTTGAAAATATTCTAAGGCATTCATTCACTACTTGGAGTTTATTAATTACAATCCTTTTAAATACATTTCGACACATCTCGTAATCACTGATCTCGATATGCATTTCTAAACTTACCAATTTTTAGCCCATCTATTTTTCTAATTAACAGCTACTTCCGTTCTGGTAAACAGTGTACGCGCGGGTGGTTTATTTATTGTTACCTCGATAGCAAAATAGAACATTCACCCTTAAATATGCCAATCTGAAAATGACTTATTGTTGGCTATCATCATTAATTTACGTATAAGCGAATCACGTGTACCTTAGACTGTATTATCGTGCGCAGCCGAGAGTTATCGAGTGGGACGATCATTATGCTCAGCTCGACGTTCTTACCAACCTGTTCGTGCTATTCAGCGAACCAAGACTTTTTTTTCAATTCTTTCGTACACGAACCCACGGCCTTGATCCTTAGGCCATTATTTGACTACATATAATAACCAGCTAGACTATACATATATAATCTCCCATCAAGATCATTCGTCGTTCATGTTTAATATGTCATTTAATAATCAAATATTTCATCTTTGAATATTATTTCCGTCACATCCAAAGACTTCGGTACGCGTTGCGTGTACAGGGACTTTGAAATAATCCGAGGTCGTAATGGTGTTATACCCTTGTACCTGGCAGGGCCAGGCTGGTAAGTCTGACGGCAATGCGGTATTCGAGGATATGGATCCACTCTCGATCTTCCCACTTTTACTGTATCTACCCACTCAAACCACAATTACACACCGAGACTATAAATATGTATGGTGTCATTCATCAGATAATATACATTTCCTTTTGTATTGGAGTCTGCTACAATTTCTAACTTATTCTTGAATTATTTAACAAACATTGCATTATCACTGGCTAAAGTGTTATTTTCTTATCGCGAAGAATAAGCTGTCAATTCACAGAGTCTAGTGATATCTACCTATTACAGCGACTATCTCGTAGTTACTCCAGGTAAGCAAGTTGACCGCCTACGTTACAACGCTAGGAAGTACGTTAACTCGTGTGTGTTCAATTCCATAGCGGAGAAAGGAACTTTTCGTATAGAGGATTGCGAAAGACCAAAGGTTTCGTGTCTGACCGAAGATGGTAGTGAGGAGGAAGCCTAGACGAGAGCGTGACGACGATCCTTCTCCTGGAACGAAATTCTCTACGTTAAAAAGTCTCTGACGTGTGCGTGCATTGTATATACAGGGTGGGGCGAAAATCACGGTACAACCAAGAAGACGGTGATTCCTCATTGAAAAGTACATCGAAATAGCAGAATAAATTTTTTCTCTATAAGACTTCATTTTTACTATCGATTTTCAAAATTCATCGGGTGCACGTGCACTTGACTAATACTCGACTTAAGGGATCTCGCTAGAGTCACTATTTTCTTTTTTATTTGTATACAATGTCAGGACTTAAGGTGGTTTAAGGATATGGTAAAAAATGTTCATGCCGCTCCGATCCGACGAGCACAACTTTGTATGTAGAAACGAGATCGACGTTTTTAACAAGACGTAAATTAATAAAATCCATTGAACCACCTTAAGTCGTAACATTGTGTACAAATTTGAAACAAAACCGGTGTCCCTTGCGATACCCTTTCAATCAAACATTAGTTTATTCTATTAAAAATGAAGCCTCGTAGAGAAAAAAAAATGTATTCTGCCGTTTCCATTTACTTTTCCATGAGAAATAACCTTCTTCTCGGTCGTATCATGATTTCCGTCCCACCCTGTATAGTCGGCTCGTGCCCATACGTTTAGTATGCGTACGTAGGTTTGCATTGTATAATATATCAAATACGTGTGCACATTCTATACACAAGTAGGACTTCTGGTGAATTCTCAAAACGTTGTCGTTGCACATGAAAACTAGCTGTGTGCACGTTCGCCGGCACGTGACCGCCGATTTAATTATGTCCCATAACGAAGTTATATCTCGTTCTTATTTTTCATCTCTTTTCTCTTCTATTTTCATTCGACCCTCTTCTCTGTTCCACCCTCGTAGAAGACTCCCATTGTCACGGCACGGACGCGAAGCGTGGACTACGCTTAACGAAACACCTCGTTAAGGCCTGGTGCACACGCTCCTCTGGCAAACTATGAGAAATAAGAGATATCCGGTGCGGCTGTTTTACACTCTATGGGATCGATTACGGACTTTGGATTTGGACGTTTTTTTTTATTTATTTCTTAAATACGGTGATTCCTGTTTATAGGGATGTCGAGTAATCTGTATTTATATATCGTTGACTTTCGTATTTACCCATTGCCGTGTCATTATTGACGTACTGAGTTAGTGATTATTTATTTTTATCTTTTACAGTTCTCAGGATAATATTCAATAATCATAGGGCAATGTTCTATCGATTGTTAAGCATGAATTTTAATTTTACTTATTTTCTTTATGACATACTATTTTTATTTATAAGAATATCATCTACCGATCTATGTATATCATTAGGTGCATCATGTTATGAACATATTTTTAGTGGCTTCGATTAACGCTGAATTATTTTAGTTATTTATGGTATCCAATGCAAGAGTCAATGATCGTAGGGCAATGTTCGCATACGCTTCCAGTCAGGGGGTTTCCCTTTGTCGACTCTTTATCATCGGGCGAACAATAAATTCCCGGAGTTTTTATTCTCGCGTTTCTTTTAGGACAGTCTGTTGAAGGGGTTGGGGGGGAGCTTCGGGTTCTGTTTTTGCCATAGCAGAATGCGTTTACAATTTACTGGAAAAGATGGCGCAACGATGAGTCGATGTCTAGACTACAGTCGCTTGTACGTCGACTAAGAAATAAGTATAATTTTAAACAACAAAAATATAGAGTAATCTTGCTACTGTAATGGATTTTTTTTTCTAAATTTGTTTCGGCAATTTCAACAGTTCTAGAACTTTGAGGAAGATGTGAACGCGCGGCGTCTGGATAAAATATTATTTTGTTCCACGGTCATAGAGAGAGAGAGAGAGAGAGAGAGAGAGAGAGAGAGAGAGAGAGAGAGAGAGAGATGGACACTCAAGAAGCAGAGCGTGATGCAAGCTGATACAGTAGAATCAGTAGGACGTAATGTTCCCCTACGAAATCGTTGAACGCTTCGTTGAGGCCCTTCCTATCTTAACTTTATTTATCGAGACACTCCTCTGCTCCCTTAGTAATGCCCAACCCATTGCCAATGATGATTGGATATAATGAACGTCCAAAGATAATAAGGAACATAATATCCCTTACCATATCCAGACTCATTGAAAATGATTATGCAATAAGCATTACGTTAAGTACAATAAGGAATTAATATCTGTCTGTTTCTCTCTTTCTCTCTCTCGCCCCTTCCCTCTCTCTCTCTCGCGTTGATTAATTCCTCTATTCAATTATCAAATTGCAAGCATTGTTTCGAAACTGCAGAAACTGCTTTTGTCGAGATTGCAAATTCTTGATCGATTATCGCCCTAATTTCGCCGGAATTCCATTGACACTCGAGCGACGGATAAATCGGTGTCGCCTTTCAGCCCTGCGGAATTGTACGTTTTCACACGACCACTGAAAGGTCGATAAAGAAGTAGAAAGAATGGCCGAACAATAATACGATGTTCCCCTGTGAAGACTGTTCACGACGACGCAACGTAGGTTGTGTAGGTGTTCAGTCAGGCGTAGGCAATTACATATCGAGTGGTGTTGGTGGCTCAAGAGTAAAGGGGAGTCTTGTTGCTTACGTGTCTCTTGTACTTTTAACGAAAGGAGTCAAGATGACAATGGGAGGAGCCGTTAATTAGTAAAAGATGGCGAACAATGAGCTCGATGGAAAAACGTTTAAGCAACGTCCTGCTATATGAGCCTCGGCGACGATTTCTACATGGAAATTTGAATCTCTAGAAACGTCTTACTTGTTCCAGGACGAAATTCAATATCTCGTTCAGCCTCAGTGGTAGCGGACAGCGATCGATTCGTGGCCCGACACTGTCCACACGTCCGGTGGGTTTTGGCTTCCCGTTTCATATTTTATATTTGTCTTGTTTTTTTATTTCTCGTCTACATTTCTTCGTCAATTTGTATCTCCACTTTCTTTCTTATTCTCTTTGCTCTTTTTTTGACATTCAATTCTTGTTTGGCAACATATATGAGATTTTACACTCTTGCCTGTATCCGACTTCTACGGAGGCTTAAATCGCACACCGTTGCCTTATTTTTACGTTACGTAACACGTCTCTGCAATCCCACGCAGTCGTAAGAGCGTAACGCAAAGCATGGCTGAATAAAGAACCAAAGTCATGTCTCTATCGTTTCTAATAACCTGTAACAACGGGCTGCAGGGTAGATTAGAAGTTAATTAGAATAATCTGATTTTGCACCGAGAGTCGGTATGCGGTAGCACGTGTGGACGTGAATTCATTAAGAAAGTACGATCTTGCTCGGGTCTCTCCTGACCTATCCACTTAAAAAATGTCGAGTCCTCGAGACTTTTAAAGAGTTTCGAGTGAGTTTTCCCTTTTGGCGAGACTGCAAAAAAATAGCAGCGTCCTCTACGTCAACGCGATAACGCGAAACTACTCGAGAACGACATGGTGGCAGTATGGGCAATGCTTTCAATCTCCTGGATCAAAAGAGACTGTAAATTTTGATTTACGTTGTGGCTGGAGATCAACGTGTATAGATATACGTATACATACCTAAAATGAGGATTTAGCATAAACGATTTGACCTTGTTGGCAGCATATCCAGATACGTAATTTCGTAAATTAACAGGGTCGCGTTTCATCATAACGTTTTCGGTTTATTAGAACAATTTTTGATGCACCGAAGAATTATAAAAGGGTCAAGGTCAAGGTCGGCCTTTCATCATCGCATCAAAGCCCACCGTTCTGTTTATTCATCACGTCGCTCGTCGCGGTTTAGGCTGCTTGGCAAGATTGAACTTTTTCGAAATTGTCGGGAACCTTGTGGCTGCGCTGCGTTGAAAACGTTAAAAATAAAACTTACATCGCGAATATCTAACGGGGCTCGGATAGCCCCTGTGAACCAGGATAATCCTAGCTGCAAAGGGCCCCATTGAGACGTCGCGAAAAAAAAACATGCACAAGGTGGGAAAATACCCGACGGATATGTCTATAAATATTTAAGCAACGTCACGTCCTGTCAGTCTTCTCGTGAGGTGCGTCTGTGTATTTATTTATCGTTTCCCAATTAAGCATGCATGAGATGGATCTGGCGCGTTGGTCACTGACGTAGTCGATGCCAGCAGCGACCTCGTTGACGGTGACAACACTAAAGTACTAGGAGAAGGAGGAAGTACGAAATCGGCTGTTAATTCCTTCGTCCCGAGATTGTAAGCGCGATTAAGGGACTGTAAAGCGACCCCAAATGCTATTCGATAAAATCCAACAAAGTCATGGAACTGGATTCTCTACGTCGTTTTTACTCGATTCTTCTTCAGGCACGATATTGCCTTGTTTTTATTCGTCCTTTGTTACGTCGTAGAATCCCTCTGTCAGCAGCGCTACGTATCATCGTACTCTTTATTAATAACTATTTTTCACCGCCAGAGTACGCATATTTTCGAGTGAATTTCTCATAAGCAAATTGTACCATGGGAACACATAGGTACCCTTGAGAATTGTGATAGCTTATAACTTACTTGGCGCGGAGGATACCGTGATCAGGAAGGCGGTTCCTCCTGGGCGAGGCCCTTCCATTGCACTAAGGTTGGGCTGGACCTTGCGAATACTCCTAATGTGGGTATATCGAGCGCACAATTTTTGGTAGTCGGGACCTGCGTACGCGCTGTCCCGGATCATCGAAACCTAAGATCAAAAGGTGAGTTGGCTTTTGTCCTACGTCAATATCAAATACGAAGATCGAAGAATTGTAACTGAACCGCGAGACGTGGTGAAACTCACGTGAGAAGAATTTTTTTATTTTCTTCGACCACGCGTAACCTCAAAATTTTTTAATCATCATTTCTTAACCTTGTTCATTTTTAATGTTTTTCATACCGATTTCTGACGCGGGCATATATTCTTATGGGATTCTTTGTCGAACGATGGTATTTAGAATCGTTTAGTTTTTAACGATCTCTTCGATCGTCTCGTCTTTTTTAATCGAAATTCGAAAGACTCGTCATCGATCTTTCGCGTGTATGGTACCGCGTGTATTATTTGTTGTTAATGACCGTGCTCCTTGAAATAAGAATTGCTTTTTTTCTCGAGGAAAATTTTTAACGATATTCGCTACGATATATATCACGTATTACTCAAGTGGTCTCACACACGAAATCGTCTCAAGAATTTCGATACGTGCGTCTGTTGCGTATTGGAATGTCTTTCTAGGCAATGGTAAGAGCAAACTTGCTTGACACGTAAGATCGCATCGCGAACTTATAACTTTTAGGAAGTAAAAGCAACGGCGACACTCAATTCGGGAATTGATTTTCGAACGACCTTACCTGCGTGTAAGGTCTATACAGTTTCCATGAAACAAAAAGACCGAAGTGCTTTCGTGGATAATTTTATACAAATTTACTTAGCACCAGTCAACAGTTTTAACAATCCCCTTCAACGGGTGGTTGTACAAGTTCCTTCGGTCGCCGCCAGATATCCTTCAAATAATTGAGAAATAGTGAATGCCGACGGAGTCGGGTCGAACGAGACCTCGTCAAGCTGTCTGAGGTCGAGATCGATGGCAATTCCATTCGCTTCTGTTGAATTTAAGCTTGCCGATCAGGAATTGAGTGGTTCGATTTGTTTGCACCTGTCGTTAATGAAAAGCTTGATGAAGCTCGTCAAAAGCATCTTTGCTCCTTCGACAATTGGCTCGTGAAATTTTTTACCACCATTCGTGAAATTTCAGTGCTTTGCAGCACGTCATTCTGTGTCTTACTTGAAATCACATTGACGAAAATTCGTGAAGGACAATATAGTTTCGTTATAACGACGAAGTATTTTTTCTTAATGGCGATATAATTTATTTTGTTGTTTTTTTGCCTACGGAATATAACGTTCTTACGTCGCGTAATCTTGAGAGAATTTTTCGAGACACCTCGTCCGGACGCAAGCAATCGTTTCGATTGTATAAAAATTTGGTAAATTCTTTGAAAGCAGTCAGAAAGTATCTGCGAACTCGAATACTTGGCAACGTCATATTTCATCGAATTTCACGAGGCAAATAATTCAATTGGTTCTGCCGTAGGCTGTAAGTAAGGGGAATTCCATGGAAATAATTGCAAATGACTTTCCTTGGGATGGCAGCATTTGAACGACTGTAAATTTCACGTTCAACTGCTTCGCGACAGTTTTAATTCTACATCCGTATTAACTTTCTCTGGAATTTTATCTCCGATCGAGACATTGCTATTAAATTGTACCTTTTGTATTTTCGTAAAGATCTATTTATTGCTACTCTGTTTGAATATTAATGAAATGAAAAGTACACCTTATATGAATAGTATTCCGGAGTCCTTCTATTTCAAAGTGAATATCTCTTGCATTTTGCAGTCTGCCGCTACGATGAAAATTCTGGGTAGCTCGAAACTTAAATATTTGTATAAGCAATAAATTGCTTGAAGCGATTAGACATTGCTACGGTGAATTTCTATGGTTTTTGCGTCAATGGCAAAGTGGGGAACGTTGTACCAACGTCACCGGACGAAATTAAACTCTTTATAAGCTCCATGCATCGAACGTTGAAGATTCGTCTGGTCTACGTACGTATTCGCGTAGAAACTGTCGATAAGTTTATAGCGAAGCACTGGACGGTGTACAGGGAGGGAGAAGCTGTAAGGAAAAAAAAGTGTAACCAGTCTTAAAATATAATGCGAGTCTTATAATACATTGTTACGAGACAGCTTGGCTAGACTTGCCGAAAATAGAACAACTGTTTGAAGTATATTGTGATTTAATAACAGGATTGGGATTGTATTCGAATCAAATTCTTTAGTAGCTGCGATCCAATGTCATGAGCGATCTTGAAATGGTAACGTGTCTTAAAGCACACGTGGATAAGAGTATTAGGCTCAAAATAGAACAGTCATATACATACGCAGGTCTCATATCTCTAAAATAGTTTAACATTGAAACTAAAGCATGTTGAAGGTACTTTTGAAACCTTTAAGTGATATATATATATATATATATATATATATATATATATATATTAGGGTGGTCGTTAAATAGGGTCTGATCGAATTTCGTTCGTGCCGCCCCCCAAATCGTTCC
>JAYRCB010000226.1:94563-107653 GCA_036026315.1 Trachelus stipa
AACGATTTGGGGGGCGGCACGAACGAAATTCGATCAGACCCTATTTAACGACCACCCTAATATATATATATATATATTTGAAATAGGGAAACCCCCTAGCTATAAGAATGAGCATTTCTGGCATGTAATCGGCGATTCTGTTTATTCTGTCCTACTTTATTCGCCAACCCCTGACGTGTAGCACGAGGGAGGTTTGTATAGGGTTGCTGTTGAACTAGGTCATGGAATGGGTCATCCCATATATAATGGCAGTAAAAAGCATTCATACGCCATTTAGGAATTTCATGTATTGCATGTTTTTCTTACTCCACTTTTCTCTCTGGCACGCAGTGAACGGAACTGCGAGGAACCAAATTAATCGGATCGAAGGATGTTCCGAGCTGAAATTATCAGCAGTTAAAGGGCCATATGCAATACGATCATGCACGGCGTTATATTCATACTGGATAAACAAACCGATTAATACTTGAGTCATATATCTGTAGACAGGATGAGAATGCGTGTGGTGTGGCCATGGTCAAAATTAATTCACAGCTTCCGTAATAGCCCTCCTATATTTCGATCAGCTTCGAAGCCTTCAATTTGATCAGTAAGCATCGTTATTGCATAGTGACGAAATTCTTGTGGTTTGCTAACCCTGTCACGTGTATTTCTGATTTGTGCTCTGTGCTTGATTTCTGTATCCGTTACAGATTCTCCTATCGGCACATTGAGAAAAAGATTTGCCTAGAGCAAACCGCTCACAATGTAGCAATGAAGAAAAAAAGATTTATATTTCCAATCAATTTTTATTTCAATCAATTATGATATAGTTGATTCAATGAAACTTCACTGTTATCTTTACTCCATCGTATGGTTATGATAAACCTAATTCGATCGAGTTTCATTCGACTGTACCGTTTTTTTAAACCAAGTAAATAATAGGAGGAACAAAACAGAAGCTAAAGTAAAAAGAATACTTAAGCTAAGTCTCTCTGAAGCTAAATTTGTTTGCAATAACTGTACGAACAGACTGGAATTGCGTATACCTTTAATTGGTCGCAAAATGTGTATCATTATTTTTTAACTCGATTATAAGCCATACTAATACGAACTACCTAAATTGCTCGTCACTTGAAATCGCAGATTTGGGTTGAATCGATTTAATTTCTTTTCATTTTGCCATATATTTTTCTTGGTGCCATATCGCGAATTAGTAATGCTAAGGGCTAGTATCAAAATGAAATTATATCTTTAGTGCGATCGTAACGTTCTTATTTTCTATGAGTGATTTCATGTACTACGTGAACGTGATGGCGATATAGGCCATTTAAAGCAGAATGAGTTACTGCTTTTTTTAGATTACTAGGGAAATGGCGTCAATCGATATACGATATTACGGAGGTGTAATTGTAGCTTCGAAATTGCCTTCCATCTTCCCTCGTCATTTTCTATCCCTTTTGCCTTTATTTTTATATCCGTTTTATCTAAACTGCTATGGGAGTTCCTAACTATTGCATGGGGTCCTCGAAGAACGATTTTGCCTAGTTGGGAAAATTACCCAGTCGTGCTAAACGCTGGGTCGAGCGAGCGTGCTCTTCTAAATGCGTTGTCGTCGTAGCATGGGCGCTTTGTGTTTCTGTACTGAGAATTAATGACAAGTTTGTGACTCCAATGGAGACTCGAAAGTACTATAGAAATGTTTGTGCGCAATGCTCGGTAGCAAAATACTCGACAGTAGGATGATTATCTCGTCTGATGATAAAATATATATATACACAGTATAGCAAGACCGATCGTTAATTAGTACCTATTTATATTTCAGATTCGATGATGATACGCAGCTTTTAGCGCGCGCAAAGGTCAAGAGCTTATTTATTTTCATTTTTACTTAAATTCAAGTAATTGATCAAGCACTTAAGTGCTGCGAAGCGATAACGTTAGTCGCGTTATCTTATCACATTTCCAATTGATTTTTGACTTTCTATTCTCTCCATTCTCTTTATCTCCTTGTATTTTCACGTAATATCAAAATAGTCTGTAATCGTACTAGCTAGATATGACATTTTTTTGTAATAAATTCTCAAGGAAAAGGCTGCCGGCCTTTTTTTTAAGAGAGATGGCACTGTTAACCTGCCTGAAAAATATTTTTTGATTAGTTTCATCTTCCTTGAAAATATCTTAGATGTCTATGACGTCACTATCTTAATTTATTAGGTAACTTTATGGTCATTTGTCCATACAATAATACTTCAAGGTGTCCTTTGGCGACACATTACGGGGTATTTTTTGAGCATTTGTTACGAAAATGAGCTTTTTCGTCTTTTGCAATTTTTTTACAATATCCTTGTAAATTTTGAAATTTGCAATCAATTATGAATTACGTAACTGTCGAGGACAATGAAGCAGGTAAAGTCCGAATGAATCTAATTATCCAAGCAATTATCATTTATTAGAGAGTTTCTAAACATTTAGTAATTTTTTATGTAATTTGAATCGCCTCTCTGATATAATTAAAAATAATAGCACGAGTCGACATCTGATAATATTATCGTATGTCGATAAAAAAAAACATGATATTATTTCTCATACGCTTCATCATTTTTCCTTGTCTTTTTTTCGATTTTCATTTATTTTAATGGCGCAATTTCCGGCAAGCTCCTGTTTTTCGCATCTACGTACACCTGCCCGCGAATTGCACGTAATACGCTACGTATTGATCCGTCGAGGTAGAGGTAGTGGTGGTTACGGATGCTGCGA
Organism: Trachelus stipa; assembly: GCA_036026315.1. Taxonomy (NCBI): domain Eukaryota; kingdom Metazoa; phylum Arthropoda; class Insecta; order Hymenoptera; family Cephidae; genus Trachelus; species Trachelus stipa. The sequence goes on from JAYRCB010000226.1 coordinate 97,303, forward strand.
ATCGAAGACGAGGGAGTGAGCGGGAGAAAAGCGGGTCGACGCGCCACTCCCTTTTCACTCTTTCTTATTTTTCTGTAGCACCCTTTAAGTCTGTCTTCGCGCGTGGCTCTATACGGTATGCCTTCGAGCAACAGATATATATTTGCTTGTTATTGGAAATATCGAATGAGACATATGGAAGTTTTAAAACTAGGTATATGTAGGAATGCGAATTCAAGTTGGGTTCAGGCAAATATTTTATTAATCGTGCAAATTTGAATAAAAAATTTGCGAAAAATTTCTTTCGCGTGTTACGAAATTGTATATGCACACCGTTTCTCTACTCTTACCATTTCTATACAATTCATGAGGTTTCCAGGCACCGATAGGTAGGCAGGTAAATTCAATTTCATTGAAATAACGAAGTAATCAATTGACGCGTAAAGATGATAATTGGCATTGACTTAATTTCTCGGTTAAGAGGAAATAGTATTTTTTTTAATTTTTAATCCGATCTTTCAGCAATATCTTTTATTTAGTCTTTTTTTCAATCTCCTCTTCTTTCACGATTAGCTTATCTGTGAATGTATGTCGATTCATTCTGTACAGCAATATCTCGTAGTTGCTGACGGTGTGTTCGAGGAGAAGTGTATGGGCTTATCGTTGGTATTAATTACAGTGAATTCTGAGACACCGACTTAAGCCCAAGGGTAGGTCATAAGTTGTGAATTACGATAATCAGGGTCGAGCCTATGAATTTTGAGTCTCGATTTATCAAAGAGTGGATATAAACATGAAAGATAAATTCAAAATGAGAACCAGAATGTCATTAAATCTTGGTAATATTATTCGCTGGGTATGGCGATTTTTTGTTGGGGCGAAAAGGCAAAAAGTATTGATTATCAGTTTTTTTTTAAATATCTTTACCATCTCAGGAAAAAATAAAATTCTTTTGGCTCAACGTCTGAATGACATTCATCATTCGGTTGATTGGTTCTGTGGCAGAATATTTATAGAACGATTCCAATGCATCTCACGGGTATTTTTTATTTTCTTAGAAAGAAATATGAAAGAAATATTTCAATATTTTTTTACAGCGAGCAATATGGTACAGTTAAGGGAATACATAAGAATTCAAATCGTATTGAATGAATAGCTAAAAAATAATTGACACCTTATGTGAAATAAAAATATTATAAACTTTTTACTATGATCTGACATCGGTACGATGTTTTTTATGTTTGTTGACTGACAACGAGAGAAAAGTTTCCTTTTCTTTGTTTTCTTTTATCTAAAAACGAATACTGATTTTCCATGCAATCAGTTTCCACGGCGACTCAAATTTAAGATTTTAGCTTAGAGTCGAAGTTTGAGAAACTTGTGAGAAGCGGATATTACTTTGATAGCAAAGTTTTACTTTGCTAAAGCACTTTAAGTCTACTCTCTATATTTTAGTATTCTACTAATAAACGTAGTTCGATTTCTTGATTGAATTAATTCATTCAAAGTCGAATGCAGTACTAATTGTAAGTATTGCATGTTGAGTCAGCGCAATCGAGTAATCGGATTAAATCAATGTAATCGCGACTTTGATTTTATCAAAGGCTATTGGCCAGGAAGGTTCACTCTCGTGTCACAGAAATTTATTTGGAATCATGTTAACTAGTAAAAGCTCGTTATTCTATCATTTAGAAGTCAATGACGTTAATCGGATAGATTAATTAATGGGTTAACAAGATTGAGGAGATTTAGCTCTATTATATCATACGAGATAGAAGACACGATAAAACTTACTCCAGACTGAAAACTTTTTAATGACACTTATTCTCAAGTACGATGTTTATTTTATGAAGTAGAGATAGTGCCAGAGTTAAAACTCAATATACCGTCAATTGAAAGTAAATAAATCTTACGTCAGACCCGACATGAGGGTGGGAAAAAAATGAGAAAAATTCGAAATTTTTTATTTCATCTGAACCACGCAAATTTGAATATTCCTTATGTTGTGAATTCTTGCTGGTATTTTATTGACTTTATGATTGTCCGTTTTCGCATTTCAGAAGACAAACGTAATTTGTGCTATTATCATATTTTTGTTTTTCTCAAAGATTATTATGCTAATTCACGAGATGAAATGTTATCAGCTTAGTGAATCCTAACAATTTTTGGAATTTCAATGCATGAATGTAATTAAGTATCCATTTAACGTCGAACATTATCCAATTGTAAGAAACGTTCACAAACTCTGTCTTTAATAATGTTATAACCCATGACCGTAATTTTCGTTGTGTCTCAATCAGTAAAATTGTCTAGACTTTAGATTTCAAAGCATTCGATTCTTTTGGATAATAATTTACGTGATAAAAAATAATGTTCGATTATAACTGTTGCAGAAGCATGTATCGCTAATGCAATTTTCCAATAGTATACGCTATCGTATTAACTAAACGTAGTGTTCAATAATTGTCACAGAAACATTAGACTTTGGACATCAGTCACAATCTGATTGTCAGTGGCCTTTAGGATTTATTTATTTAAATAAAAAGAAAACTAATAACATTGAACAAGAAAAGATATCACAGATTTAAAATTAATATCAAAATAGCATAATGTATTCTCTAAGAAATGCACATGATGTATTATAAAAATTGTCCAATATAATAATATAGACAGCACTAGCGCATTGCGAAGCAAGAATTTAATGTAGATAAGTCCAAGTTATTTTTTTGACTCACAAGTCTGAAGTGGTTCTCGGTAATTTTGCGGTTTTCTCTGTCCGGCCATACGCGTTCGGATATCGGAGCAGTAATACGACAGCAGTTATAGTGTATAGTATACACATGTATAATAATGATATAATACACCCGACATGAATTTTTTATGGTTAGCAACTAATTTGTCTTGGAGTTCTGCTTGGATCGAGTGAAAAATCCTTCTCGGGTAAATGGTAATTTATTGTTTTTGTAATTTACTGTGTGACTATGAATGACAAAATTTTGTTAGCTGCCAGTCGCAAAGGGAATCGATTCACATTTAAGGTAAGGGAAACCTTTTTTATTGTGCAAATTGAAACTCAAATCAGCTAAGACAGTATCAATTGATATTGTACTGCTATATTGTACCTTGAAGTGCCTTTGCTTGTTTTTTTTTTCAATCGAGTACTTGCATAATTATACTTTCATTTTCCCATAGGCTAGCGGCATATTTGATTAACAACCTTGTCTGACCAACCATTTTTTTTTCTTGTGTATAGCATTTCATTCGAACACGTTGTACGACATAGAGGAAGTGCTGGAGTACAAGTTTGCATATGGTGCGCTATAAGAGAATGAGAAACATGCATTTGTGGTTACGAGAAGATATAGTTGGCTGATTTTAATACCAACTAGGTCTTGTTATTTTTTTCAATCACTTTAGAGCATATGAAACATTTTATTAAACTTGATGGGCTATTTGTACGAAACGAAGTGGTTGCTGTGCAATTTTCATTGAAATATTCTCAAACTCTGATAAATATATTTAATAAATAAATCAATCGCGACTTACTTATTTTTCGCCTGCTAATACTCATATCTTTTTCGCATTCTAGTAATAAATTCATATATCGTACTGTTATTGGTTTTTGAAGGTGAATCGAATTTTATCATCCGTTACTATGCCCCAACAACAGGAGGACAGAAACTCTTATCGTAAAACGGTCATTTAGAATTATATAGAATTATTTTCCAAATGTGGGTGTACTTCAAAAATTTTTAGCTGTAGCGTATGAAATATTTGCTAATAGGACGCATGTGAATGGCAATAAAAAAATATTTAGTATATACGACCTTTTTGTTATCTAGACGTAGAAGTCTTCAGTACTATCTTTATTATGGACGAAGAAAGCTGAGCTTGATATTAAGTAATCTAGGACTAGCTCACTATTAGCTGTCAACAGTCAGTATTGCGCGTATACGTAGGGTTCCATAATGCAATATTTTTGTGAACTGTTAAAAGTTGTCGGCAATCATTCGATTTGCAGATTGCTACGGAGTACAGAGAAATTTTCGTTCCCCGGCAGAGAATGCGATAGCAACTCATTTTCTCACTCGAAAAAATACCCGCTGCTAGTAAACAATTGATTTCTAGTATTAGACGACGCTTATATTCCTACTTTTAGCGAGTCTAACCTTTGCTATCATTTAGATATATTTTTTAATTCTAGAATACTTTTTAGCATATTTTTAGGCTATCTATCGAACGTGTACCAATCAATCTGCGCTAAGCGTTCTTGCGGGATTAACGAATTTAATTATTATGTATTTTTTATATTGTTCGTTCGTCTGATTCTTGTTCGTTGTATCCGTATCATTTTACGTGAGGCGTAAGTGCGTTAGGTGCGATATGGCGAAAAAAAATCGAAAAAGAGTGGCTCGTTTAACTTATAAGAAGTGCGACTATTTGAGCCGTCGGTAAAAGGAGCTCCGTCGATTAAGTCAGTTGCGATCGAACCAACTGCCGCTTGTTGAAAACAGCTGCTATTCAAGAAGTGAGGAATAACGCGCATAGATCGCCGCAAAGTTAGCGTGGGAGAATGAAAATTTATACGTTTATCATGCCTAAAAAATTTTTTCCTCAAATGCTCCTTATGTTTTCCTAATTGCCCCACTGCTACTATGTAATGATTAATAAATATTCATTAATACAGAAACATATTTTTTTTAATTGAAATTCCAAATGAACAATGAGATTTTCATATGATTTTCTTGATGAATTAATTGCTCTCGATTTTAACCATATTGCTCCGCAATTATTTTTTTTATTTTGTTACAGGATCTTTAAATAACAAGTAAAATTTTATTTTATCATGGTTCGATTGCAAACGTCAACAATATGGTTGGTTTGCGAACACACCTACGATAGCTGGGTTCGAAGATAAGCCAAGAGAGCTCCGAGCATCGTTGCCTCGGTTCATTTTCGAACACACTTGTGACAGAATTTAGAGAAAATGAACCAATCGCGAAACGTTTGAGAAGACGAATGTGATTTGTCGATCTCACGTAAGTCCTTTATACATGGGTTTTACAAACGACTAACCAATCACGTGTAAGTTCATCCTGTTGAACCCGTACTTGTAAACTTAGTAATTAATTACATTAACACGACGGTCTCGTTTCTTTTTAGTTAGTCCGATAGTACAGATCTAATGCAAATGATTAAGTTTACACGACAGTCTTAAACCGGTTTAGTTAATACTGATCTAAAGGAAATGACAAATCACAAACGCTTCTATTTGTAATGAATATTTGGGATTGGTAAATTCCTTTAGATCAGTATTAGCTAAATCGGTTCAAGATCGCCATGTAAACGTAGTCAGTGACTAAGCACAGGCATTTCCACTTCCAAGAACTATTTGGGATTTATAAGTTCCTTTAGATGACTAATAATTAAGCTGGAATAAGACCGTGTAATCGCGGTCGATGAGTACGATCACACGACGGTTTTATTTCGGTTATGATTTTATCAAAAGGTAACCCTCGGTTAACACATTGCGTATGGGTCACGAGATATCTCGTTTTTAGCAAATTGAACGTTGCGGCCGCGCCACGAGATATCTCGTTTTCATGTTCTTTTTATTTTGGAGCGTTCGAAAATGTGCGGTCTTTGAGGGCGTGTTCAACGCGCAGAGAGAGCGCCGTACGCAATGTGTTAACTGGCGAAATTTCATGGTTAATTCGAAGTTTCATCCGAGTTCTCTGAAACCTTGCAAGCTTCACTGTCTTCGGAGGATGATGACTCTGAAGTATGTGCGACCTCATCGAAGGCTTCACTCTCTTCGGAAGAGTTAATGCTTGAGGAGTTAAATATATCTAGAAAATCTGTGAGCCAGTTTGGGAGAGTTTCGGAGAATCCACTCTCTTTGCTTTCTTCGCTCTTTGCACTTTCTTCGCAGATAGAGTCGACTACGGTCCGTATGTAGGATTCCATTTTTTCAATAACGATGGAACGTTCAGCTCCAAGTATGTCAAAGAAATTGTTAACCGAGCAACCAGCTTTTTATTGACATCAAGAGTGTGGCATCTTTATTGCTGTTGATACTTTGGATTCGCTAGTTTCTGAGAGATTCGAAGTGATGCTCTGATGCTGAAAAGATTGAAATTAATTTTAATATTATTACCGCATATTACAATATTTTTATTATAATAATGCATATTTCATGCTTGGTTAATTGCCATATTTAAATGGAATTGACGTTTTACGATGGATTTGGCATTTTTTAGCATTTTTGGATTCCAATTGGCATTCCGAAGCAGAGCACAGTGAATGATAAAGTTCAGCTATGACTCTGTTGGTCTCCTTGATAAATAGGTTCAAGTACTTCCCTTCAGTTTTAATTATTGCATTTATGCAATTTCTCGTTTCAGATACGATTTTCCGAGCATTCTCCTCAAAAATAATAACACGAATAACGCAACTCCATTCCTTCCTTTCTTATGAGAGAGCTGATTGAGTTTCGAACTATTACTCTATTCTGTTAGATAATTTAGATCATTAAGTAATATGAATGGTGGTGCAGATATGTTACATACTTCTATGAAATTTAAATGGACAGTTCTATGCACGTCGTTGACAATTTTCTCGAGAGCAGTTTTACGATTGTTGACAAAAAGTTCTAGTTTATCTAGATATTGTTCTAGAGCTTTCTAGATCCGTTTTAATGTGTTGCTTAATATAGATTCTGGCACTTTGGGGTTTACCGATAGCCGTTTGTAATCCAGAGAAAGTAAATGCCTGGCTTGTCTAAAAATTATAACAATAAAAAAAAATACATAAGCTGGGCAGAGTTACATACTTATGCAAAATTTGAAAGTTAGGACCATTCGCCAATATTATGTTAAGCAAGTGGCAGTGAAAATCAGGATATATTGAATCTTCTGGTTACTGATACTTACGCAGGCTAGGAAAACAACGCAAGTAAAAACTGTTAGTTTTGTTATATTGATGGAACTATATTTTCATAAAGAATGTGGCCTTTATATATATCAAGTCTACCGGAAAGTTCTGTCCATTTTGGGAATAAAACAAAATAAAAATTTTTATTACCGACAATAAACTTTATTAAATAATATAATTGCTATTATTATAAATGACTTCTTGCCAGCATGAGGGCAATTTGTATATCCCATTTTTGAAAAAAGTTTCATCTTTTGATGCGAAAAATTGAACCAGTGTTTATTTGGTCGCACAAATCACCTGTTTCAAATTTTTCCAACCATCTTCTGCATGTCCTATCAGAAACTGTACCTTCACCAAATACTCTCAATAAATTTCTGCATGCTTTTGTAGTATTTCTTCCTTGTTGAAATTCGTATAAAATACTGTGGCGTAAATGAACTTTATCAGTAGCCATGGGTATACTATCGCTTCACACTTAAGACTAACGTCAATCAACTTTGTTTTAGTTAATTTGCTACATCAGTATATAGACATTAAGCGATACAAATAGAGAGCCGAACATGCGCCAAATAAACATATGCTTACGTGTCGAAAATTATTGTCATAGAAACGAACAGAACTTTCCGGTAGACCTAAGACTTTAATTCGTAGTACCGCTATTAATACTTGTCGACATTTGATACCATTTGTGTCAACCTTATATGGCGTTTATGACTGTGATTTTCTCGACTGTACAAAGTAATTTATTATAATGTCATATGCAAGTTGTAAATATTATTTTTAATTAATCCTTTCTAGTTGCTTTTGGTATCTTTGCGCGAAAGATTCTCGAAAATTTGACGCGATAGGCAACGTGTATATATGAAATACGTCAATACTAATTTGCTACATGAATGTTTTTTTTATTTATACAGCTACTTTCTTCAGTTCACTAAAATAGAATGTCTGTGAGTTCCTCTTTTGAAAAAAAGAAACCTAATATCTATTTCTTACATTATTGATCAACATACAAAAAATATTGAGATGATATCATGATGTCCAGTACATAGCTCAATAAATAACTATTTATTATATGATATGTGCAAAAGTAGATAATTTTAATTGTTTTGCAGAATTTTCAGTTACGTTTTTACTAGTCTTGTGTGTTATTTTTTTGCTTTTACTTAATTATGATTTAATTGTCATTTAATAATTTTTACAATGTTAAGTGAATCCTTATAAGGTACTACTTGCCGAATTCGTATTTAATCAGGTATCAAGTATTCGATATTAATAATTTGGACACGTCTGTGAAATATTTTTGTAAATTAATGCGCATCCAGTAACGATTTTGTAAAATGATGAATTTTTTGACTAATTGTAAGTTAAGGTACTCACTCATTTTTCAGTTCAAAGTAGTGTCTTTTTTTCATATTACAAGCTGCTGCCATTTGAATGATATCTGTTCTGTAATGGAATTCCGTTCTTGATGATCGATATTTCAGCAGATTGTCGAATGAGTCAATATGCACAGCTAATTTGAAACTGGCACTTTTCGACTTGATACTTCGACAACTGTGATATTTTGTTGCTATACGTCATGAACTGTATGTCTGGTGACTGATGTATAAAATTAAAATATTCTCAGCAACTTGTGTCAAATCAACATTTCATATACCGGAAGAGAATTCTCTTTGCAGACAAGGTGGCTCGTAAATACGACTACAGCTGATCAAATATAGATATACTTATTTAATGTTTTAATCCTATCTGTATTCATTTCGTTTGATAATACAAAACACATCATCCTGGTTAGCAAAACATTTCTCACATAATCACAGCATTTGATTGAGTATAGAGTAGTAATTTTTTATACAAGTCCGTAAAATTGGATTTTACACCGAGAGTCGTGTTTAATCGCACGAGGGTGTAAAACCTTACGCACGTGTATCGAACACTATTTTTTGATGCCCGATGCGTAAAATATGTGTGAATCCGTACGTAAAGGTAAAGCAGGGTTGCGAAAGTGTATGGAAGTGAAATCGCAAGGAGGGAGAGGGTTGGGGGGGGGGGTTGGATGAAAAATTCTATTATAAATACCATAAGAACATTTTCATTAAAAATAATACTATATCAAAATGTGGTTTAATGATTAATTATTTAAGTTACAAAAAAAAATATTAAAAAAGATTTGTTAACTTGAATAATATGACACAAACATATATTTTTTAACTTATGAACTTCGACATAATTCAAAGAAATCTTTTTCATAGATTAGTTTAGATATATTACGCAGTGAATCGTTTGTCGCACGTTCTGCAGCTGTCAACAGTTCGAGGAGGAGGGGGCGGGGGGATCGTAGGCATCTTCATTATCACAGGCACTCATTGTTTTCCTGTTGCGTAGTGGCCGAAATTACAAATTGCACTGAACGAGAGTTTCGGTGCTCCGGTGATTTTCGTAGCTAAGGTAGTGGCAGAATGTGAAACACCGGACGAACGCAATGACAACAATAGTGCTATGTACGTGTGCAGTAGGCTCATGTGATGATTTCTATTTTACAAACACGGGTTCGTGCTAATGCATTTTGCGCACGCAAAACGGTGTGTAAAACGTTTATTCTGAGATTTTTCCGAATAGAAATTTGTACTGACATTTCGTCGAAGATCCAGTGCTTCCCGTGTTATAGGATGGGTTAGGTTAGATTAGGTTTCGATTGAATTCCAGTTGTCTGACAAGAATGAAGACTACGCCAGCTACTCTATTAGATAGCGAGAAAGTCCTACAGAGAGTATTTCAGTGTTTCTCGATAAAAATCAATCAAATCAATTGTAAAACAAGAAAGTGATCTAAGCGGGGAATCGAGACGTATCCACGCAAGAGAGAAAGTAGACGCAAGTAAAAACGTACGTTCCATTAGTAGTCCTTTTCGTAACTGTCAGAAACGGTCGAGGAATATATTGGAATGGAGGAAGTGACGTGCGATGAAATGTCGAAAAATGATATGTACGATGATATGTGTTAGGTCGTCAAAGATGAAATTTGTAGAAAAAAAGGCGAAGTTGGTTGATAACTACAAATTTCATCCTTGACGACTCAACGTAAGTTCAATAAAAATAGCGACAGGCACGGAATGATACACTTCCAAGAATATGGGCATAGTCAAGTACAAAATGAGACTAAATTTATCTATCCATTCTCGAGTAACATTATATTGAAAGAAAAAAAAGGAGGATCTGTAAACTTTTCAGAGGCTGCTTCTTCCGCTGGACCAGTATACAACGGAGTCCATAGATTCCTCAAGGTGACGACAATGCTTCATTTAATTTAACGTTTCATCCGAGTTTTTAGAAACATCGGAGACTTTTTTGTTTCCGCATGATTCACTTCCTCCGTTCACGACGTTTTGTGCTGTAAATCGGAAAAGATTTCGGCGAACGTGCTAATGAACTCCTGA
>JAYRCB010000229.1:5765-35537 GCA_036026315.1 Trachelus stipa
GATCCCGGGTAAATTTCCGAAAGGTTAGACCCTAAACAGGCCATCGTGACCATCCTCCTGACGTTGCCCATTGCTTATAAATAATCGCCAGTGGAGTGGAGCGTATCTGGCTTCCCATTACTACCTTACCGATAGCATGCGATCATTCATCGGTGGTGGTGGTAAGCGTTTTAAATATACTCAATAGAGTGAAGTCTACCGATCCTCCAACTACCACTGTATACCGACCGGGTGCAATCGTCAATTGGATGTCACACTATATATCGATCATCTTCATCTGACATAAATTATAACAACGGTAACTTGAGGATGACCTTACTAAGAATCATTCTAACCCGTCGCCTACCGTCAATAAATATATCGACAGGTATAGTTCCGTGTACCGTCTATCGTAGTTTTATGTTTTTCTAAACCGCCGTTGATCCTCACCCTTCATAAAACTCTAGACCCCGTTATTCCCTACATACCGCTTTCGTTACCCTTAATTCCCCAACCCTACTAAAACATTCTATTGATATTTTTCTAATACCTTCTACGTCATACTCTCTATTCCTAAAACCCTTAAAAACCCATACCTTTGCCAATTTCCATTTTGGAGTCCCGTTACTCTCAAACTAGGTTTTCCCGCTTTTCAACCCCTACCTTACACCATTTCTATTAATATTAAAAAAAAAAACGAAACTTCCCTAAAAAAAGTTATTAGTAGTTTGGACATTGTACACGACACCTCTCTCTCATGAAAAACTCTCTTTGCACAACCTGAACGACGGTATCTTTTCTGAAGAAGCCCACCAATACTTCCTGGAACCCACAACAAATATAAATTCGTTGATCTACGATCACCGGGATAGGCCAAGGCTAGAATATGCTCCCGAGGAAATCATCGTATAAACAAAATACTGAGTATGGGCCCTCAAGGTGGTCCAAATCTTAGCGTATAAGAAAGAAGCTACAAACGACAAACAGAAGATTAGAAAATGCAGACTAAAATGCCGTCCAGAGTCCGGGCTTAACAATAATTAACCATAGGTGAACTGCAAATCAGAAGTCACCACACGTAATCGCGAATCATCTTGGCAAAGTCCAGCTCGACTGTTGATCAGTTTTGAGTCAACAGTCACAGAGTCAAATCAGGAGTCGGAAGTCGAAAAAGGTTCTGTCAGATGATAAAGTAAATCGTTCGCTAAGAGTTCAACTTAAGAAAAAAACTCTATGTTCAACTTCTCTTGAACAACTATGTTCAAATTCCATGTTCAACTTCTAATTCTTGAAATCTTTTCAAGTTTTTTATTGCCAATTCTAGGCTATACTACAATAGGCTATATTATATACTCTTAATCCTAGAAGGTTCGGATTAGAAAGATCTAGTTTTTCTATACGTAAAAGAGCTGTACGAATACTTTCTGCGCTTGTTTTCCTGAGTCCGTTTTTCTTTTTTTAATTTACGACAAAATAAATAATCATTGTAAATATTCTTGCAGGTGAATAAATAAAGAAATGTTTGAAGAATAATACAGTGTAGATTTTTTTTTCGTCAAACCTGTATTATTGATATGAAAAGCTCTTCATTTTCGAAAAACGCTAGGTTGTACCAATACTTTTTACACTCACTGTATGTTGGATTGTATTGCGCAAGCGTGTTTTCTTGAAATATAACCTCTTCTATTTGTTCCACGGTAGACAGGTCATCCAGCGAAACATAATCATCATCCGCGGTGTTGTTCCTGATCATTATTTCCGCAGGCGTCAAAAATCGATCTGGAACTGGATCCGGAATTCCAATATTGCATAATAATTTAGGTTAGATCCGTAAACGTTCCATCCGGTCTACCAACTTCTTCAAAAGTATTTTCCTCGTTAATTTCATTGAAGATAATTAATTCATTGAATGTCACAAACTTTTCTCGCCTAGTGTTTGTAACGTATCCTCAAAAATATCTTCTTCCAATACCATCGATTCTTCACTAATTTCTGCAGAAGACTGCGATGCAATGAGACCATTTTGTTCGAGAAGGTTGTGGTAATAGACTGTTGGCATCTTTCAACCATGTTTTATTAATTTCACTGTAAAGTCTGTCTGTATCTTCTTTTTCTGCCATCGAAGGACCAGCCACGTTTACGTTTTCGACTTCTGACAAAATAAACGTCTTCTTTACACTGTATTAACTTTGCTGCACTACACTCAAAAATTCACGTCAGTCTGCTCCGAAGACTAACAGTGGAATGACTAACAGTATGACCGTCGCTTTCGATGAAGGCCCTACCCCTTCGACCTTTCGGAGGGGATTTCCAAATTCTACTGTCCACGTAGCTGCACCCTATCACGTTCCGTGTACTGTCCCCTCCCTTCTTTACGATTTCCCAACCATTCTCAAATCCTCACCTTCCATAAAAATTCATCCATCATTTACCGTTAATTCCAACCCCTAATAAAATATCCCGTTACAGTTCCTTGGATCGTAACAGCCCCACAGGTAGTTACTAACAATAAAACATTATTGCTACACAGTATTCTACCATTTTATTTTCTCTTTAACTTGGAAAAATAAAAAAAAATTTTATTTCAAACCCAATCTTTTTTATTTTGCAGCCAAATTGTGATTCCTTACAAATGTTTTCACCTACAATAAACGTAGGATGAAATGAAAAGAAAAATTAAAATAATACGCACGCAGCGAGACTCGAACAAACAACCTCGCGCTTACTAAGCCGAAGCGCTGCCCACTGAGTCATGAGCTCACTGCTTCCATTGTCTACTTTTAAGGGATATAAGGTACTTGGATATTTTCAAAATCGTTTTTCTTGAAAATGCCTGGTCATCTAGCGGAATGTTATTTTTATTATTGTATTATTATTGTTATTAATTGTATTATTTTGGGGTCTAAACTTTATGTATCATAAATATGAAAAAAAACCTGCCCCGGTTACCTATGGGGCCTCCTTGTGAGACGGGCAACTGTGTCTCGCATAGACATCAATTGATAGTTAATCATAGAATATTGCAGTTTTCAGTCAGTGCGTGACTGTTCTCAGCGAGTGATATCTAATAGGCATGGCTTCGCCTGACTTCAGTCTGCCCATAGCCACCGAGAAAACTCAGAGTTCGTAGGTGCCTACGTTTCTGTTGATGCTTCACTCTGGTCAACTTTAACCTGCTCCCATTTAAAAACTAAGAGCTTCCGGACAAAACCAAGGTTATTTTCGTGATCAGTAAAGCCTCTCGAACATCGCCATACCCACCGGGTCAGGTAATTTCGGAACACCCTGTATAAGCTGTTTATTGCCCTTTTATGCGGGGTACAGCAAGGACTCCCGCTCCGCTCATAAACATCACTTATCTCTATCGTTTACCTATATCCCTACCCCTGATCCATAAAGATCACAACAGAGAGATATAGAGCCATACTTCATCCATCCATCAAACCCTCGACCTCCGTTTCCGCTGCACCAACACTACTACCCTCCGCATTCTTCCCCCTACTCCTCCCGCATTCCTTTCCTCCCTCCCTGCTCCTTCTCCCAATTGTTCCCCTCCATCTTTCTATTTCCACCATCCCCCTTTCCCCTAAACCTTCACCTCCTAGCACCTCCTCCCTTGCCTCCTGCCAGCCTTGTTCCCTGCCCCATGCTGTGCATACCTCCCATACGTGCTCCCAAGTTTCCTCCTCCACCCCGCACATCCTACACATTCTTTTCTCCTCCTTCTCCCAGTACCTGGTCCCTCTCTCATCTCCTCACCCAGCCCGAACCTCGCCACTCGCTGCCAACTTCCTTCCACCCCCCCCCCCTTTCTTCAAATAGCCCGGCACCCCACTTCCTTTTATGAACTTGTACTCCTTATTTCCCTTCGCCTCTACCACCTTTTTCCACCTTTCCTCGTCCTGCTTTTTCCCTTCTATCCTAACCAGCTCCTCTCCTCTCATCTCACCCTCCGCCCACTTCCTCCCCACCTCCACCGCATTCCTTCCCTCATAAAACTTTCTTCTCTCAGAATATTCGTTTATACATTCCTAAAGAAATCGAAATAATAAATACCTGTTAGACGTAAATATCTTTATTCTATCCACTAATCAATGAACACAATATAGCACATATTTATTTTCAATTGAAGAAAATGGAAACAAAAAAATACGAAAGTTGCGAAAATCTGTGGACAACGCACCATAAGTACATTGTATGCATTTGTTTACTTTAAATGACAACAACAACATCCTGACAAAGAAGGGGGTTCAATCGGTCCCCCTAAATCATATTTTTTCAAATTTATTACCTAGACCATTATTAATTTTTTATAATGTAAAAGATATAAGGGTTTTAAAAACATATACTTTTTGTGTTACTTGATAGAACCTTTATGAAAATAATTGCTAAACTTGGCTTGTTTTGCAAAAATACTTCATTTTTGTAGTTTATGCGATATTTATGTAGTTATTTTGTATAGAGCGCAACCGAGTAACAAAACAATTTTCACATATAATATATGGTGCGCAAATATATAAGCTACTATATATATAAAAATTGTTGTATTACTACACTGCGCTCATGGAAAAAAATAAGTGAATTGAATTTTGCATAACATATGATACTCTACTGATTGACTGATTTTGCTATAATTTCATTACAAAACTTCAACTTACAATTAGCCCCCGCTCTTCTTTTAATAGTTAGGCAAGCACCTTGTATAAGGTTGCTTTGTCAAAATAAAACCGATAATTATGATATTAATTAATATATTTTGTCACTTTACTCTCATTGCCTGTAAATCAAACATTTACCTTAAACACAAAAATAGAGCGAATATTGGCTGATGCTACATATATATTTGTAAATCTGAAGTATAGCCCAATAAATACAATATTAAAATAAAGGAATTTCTACGCACTTGTATTTCAAACATATTTCTAACGTAATTAGATCAGTCAGTCAAACTAACGCTTCGATGTCGGTAAAACACAGAGCGAAACTGATAGAGCGCGTTCAGAAAAAAGAATTAATATTGCCGACAGGGAAATTATAATCCAATTACGGAAAAGTGGAAAATCATATAGAGAAATCGCCGATAATCTTATCGAGACATCGTTGAACTATTCAACCAGTCGTAGAAAACTATAATAAAGAAAACAGGAGAAGAACTGTTACCAAAGAATTTACAAGCCACTGTAAAATATGGGGGTGGTGGAATTTTAGTATGGGGCTGCATGGTTGCAGTTGGTCCTGGAAATTTGAAAATAATCGACAATATAATGGATAAAATGGTTTATTTAAATACTAGCAAATTGCCCTCGCTTCTCTCAGGCAAATTTGATCAGGTCCTATTAAAAACAAATAAAAAAAATAAACTATTAAATACAAAAACTATAAAGCTGAACTGAATCATCATTTTCTCAATACAATTGTATTTTATTTACTGAAAGAAAACTGCATTTTATTTAATTCCGTTTTCACTTTATTGTACTTAATTAATTTATTTCATTCTAGAAAATTCTATGCAATTCTTTAGATTTTTCTAGAACTTCCTAGAATGTTCTAGAAAATTACATGAAATTCCTTCAATTTTTTGGAACTTTCTGGGACAATTTATGGAATTCTATCGAATTTTCTGAAACTTTCTAGACAGCAAAGAAATGAATCAAATGACAAGCGAGAAGTACGTTTAGCTTCACAAAGGCAGAGACGCTGTATAAAAAAACTGAATTTTCTCAATATCCTAAAAGGATATCCATTCCAAAACATAAACTTATTCGATGGGGGATGTTGTGCTACTGTCACGTGCCGTGCCTTTTTTGACCTTGGCTCTCGTACACACACTTGTGAATAATAGAAACATCAACGAGAACCAAGAATGCAACAGAGGCATCACGCGATTTCTGAGATGCTAACCGCAGCATTTCGTGAGGGAGCTAGCTTCCGGCCTTATCGCACTACGAACGTGCCTAAAACGTGTGAACTGAAAATTCCAGGATTCACGCGAGCGGGTAAAAACCGCTGAATTAGTAAGATTTGCCCCCGCCTGTCCACCTACTTTCAGGAGAAAGTAGGATGGATCAGGGAAGGCAAATGAGTCTCCAGATACACACCAGAGCGCATAGTTAGGGCTGGAGTAGGTAGCTCCTCACAAATCGCATCGCGCGGCGGCTATCATTCTCACGGGATTTCGGCGTACCGTTAACTATCGCCGTTTGTAAGTCGATAAGGACGTATCGAGCCTTAAGAGTAGCACGCGTAGCGTATCAGTCGTTGTGAGCTTAAACGTTAGTATTTTGATTCCGCCACGAACAATATTTGTCGTGTAGTTTAAGTGATTACAAAGCCGAAGAACCAAGTCGTGATAGGACAATAGTGTAAACATCAAGGGAGCAACGCGGGCGACTATCGTTGTGCGCTGAGTAAGAGTAAGTGTGAGTATGCAGGAGTGAGTGAGGGCACGGCAGCGAGATTACATTTGTAAAACTAGTTGTAAGACCATCCGGCATATTCGTTATTCATCCAAATTATTACCTATTAAGCAAATTGGGATTGTAACAATACATTCGGACCAGTTCAAAGGGAACTTCGAATCTTTTGATTTGAAATAGACCATACACCAATTCCTTATCCTGACGGCAATCTAAAGGACCGGGCCTGTATAGGACGGCAGTCAAGAACTTACCCAGAACAAAAATAAATATAAACTTCCACGCATAGCGCGGGAGATTAACTTTGCTAGACGTGTTATAACGCCCTGTACGTCACACTGTCACACCATATAACCCTCATGAGGCCTCAGGGGTTGGGGTGGAAATGAAGCTACGCATACAAACATAGTACACTTTCTTTTATTATATATATTGATGATATTGATTTTGAAAAAAAAAAAAACGTGAAAGACTGCAGAAAAACTTGGCCTTGATGACAATCTTTACCTTCAACATGATAACGACCCTAAACATGCAACTTATTTAGTACAACAATGGATAATATATAACATCCCTCATATTCTACAGACTCCACCACAATCCCCTGATCTCAATTTGATTGAACATTTGTGGACAGAACTTGAAAATAGAATGAAAAAACATGATATTAGCAGCAAGGTCCAGTTAAAACAATTATTGCAGCAAGAATGGAAATACATCAGCCCTGAGTTTACTCAAAAATTAACAGAGACCATGCCTCGAAGACCTGAAGTAGTAATTAATGCCAAACGATGGCCAACCAAATATTGATACCATGTATAAATAATCAAAATGTTAGCTGTACACAAACTTTAGCAAGAGTTTCAGACCTTTTGTATTTTTTGTTTCCATTTTCTTTAATTGAAAAGAAATATGTGCTGTGTTGTATTCATTAGTTAGCGGATAGAATAAAGTTTGGTGAAACTAAAGAATACGACTCCTTCTTGAAGTTAGCTGCGGAAAGCTTATGTTTTTTCCAATGGCGTCCACTGTCAGCATTAATATACATTTAATTCTACACTAGCGTCATCTATTGTGTGGTAATGTAGTGTTGTGAGGGATTAGGGTATTCGCCGCGTAACCAATCAAATTCAAGCTGATGCTGCCAAGGGGTTAGGCCACTCTAGAATTTTCGAAAAATCAATTTTTTTTTCTTTTAAATTATCCCTTAAGACCTCAAAAATGATGTCCTAAGAGATTATGGTCGGGAAAATTTTCTAAATATTCGGTTTTCGAATTTTAGTACAAGGTCTCCTGGACTCCTTTTCTGCTACTCAAAACTTCAAACGCGTATATCTCAAAACTACATTTTTTAAGTTGGCCGGAAACATAACTCAGACAATTTTCAACCGATTTACTTGAAATTTTGAATATATCTTGAAAAATACATTGTCTATGGAAGTACGTAGGATTTTTTTTATACAGTGTATAGTTCATTTGTTATTAACAATTATCTGATGATTTTTTAGGCCAATTTTTCATTTTCCACTTTGGAAGTGCGCCATTTAGCCAAAAATTAATATATCGAAAAAAACCTACGTACTTCTATAGCAGTTATTATATAGAATAAAAAAAATTGGCTTCTTATAATTCAAAAATTACAGGAGCTGTATGTCCGGCCGTGAACCCTGAAAAAATAGAGACGTCATCGCAAAAACGCTGTACAGCCGCCATTTTGAAATTAATCGCTTCAAAAAAATTATTATATACAGTCACTAATATGTATAATAAATACTCTTTATTGGAATCTCGATTTATTTTGTAGTACTTCTGAAAAAAAAGCCTATTTTTCGGTCTCTAGAGTGGCCTAACCCCTTAAATAGCTTTTAATGAGCTTATGATTGTATAGTATAAGTTTTATGTTGAAAATTTAATATGGATGTTGCGTCATTGGCATTGTTTTTTCACATGCACTGGTTATTGTTCATTGGAAAAAAAGAAAGCGTTACATATCAAAGTTACGTTACACAATAACTTGTTGTAGGAATAACGTAAGTTGTAATATTAATTGCTTTTGTATTATGTTTAATTTGCTAATGTTACAGCTTGGATTTCTTTCTGAAACATTCGTTTTGTTGCGATTTTATGTATACGATATCCTATGCCTCTATCTATGTTTTTTTTGTTAAACTATAATATCGGTCCATCGTTAATATTTATGAAATCATTAGCTAAAAATGATTTCGTGAGCACAGTATGAATATAAAGTAATAATGATATAGATCTCATTTCTGAGATTTTGTATGTGACTAATATATCAAGTGATGCACAGTTGAACCGGGAATTCAGATCTATCGTAAAAAGGACCATCTGTTTATGGCTAACAAATTTTTCTTTAAAACTCTTGCAATTTGAATACACATAATATTCAGAATTATATCACAAAAGAACATGTGGATAGAATATTCTTAAGATTAGCTGGAATAGAATGTACTCTTTTTTTGGAAGCATGAGATGAATTGTAAAAATAATTCTGAAGGTACTCACAATTGTTAGGAAAGACGTGTTACGCTAGAAGTAGACAAATTATTACACTAAATAATATTATTAATTCATTATGTTAAACCAATATTTTTCTTTTTTTGTGTTAAATAATTTTTATTTTTACTTAAATATTTCCAACTATGACAAATCTTGAAATTGAGTATCAGGCCGTAGTATTCTAGTCGCAAGTCCTTCCAACTCAATGTCAATAGACTAATAATCGAAAATATGAATGTTAATTATCTCGAAATTAAGACGTAACAAATTAAAAACGTTTACACACCTATCTCTGCGCTGCTTACGTGCAGTTACACATGAGTACCTGATACATATGATTTGAAGTATTTGAAATACTTTAAATAATTGAAAACTTTAATCTGCATTTATAATATTATGATAAACAATTTTTTCTTCTAGTGGACAAGTGATCAGGATATAACAGATGTCGTCCAGAGCATAGGTGTATCCGATTTTGTTGAAGTGAAGTTTTTTGAAAATCGTGCAAACGGGCAGTCGAAGGGCTTCTGTGTCATATCGTTAGGATCAGAACAAAGTATAAGAATATGCATGGAAAGGCTTCCAAAAAAGGAACTTCATGGTCAGAATCCAGTTGTGACTTTCCCAACGAAACAGGCATTAAATCAAGTGAGTACCTTTGCTTTTATCTTTGTACGCGAATTTATTTTAAGAAAATTCCAAACGATCTGTATGAGAACCACACTTCAGGGGGTAAAGTATGATGCAATATGCTGTCGATCGTTTTAAGCAGAGTTGTAATAACCGGACTTCACTGTATAGTTAATTCTAAAACTGGCCAGCCACAAATAGACTTATCCTTACATGTCTGTTTATAACCATGAATTTACTTGTCAAGAGTGAAAGATTTTTCTTAGACAGTCCTTAACAGTGGCACTTACCTTATGATTATGAGATTAGCTGAAAAGGTACTCATAATGACATTACCGATCGAATAAAATATTCACGAATGATCCAAAAAATATACGATAATCCTGAAACTATCAAAAATGAGGAGAATGATGCAAAAAAATGATTGATTTGACCTAATTGCTCCTGAGAATAATGTAGTATTTGTTTTGAGCGAACAGATTTTTAATGCCTCTCTCTCGCTCTCTCACTCTCCCGCTCTCTCGCTTTCTCGGTCGCCCCCTCTCCTCCTCTCTCTCCCTCTCTCCTGTCTCTCTAATACACGGAACGCTGCATTGGATAGTTAGATTATTCCATATTGTTGTCTGAACATGGTTTTACCATAATATGTATAAAATGGGCACACTAGCTTCATGTGTTTTTTGACTGGTCGAACGGAATATAGTCTCTAATAAGCCACATGTGGTTTTGCATGAAATTTTTGTTGCAATGTATGCAAGTGCATGATTTTCCATTGAAATATATTTTACCTTTCTATTTTCGTGATTTTACGGAAAACCACGTGTCATTTTTTTAAGGCAGTAGTCTGGTTTAAAGATTTAAAAAAAAAAATTTTTTTCTGTACTCGATGGCTTAGCTATGGGAAAGTATGTTCCTAAAGTTTTGGAAGTCAACTTGAATTAATTTGGAAGATACCGATCGGAGAACAGGTAAGCGTCGAGCAGATGTTTGTAAATTACCAATAATATTTTTTTCCGACCAAGAACTTTAAACCGCATTTTCTCGAAATTTCGTTTTTGTGATGTTTCCGAATTAGCGGGCGTGACAGCAAACAAACTATTTGACCTATCGACCCAAACCAAAGTTCATTCTCTAGAGGATTGAAAACCATTCTAAATGTACTAAAAACATTGATGAAAAAGTGATTTTATAAGTTTTCTATCGCACGAATAAAGAACAAATTTTTGTAAAAATCGTCATTTTCTTGTTGAAGCTCGAAAATGAATATGATTTCACGTTTTTTTTTTTTTTTTGGTTTATCGATAATAGAAATATATTTGAATTACAAATAATTTTGGTTTTTACGTTTCACACAAGAATTATGCACACTATCTTTCCCGCCATTTCGAATCTCCAGCAGGGAGGCGCTTCAATGGTCAGCTAATAACTCCACCGTTTTACGACAATTTGATGATAAACAAATTTTTTTTTCTTTCCAAGTGTACGTTAAGATACACTAAAATTTTTAAGACGTTCCGTTGTTTTTCTCCCTATACAAAAAACTGCAGACAATCACCTTTTTTTAGGCCTCTAAACCAGACGATTGCTGCAAGGATTGCAGTGTTTGCGAACTCTCAAAAAACATAATGAACTTGTGAACAGATTGTAGGTTATTAACGTTCGTTGCAGTAAGACTACTAGCTCCGTTTTGTAATACGGTAAAATCTTGAATTCACCGTTGAAAATTTAGTAATACGGTATATAACTTATTCGTATTTCTCGGTCCCTATGTCGCTCTTTTTTTTTCCAAATTTTCGTCAACAGTTGGATGGGTGCCTGAGGTGAGTCAATGAAGCATCTGTAATGCTTGGCAAACAGCAATATTTCCGCGGTAGCCTTCTTTATCTTTCAATGACCATATTTTTCCTATTACTTTACATATTTTGTTCACATTAATAAAAAAAAATCAGACTCCGAATTTGATTCCAAGGTTTGCGACTAAATTCTACAACTCGAATAATAAAGTTTCCAATTATGAAATTTTTCCTTCTAAAAGACCTCGATATTTTGACACAAATTGCAATATTTTCAACGTTTGTATTGGAACTGCATGTCATGCCTGTATGTCCACATTTGTACTGCGTTAATATCTAGCAAAATATTTTTGAACTATACCCCAGTAAAAAGGATTAAGTATGTGGTAGATACTCATAATGACATTACCGAAGCTTCAGAAAAATATTTCATCTGTGCTGTAAAACGTCTATTTGGCTAAGCGATTAAAATTTAATTGCTTTGAATGGTTTTGGTGATGTGTATCGGCAAGTGATTTCCTGTCTAACTTTGGTATTTTATTTTATTTCACGTGCTGAGGAAAATATTGGTTTTTCACAAGAACAAATTTCGTAATCGGAAACTTTATCATATATTCAATATTATAATATAACATAGAATTTAGTCGAAAACCTTGCAATAGAATTCGGAATCTGATTTTTTTATTAATCTGAGCAAAATATGTAAAGTACTAAGAAATATGTATAGTCATTGAAACATAAAGAAGGCTACCGCGGAAATTTTGCTATTTGTCAAGCATTTCAGATGCTTCATTGACGCACTTCAGGCACTCATCCAACTGTTGACGAAAATTTGAAAAAAAAGAGCGACGTAGGGACCGAGAAATACGATCAAGTTATATACCGTATCACTAAATTTTCAACGGTGAACTTAATATTTTACGGTACTACAAAACGGAGCTAATAGTTTTGCTATAACGAGCGTTAGTAACGTACAATCTGTTCACAAGTTCATTATATTTTTTTGAGAGTTTGCAGACATTGCAGTCCTCAAAAAAAATGACACATGGTTTTCCTTAAAATCACGGAAATAGAAAAGTGAAATATATTTCAATGGAATATCATGCATTTGCATACTTTGCAACAAAAATTTCATGCAAAACCACATGTGGCTTGTTAGAGACTATATTACTTTCGACCAATCAAAAAACGCATGAAGCTAGTATGCCCATCATACATATTATGGTAAAACCATGTTCAGACAACAATATGGATTAATCTAATTACCTAATGTAGCATTTCGTGTATTGTTGAGAGAGATTCATTCAAAATGTGTCCGCTCAAAACAATTACTGCATTATTGTTAGGAGCAACTACGTCAAATTAATCATTTTTTCATCGTTTTCCCCATTTTCGATAATTTCAGGATTATCGTATATTTTTTAGATCATAGGTGAATCTTGTATTCGATCAGTAATGATATTACCGTCATAAGGTAAGTGCCCCTATTATACATTGTCTAAGGAAAATATTTCACTTTAGACGAGTAAATTCATAGGAATAAACAGACATGTAAGGCTGCTTCTATTTGTGGCTAGACCAACACCGTCTATCCATTGGATGTCTATCGAGTGGTGAGGGAAAACTACTATGATGAAAGTACCCTGGTAGAAATTTGAGACACGGTCAGCAATAGTGGCATTTATTTTATGTCCATTAGTGTCAACCCCCTCTTCATTACTGCATGGAATAATAGTATATTGAGGACACTAAAACATCGGTAAAATTTATATAATTCATAAGAATTGCCATGAGCAAAATACAGAATTTCCTTGTAGGTAGGTTCACTTCTCACAATAATTTCCATTTTGATACAAAATGTATATAGTTGTAAAATTTAGGCGTACAAAACTGATTAGAAGAGTATGTGTTTGACTAGTTAAACCAAAATATTAGAGAGACAAGTAATTGTTTAAATCTTAACATTATGCAAAAATCTTCAATATTACACCCAGTAATGCTTTGTTGAAATTGCACATAACTTCAGGAAAATATGTAGAACACTTAAACAAATTATTTGATACAACTAGTAATGAATGTTATTTGTGTTTTTTGTAGAACTTAGCAGTTGAGAAACAAGTATTTTCGACGTTGGTGTTGCAGCAACAATTTGATATATTAGGGTGTCCCAAAAGCTTTTTTCTCTTTGCGCCTTAGAAAAAGGATAGAAACTTATGGGACACCCTAATAAATACACTCTCAGACAAAAGAGTAGCAGGCGCGTGGTCCTTTAGTTATTTTTAAGTTATTAATGATATACTCGTTATATTTTAAATTTGCTGAAGTATATGTAAATATGACATCACAAAAGTTATGCCGGTTTACTTCATCATCACGACGGGAAGCCGAGGTAACAGTAGTACATACATATAATAATTTCACGATTCGAATGCTTCTTGACCATCCAAGGGTTTACTACAAAAACACACAAAACTGTTGTGTGCCAGGTTTACGTGAACCACGTCGATACAATATTTAGATCAAATCTAAAAACAAACCACCGACTAATCCAGTTCGCGGAGACAGCTAGGAATCCTCGGGACAAGCGAACTTTTGATAAACAAAACCTTGAACTTTTTGTAATATTCTAGTATGGTTGCGCGAAGTGCATAGGCAAGGTTAGTAAAACTAAATAACAAAGACAAAAATTCAGTCGAAGAATACAGTCCAAAGTCGAGATATAATAAACGATGCAAATATCTGTTTCAGAATATTCGTATTTCATTCCAAAGAGTAATGCTTCTAACTTTGTTCTCATGTAAAATCCAAGGCCAGTAAAGAAATTTGAAAACTGAATTCATCCTTTGCGATTATCATGATTTATGAATTTCGTTCAATAAAAAATCAGATTGAATACGACAATATCGCCTACTCGAACACGAACGAATCGTGATGTGAATGTTGTACGGTACAAAATAATCGAACTTACCCGTGAAGAAAACGTTTGTTAGCATTGAAGGGGTCTTGATGATTTTTCCCTATTTACAATTGGGCCCTGGTATGGAAAAGTATGGAATCGCCAGATTAGAACCCCGTTTGCCCCCCCCCCCCCCCCAAGTTGAAAGCTCCATTATTGTTTTCAGGTGAATCCCAATTAAATAAGAGAATAGGAATAATATGTGAATAGTAAACAAATACGTTTATTAACATAAGAAATTTTTTGTTTTTCAAAATCATCAAGAGATTCAGTCGAGTCTCGCGCCAAGTACAGACAATCGGCTGTACAGGGCACGCCTCGCAGAGACTCTTTAACCCGAGTCAACACTTATACCTGTGTTTGGAACGAAATATCCCATGAACCGCTATATATCAGAAAAAGTTATTGACACATTCACTATAGGAATTGAGGGTTCTGAATTTATTGCCACCAAGTTTAATACGATTAGTGTACAGGATCAGGGCGCATTGAAATTGCGAGTGAGATGATTTTATTTCAGTTCCGTCGTCATCGTCGTCTTTGCACGTTCATCTACTTTTTTACACGACAGATGGCGCTGACTGCTTTCCTTCTATACCTATTTCTACTCTGGATGGTGTAGGTAATTTACTAATACACAACACAATTAAATACACTTCGTACGTGAAACTACCGTTCACACCGAAATTCCAGTTAGTATAAGGCTGCTTTCACAATAGTATAAAATTATTAACCCTTTAATAGCATTCATATGGAGCGCGTATGTATGGCTATACGTATGTGTGTGCTTCGACATAGTTTCTTGTATTTTAGGTGACAGCTTTTAGCGATATAGGATGTCCGATGGTCCTCTCCGCAGTTTTCCCCGTATCTAGGTGTCGGGTGTGGAAGTTCAGGCTGTTCAGGAGTTCCGTTCCGTAGTTTTTTGTGTCTAGGTGTTAGATGTGGAAGTAGTCCAGAGTGTCCAGGTGTTCGGCTTCGTAGTTTCCTGGATGTAGGTGTTAGATGTGGAAGTCTAGAGTGTCCAGGTGTTCGACTTCGTAGTTTCCTGGATCTAGGTGTCGGACGTTGAAGTCCAGGGTGTCCAGAAAAGTGTGCAACGAGGGACGCTTTGGCGTTTCGCTCAAACTATAGTATCCTCTCTATTGTTCGCACGACCTAAGTTATGTGAATAATCCGGCACATTATGCTCTCTTACGTTTACCACACGGCTTCAACAAGCTGGATACCATTAATGACGCTTATATGTATTCAAGATTACATTTTCTTTAAAAATTTGTATATATTTTTATGTATTTCTAAAACAATGGACTTACAAATTAAATCATTAAGTCATTAAATATTTTGGACAACACAGTATATTTTTCTGATTAACGACGTCACAATGAATTTACATTTTATATATGTGAAAATATAGATTTCAGTGCTTAGAGTTTTTATATCCCGTTGAGCAACAAAAACTTGTGATATCCCCCAAAAAAATACTTAGGTGTAAAAAACTACGCCAAGTACAGGAGTGCTGTGAATTCCTCTAACAAAAAGTATTGAAATCATATTATTAGGGCCAAGTACATAAGTTACTACATGTTTTTGTAGTAAACATGGAAACATGTAGTAACTTATGTACACCCGGCTCAAATGTTTCTGACGCATAAAAAACGTGGCATGAGGAGAAGGCTCTACTTAGCACGCTCTTCAGTCCTACGTCATATGCTGCGCGTCGTAGATGCGCATAGAATCAGATTACCTCTGGCCGTTCAAAGCAGCAGACAATAATACCTCCGTTATGTTTATATATTGAGTTTTATAAATGTATTGTGCAACATTATGCTAGAATGTATAAGTCGCTACGAAAATTAAGACAACAATTTTTTTCAGTCCTAATAAAAAATAATGGTTTAAATTTTTAATTTCAACTTACTATCTAACAATTGACAAAAATTTATATTATTCTTCAATAATATGTAATAATTATAGGTTTAGGTGTAATGATATATTCATGATAACTTATGTGATATTGTATTTTGAAATGAATATATCATTACACCTAAACCTATAATTATTACATATTATTGAAGAATAATATAAATTTTTGTCAATAGTTAGAGTAAGTTGAAATAAAAAATTTAAATCATTATTTTTTTATTAGGATTGAAAAAAATTGTTTTAATTTTCGTAGCGACTTATACATTCTAGCATAATGTTGCATAATACATTTATAAAACTCGATATATAAACATAACCGAAGGTATTATTGTCTGCTGCTTTGAACGGTCAGCGGTAATCTGATTCTATGCGCATCTACGACGCGCAGTATATGACGTAGGACTGAACAGCGTGCTAAGTAGGGGAAGCCTTCTCCTCAAGCCACGTTTTTTATGCGTCAGAATCGTTTGAGCCGGGTGTACTTGGTCCTAATAATATTATATATTATATTTCAATACTTCTTGTTAGAGGAATTCACAGCACTTCTGTACTTGGCGTAGTTTTTTACACGTAAGTACTTTTTGGGGGGATATGTTTCACACGTTATCGTCTAGCAGGTTTGTTTTCCTTCGCAGAACACGGTTACTATCCCAGTCTTTGATGTTGCTCAGTGATTGTCCATTACACTGATAAACGTATTTTTTTCAGCCATAGGTTGATCTGCGTTCTCTTTGTAGGTACGCGTGATGACTTCTGGCAAAAGGATAAAACATATTTGTTTGTTCCACAATGGGAAGCAATAAACATTTCAAATAATTATGTGTCTTATCTTCTGTAACTTTGTAAAATTTTATGTCTTCAAATACTTTTTTTGTACCAGTTGGTTCCAGTGCTGTGTAATTTAAAGCGACCTCTCGACCCATCCATTTTTTAATAATTCTTGTAACACTTTTCATAACATTATTACCAGCATCATATACACATATAACGAATTAATCTAGAAATAATTTTCTAAGTAAAACCTAGTAGCTTACTATGATATATGTATATTCAATGATATTTTTTCATAATCTTGCAAAATCTTAACGAAATTTGGGATGTTTTATTTTTATGTTGAACGCTTCAAATGTTTGGAGTGTTTTAAACGGCAATTCCAGCTAATTTTTTAGAATGAAACCAGTATTTTTGGGAATCAAGTTAGATGAGACTTTATCACTATGCAACACTGCACAGAAGTTGTTAATTGCATTGGTATCTTCGTTAGTATCCAGATCGTTAGATCCAGATTTAGTCCTTTTATGGCGGACATTATAAGTAGAATATCTAAAAATTAATAGACAATTATAATTTTTTAATTTCAATTAGTCAAATTGATGCTACCTTTACTGTAAACTTCAAAAGTTTTCTTGAAAGTTTCCATTGGTGTAGAATATTGTTTGTTACCAACTGCAAACTTTGATAGATTTATGTTATCCTCTAAACTACAAGTATATTCCATCGCCTTCATCTATACGATTTTATAATAACAATTGAATTAATATGATATAATGAATTTGGAATATCATTTCTGGAATGTAATATTCTAATACTTTGCAAACATGGATTGTGATTCAAATCTTCTGACACAATTTCCTTTTCTATCATATTTAAATTCTATTGACCTAATTCAGTGGCAGTATGCTCGTTCGTTGTAGTCTGTATTAATTCTTTATGCATTAACAGTGTATCCAGCTTCAGAAATCCAGATTCTCTACCATCTAAATGCATATTATAGTATATAAGTTAATATTAAATAGTTAAAAAACTAGGAATATTATGCAATACGTATCTTGCACTAAAAATTTTCCTTATAAGCCTTTTTGATGTTTTCATGAGGTGAAATTTTTTATGTAAGAGTATTTTGTTTCAAATAAAAATATTTTATTTGGACAGAATTTTAATAATGCATATGAATTATATAGTTCCATTTCTGATTGTGACAAAACAGTGTTATAAAGATTACAAGAAATTGAAATATGTACATTATAGAATATCTAACTAAAATTGCCAAAAAGGAAATAGGAATTGATATAAAAGTAATTGAATTTGGAAATCTACAATAGGTATTTCTCAGACAAATGAGATTTCTATTCGCAATTATTTGAAAAGTATGTAAACATTACTCTATTCTCAATTTCATCTTTTAACTTTTCATTAATTATTTTGCACATATTTTTTAATAATATGATTTTGTATTCTCTAACAATTGAATTTTTTTTTAACTTAGTTTCGCAGTTGAAGATCTTTTCATGTCAAAGATTTCAGACAATTTTTTCTTAGCTATTTCTTAGTTTTGTTCGCCACGTCCTGTATGTATGTCACTGCATTCATTTCCATTACTGCCTGCAAGTTGAAAGCTAATTTTATGATAAATGTGTACTAAAACTCATTATGTATTTGCAGAAAAAAATCTGAAATTCAGATGAATCATCTACTCTAATGGGTGACACTGTCATCATTTCTTGCAGGCTTTTTTTATTATGTTTTCTAGCAAGCTCGAATGCTTTCTTTTGTGGCAAAATTTTTGAATCTGTTGTAAAAGCATAAGGCTCTGTTTTAAGTACTTGCAGTCTTTTGACAGTCTCTTAATATGTGTCTGAAAATAATTTCAAACCAAATGAGGTTATATTAACTTGAAAATATAAAATAAAGTTTAAGGAACGCATTATTGCTAAGATGGTGGTAATATACATGATCATTAAAATGAAATATACATATACTTGCATAACCAATCAAGTCAAGAAGGTACTCTGGCCATTTTTATAATAGAGAATGATCTCCCTTGACAAGTTCTTCTAACAGTTTTGTCTTTTTTTTTTATCATTGTATGTAGGAGGGGTAAACTTTGCAACCGTGTGTCCTCTTTTGTGATCATATCTTATCCAACTACATGGCACACAATCTACATCTATCAGTTCTTTTTCTTTTTCTGACTGTATAAATCTTATTAACTCATATTTACGGAAAGAAATTTCATTGCCTGACATCTAATAGAAGTATATAATTTGTATTAACGCTGTAAACTGTGAATAATGTTTGACGAATATTATATTTCCATGACGTTTAAGGTTACGTATTAGCAAGTCTTATTAAGTTTTTAAGCAACTTTAAACGAATAATTGCCCAAGTACTAAGTACTTTTGAAACTACTAGTATTAGAATATCGAATATTATTTACCTTAACATAAAATTGGTTTAAAAATAGAAGAATAGAACTTTAACTGCATAGCTCACGTGCACGAATTCTTTTCGAACGTCAGTGTACGGCAGTTATAAAGGAATAGATGGTGTGCAGACTGGAGTTTCGACCGGAGGTTGATTGTTTAAACTCCCTATCTTTATTAGATGCTATTCTATCATTTTTATATTAGATTTTGAATTAATTGAGGGGAAAATAATCGCTATATTATCATTAGCAATGGATATCGTGTTGGTTAATTAAATTTATGCTTTCATAAACGAAGATTTAAAATGACTTCTCGAAGAGCCCTCTGACGTTGATTAATACAGTTGAACGTATTAACGCGACTACGATAATGTATGGCACTATATATGTAATCGTGCTTTTAGTTGGTCAAATTTGTCATTACTTACCCGGAAAAGTAACGAAACTTCGTTTTTGTATCGTCATTATTATCCTTGCTATTTAAAAATGCAGTTTGTTGCATGTCGAACACAATTGTTTATTATTTCAAAAGTTCATTCACGAAGAAGAGTGAGAATTTAAACTTTTTTTATCGCCTCCGGACAAAGATGCACAATTAATATCATTACTTTCTTGCAAATAATATTTATATGCCGAGATACGATTGTGATCGTTGCTTATTGTGAAGCTTACAGGTTTGCACGCCAAGTAGTACTCGATAAGGAATCACCTAAAGTATTATAAATTATTGAATGACCATTAAATCATAATCAACTACGGGAAGCAGTAGTAATGTAAAAGAGCAGCGAAAACGTTATAGGAAATTTTGAAAACACAATTAAAATGATGGGCCAGTGCTGGATCATATAATTGGCAAACATGTAGTAACTTAAGTACTTGGCCTCAATAATATGATTTCAATACTTTTTGTTAGAGGAATGCACAGCACTCCTGTACTTGGCGTAGTTTTTTACACGTAAGTGTTTTTGGGGGATATCACAAGTTTTTGTTGCTCAAAGGGATATAGAAGCTCTGTGCACTGAAATCTATATTTTTATAGATATAAAATATAAATGCATTGTGATTCCGCTAATCAAAAAAGTATATTGCGTTCTCGAAAATGTTTAATAGCATATAAATTTAATTTTCAAGTCCATTTTTTTAGAAATGCATAAAGATATATGTATACAATATAAAGAAAATATAACCTTGAATGCATATAATGGTGTCCACCTTGTTGAAGCCGTGTGGGGAACTTAAGAGAGGAGAGTGTGCTGGGTTATTTATAAACCAATAGAATATTATGGTTTGAGCAAAACGCCAAAGCGTCCCTCGTTTAAAACTTTCTGGACACCCTGGGCTTTCACATCTGATACCTGGACACGGGAAACTAGGGAGTGAAATACCTGGACACCCTGGACTTTCACATCCGACACCTAGATACACGAAACTACGGAGCCAAACACCTAGACGCCCTAGACTTCCACGCCCGAAACCTAGATGCAAGAAATTACGCAGCGGAAGACCTCGACACCCTGGACTTTCACATCCGACACCTAGATACAATATACTACGGAGTGGAACACCTGAACAACCTAGACTTCCACATCCGACACCTAGATACAGGAAACACATCCCATATCTCTAAAAACTATAACTTAAAATACGAGGAATTATGTCAAAGTACATACATACGTACACCCAAGTACATACACACGCACTTCACATGAAAGCCTTAATTATTCTATACTGTTGTGAAAGCACCCTTCTATTAACTGAAAATTCTGTGTGAACGGTAGCTTCACGTACAAAATGTATTTGATTGTGCTGTGTATTCGCAATTTATCAACACCATCCAGAGTACAAATAGGTATAGAAGGCAAAAAAAAAGTGGATGGACGTGCGAAGACGACGACGACGACGACGACGGACCTGAAATAAAATCATCTCGCTCGCCATGTGAATATGTCCTGATCCCATACATTAATCGTATTGGATTTGGTGGCAATCAATTCAGAACCCTTGATTCCTATAGTGAATGTATCAATAAATTTTTCTCACATACAGCCGTTCATAAAATATTTCAGTCGAAACACAGGTACAAGAGATGCTTCGAGTAAAGAGTCTCGGCTGGCCGTGCCCTGTACGGCAGGTTGCCTGTACTTGGCGCGAGACTCGACCGAGTCTCTTGATGATTGTGTCAAACCAAAAATTGTGGTAGATTACAATTAAGGAAAATCTTACGTAGATGTTTCCGATCAAATGTCGTCATACTGCAATCCTTTACGCAAATCCGTAAAATGGTATAAAAAAATTGTTTGAACTTTTTTAGAATACTGCTGTCGTAAATGCGTGGATAATATATAATAGTCTCGCAAACAATAAAATTTCAAGCGTTGAATTTAGAAAACAATTAGCTATGCAAATGATATCACGCGAAGATAATAATTCTTTGCCCATAGCACCAAAAAGAGTTCGCCATGAAATTAAAAAAAAGGAGGGTATATTTGATTTAGTTAGAAAACTGTGCAAAATTTGCTATTTGTAAATTTGCTAAAAAGTAATGTTAAAAAGTTTGACTCAAAATCGGCAAAAAATTGTACTATAAAAGTTGTAACATTTTGTGATGGTTGTCCAGACAAGTCTCATTTATGTCTGCCATGTTTCAACAAGGTTCACCGCAATATGCCTTTATAATTTGAAATAGATTTGTAAGTAATAATATTACACATATTTGAAGTAAAATGCTTTATTTTTTTATGCATTTGGACTTTATTACAATGGTTATGTAGGAGCTTGCTACTCGTCTGGTAGAGTAAACGTTCGACCTTGTGTTTGTTAAAATAATTCCTTAAAAATTAAATTTATTGCTTTGTCTAATGCATATTAAAATTTATATCTTTTTCTGGTTAATTATAGCTTTGTAGTATTGAAAAAAATGTAAGGCATACGTCTTAAATGACCTTTTTTAATCTTTAAAGTGTGGGTCGTATACGCCCCACGCGGTCTGAATGGAAAATCTTCAAAAATTGCCGTGGCACGGAACGTGTTAAGAACATGAACCTATATTTTTAAGAAAAAGTCGAGAATTGAATCTTGAACGTCTCGTGAAGAAAATTATTAGGGATGCCCTAAGATAACTTAGGGCCCTACCAAGCTTTAATGTGGATACCATAATATGAATTTCTATATGACTGCCTATTAGGGACCTTATAAGGAAATTTTAGGGTTGCATGGCGAAATTTAATAGGGCGATACTACGGCAATTAATTCAGGGCCTGGTTAGTCTTAATCATGGTAACAAGTACGCAAATCAGTAATGATTTTGCCGAATAAGGGCCTCATAAGGCAATTCTAGATTTCCATGACGAAACTTAATAAGGCCTTTGGAGGGTTATTACTTAAGGGCCCAGTCAGACTTGATCATGGTAGCATGTACACAAATTAATATACGAAGTTTCGCATTCAAAACAAGTCACTTTTTACGTTTTGGTTTGCCGTAATGGATTCGCCATTTCGAATTTCTAAACTTTTTCTTACGTTCAGATTCGAAATCTTTTACCACGAAAACCTCCAAGTAAAAAGTTTTATATAAGTCAAATCACTTTTTATATATTGGTTGGCCTTATTGTATCGGCCATTTTGAATTTCTCAACTTTAAGTTTAGATTCGAAATCAATGGCCTCAAAAATCCCCGATTACCGAGTTTTATACAAGTCAAATAACTTTTTGCATTTTGATCTGCCATATTGGATCCGCCATTTTGACATTTTTTTACTTTGAGTTCAAATTCGCAATTCTCAACCTCAAGAACCTTCGAATACCGAGTTTCAATCAAATCCACGTGATATCTCGGTAACTGTTATCCTATATGCACCTATTATGGAATTTATGTATAAAAAATTAACATAGTCGGTTTGGTCTAATAGTTAGCGTGCTCGACGTTAGGTAGTTAAGTAGGTAGGTCTTAGGTTCGAATCCCGCAAATGTTACGTCTCGGAGAGCATATTACAAAAATATATGATTTCTTTTTTTTTTAATAAAATAAAATTATTAATATTACTACATAACTGCCCCTTGCGAAAATTACGTCCTGGAATTAATAATTAACTTATGTATTGGTTATAATAATCAATTGAATAGTAGTGGAATCCTGTAGAGGCCCCGATCATTTACCCTTGTAGGGTCCTGAAGAAACAAGTGTGACCGTTCTTTAAGGTAGCTATACCGCGCTGCACACTAGTCAAATGAGGGCTACACTTTTCAATGAATTTTTACAGTTAAATGTATTAATTAACAGTAGTGGAGGGCGATTTGTATTACAACACGTGTCTTTAACCTAGAGAATCATTAATAGCAATGTATTTGCTAAAGTATTAATTGATCAATGCTAATTTCCATAAAGGTACATTTTCGTCGAGTTTTTTTAAAGAATAAACCGTAATTTTGTATCAATTTTAATGTGCCATAGCTCATTCTCTTTCTAGAAAGTTGCTCTACAAATTCACTAAATAGATTTATCGTAGTGTTGACCGTTCAAAAATTACAACCTATTGTTTAGCCGGCGAATAAAATTCTTTATAAACAACCTGCTGTGATTTTTAAACGGTTAATACTACAACCATTTTACACGGTGAACTCGTAGAGTAACTTTCGAGAAAGAGAATGAGTTATAGCACATTAAAATTGATACAAAATTACGGTTTATTCTTTAAAAAAACTCGACGAAAATGTACCTTTATGGAAATTAGCATTGATCAATTAATACTTTAGCAAATACATTGCTATTAATGATTCTCTAGGTTAAAGACACGTGTTGTAATACAAATCGCCCTCCACTACTGTTAATTAATACATTTAACTGTAAAAATTTATTGAAAAGTGTAGCCCTCATTTGACTTGTGTGCAGCGCGGTATAGCTACCTTAAAATCGTTACACAGTTTAAGCTCGATCTATTCCCTCTGAGATACAGCAGATTATTTTCATAAAATCACTGTGCATAATTTTGTCGAAGGCGACAGTACATTAGCTTTCGCTATTCAGCCTAGACCGCCATGTAGAGAAATCTTGTCAAAGTTCTGAGGAGAACATTGCGATCTACCTCAGAAACTTCAGTTGTGGCGATATGGTTTTGATCTATTATCCTCACCGTGATTAGTTGAGTCGCACGTAGTGCCATAGCCAATAGATAGGCAGAACGCCACCAGGGCTAAAATCCTAACACAGGCGCATCCTCTGTTCTTCAAAGGCAGGTCAGAAAGAGATAGGAATAGACAATAAATATAGGACATTTCCCTGACAATCCTTTCCTACAATACCGACATTTACTTTAAACGATTGTACTTGACGAACATTGAAAACTCATAAATAATTTAATAAATTTTTGTTATTTATTTTTACCATTTAAGCTTGCGTCAACTAAGTTCTTAAAGACGCCAGCCCCGAGCACTTACCTACATCCCATTTCGTACACTCATGACGAGCGTACGAAATAGCACTATCGACAAACGTTACAGTACCAAATCTCAAATAAATCGCAAGTAAGGAGAAATATATGCTTCAGAGTGTTAAAAAATAAAACTGATCGCAACCGTATTTGTACACTTAACGTGACCAGCTTGTAAACGCAATGCGGTGAGGTATGTCGGTATCAA
Organism: Trachelus stipa; assembly: GCA_036026315.1. Lineage (NCBI taxonomy): Eukaryota > Metazoa > Arthropoda > Insecta > Hymenoptera > Cephidae > Trachelus > Trachelus stipa. The sequence goes on from JAYRCB010000229.1 coordinate 30,825, forward strand.
CAGGTATGTCGAGAGTCACCGCTCACTCTTCTGTCTTACCTCACCGCACTGCCTCCACAAGCTGGATGCCATTAATGACTCGTGATCGCACACTCTCTTTCTCTCTTGCACTAACCCTGTATGACTCGGCTGTGTAATTCAAAAAGTCTATCTCTTTCGCTTCTTATCGGGTGTTAGTTATTCTCGTCATACAGCGTTAGTGTGAGAGAGAGAAAAGGAGCGTGCGAAGTAAGATGTTGGATATAAATTTATCCTTTTTAAAAATGATTACAAAATGAACTTTCCTTTAATTATAATATAAATATTATATAAGAGTGATGCTGCTCGATTCAACTGTCAATTCTCATTGGCTTTCTCTCGACTGTTTCTCTATGAAGACACCTCAGTTTCGGATGTCTCTTTATCTTATCGGTAATGCTCCTGTAGTCATCATAACTTGCGTTCGGATATGTAGTGTCATTTGGGGGAACTGTGCGCAGCGGGTAAATGTGCACACCCCCTTTTTCACCAAATGAAGTGAGGTGCTTGAGTAAGGAAATAGTTTGGGCAAACAGAAGTGACGCGTTTCCATTTTTCTTTAAAGAAACGAAATTGAACCTTTCCAAAATATTTTTTTCTATCACGGCAAATAATTTGACGCCTAAGTCTGGATTAAAATTAAAATAAATTAAGTTTTTTATGGCAGCAATTCATTTGAGAATAATATCCCGCAAAAACTTTAACGTTATGCTCCGTGCCAGCAGAGTTATGGGCTTTTATGTACAATTTGTCTCTCTGGACATCATACGTGATGAGACGATGAATTCGTTATATAAATTCTTTATTTATGATTATTTATTGATGATGTATATTTTGTTTCAGCTTTCAGTCATTACGCCGTGAAAATACATCAGAAAAAAAAACCTGAACGTGTACCTGTTACTGAACAGCAAATTTCTCGAGCCGAAGAATTCACAAATCGTAAAAAAAGTAAAAGAGCTGCTACAAGTGCGATTGCTGTTAGCCAGTCTTCTCTGCGAAAAAGATTTAAACTTTGCAAAGTTGCTTCTTCAATGGGTCGATGGAAGTCAGCTTTCAATGGAGAACAAGAAACAGAATTTATGAATCATTGCAAGCAAATGGATGAAAGATACGTTGGGTTGACTATAACCGACTTAAGCCGCTTGGCTTGTGAGTATGCTACAGCGAATATGATCGGAAATCGCTACGATACATCATACGAAATGGAGGGGCAAGACTGGATCGAGAATTTTTTGAAACGCCATCCGGAATTAGTTGTCCGACAATCGACAGCGACTATCGAACTATCGGATCCAACAAAGATAAAGTGGATCGTATTTCTAAAAACGTGAATGAGTTGTATAAGAAACACAAGTTTCGTCTAAATTGTATTTTTAATATAGACGAGACGGGGATGAGCACTGTTTCTGAGAAAACTCCTAAGGCTGTGACAGTAAAAATTGATCTTCTTAGATTTATTCGATGTGATTCATTAATAAGTCGATCTCAAAGTCTCGTTGATCTCTGATTACCTGTAGATCTAGTTGTGCATAGCTTTATCTGTAATTATTTAGATTTTTCCAAAGAATAATTACCTATTAAGAAGATGTATAAGTTTCATTGAGATAATTTACTTATTTTATTTAAATATTAATCGTTAAAGCATTTATATTTGTAGCAAAAAATAATGCGCTCACTTACCCCACGTGCGTTCACTTAACCCACAGGAGTGCACACAATTGTCCGCAACACTGATCAAGTGTGCGCATTCTGAGTTTTCTTAATTAATATTCGAAAATGCTTCGTCAGATAAAGAGAACTTAGAATATCATTGAATTACTGATTTAATATTGCTCAGAAGCCAGAAATTCGCATTTGGGTCCAATTGAGTTTGTGCGCAACTGGGTATCAGCCCTCCACTCTTACCTCACCGTGCCACGTCCATAAGCAGAACACTAATAATGACGCTTTGCCATCAAACGTTAACAAATATCCAAATCTACTTAGATATCTCTTGCATAAGTCTTGTATTAATAAAAAGTAATATATTGTTACGATCACTTCCTGAAATATGCGGAATATGATTATGTTTTTACGTTCGATATGAAAAAGGAACGATTGAGCGTTATGAAGATTCAGTGAATGTTGATTTAGAAAAGGTAATTAGGATGGTTCGTTGGTCAGATTTGCCAGTGTTAAACGGTACGTCCACGCGTTATGTCAGCCCTGTCTTTGACTGCTTATTTATTGCTAAAGCACGCCACTTGTATAGTATTACTACAACATGGGTGCGCTATCCGACTGAGCTGCTTGGTTTAAATCTAATTTAAACCACTCGGTTTCTAATGATTGCCTAAAATCGTTAGTATATCCACGTGATATGCTAATTGTTCCAGTAGATAAAGAATCGGAAGAAATAGGAAATAGGTTCACGGGGAATTTCCCGATCTATGAGGAGGATGGTTCCCTGAATCTGATATGATATCCTGATTATTGGAATGAGAACGAAATATAACTGAACGAACTGATTGTTTCTTTGCTCGGGTATTTTTGGTCTGTCTTATGTAAGTTAAGTATTCTGGATATGAATGAATTGTTGCGTGTACCTGATTATGTGTGAATATACTCATAAGCTTACCCTAATAATTACCAGGCAATTCGACCGTTCTTTATTTTATAATTTCCTTGGAAATAGTATTAGTTCAGTGAGGTGGTTTGGATGGAACCTCGGTCCAGATGAAGTTGTATCAGACTTTTGTAAATGATAGTAGTGATGATGATTCACAAAACTTGCAGAATAGAGTCATCAGGTATGCTTCACTTGTTTAACTGATTTGAATGATTATTCTTAGACTTGACTTTGATACTTGACTTCTGTATGTAACAGCTCTGAAGAATTGAATTAAAGATGAAAAGACTACAAGTATTTAGAACTCTAGAATATTAAACTTCAACTTAGACTTTGATCTTCTCTTACAAGACTTCCGCTTTACTATTCGAATAGAACAGCACAGAACTCGAAGTCTGACTAGTCTCACAGAACGACTTATTAGTCTCTGCAACCCTATTTAACGACTTCGTTTCTTATCCCTTCTATTACTTCTTCTGAATTTGATTGGTCTTTGATTCCCTTTCTTATTGACTCGTTAACAAATCAGACCACTAAGAATTATCTGTCTGTTGCTGCATACCTGAGTCTTCCAATTCAGTACCTGAAACCTCGCGAGTACTGCTAGTCTCGAGGAGCTTCAGGTTTATCTTTTATTTCAAGACATAATAAAGGATTGGTATGACTTATGAATATAATGCCTGATATCATAATAAACGTAACATTTTCCGGTCGTATAAAAGATGACGTAATTCATAACTGAGGATTCCAACAATATAAACGGAACATAAAACAAAGCAAAAATGTAAACTAATAAGTATAAGTCATAGGAGTTGATTATATTAGACGATTGGTCGACTTATATACTTGTCTAGTACTGTCGGTAAAGATAATGCATATGTAGTGTGTATAGTATATGTATGGGTTGGAGTATAACAATACATGTAGGTGGCCATGGATATAAGTGGCTGTGTATATGTATAGGTGGGCGAATGTCGTATGCCGAGACGTAAAAATATATTGTGACATGACCTTTCGACTCAAGGTCATAAGGCGACTTCTGCTACCGATTTAGATAATATTCTCGCTTTCTGATTCCCATCGAATTGCCACCCTGCTCAGAAGCTACGCTTTTGGATTAATTTGTACAGTTACGCCAAGCTCTCGAAAGATCTGTTATTGTTCCCTGGGAAAGCGGCCGTGGATAATCTCTAGTTATTATGTACCGATTAGTTAAGGAATGCTTTCAATTTAGTTTAAAAGGATGTTTCGAAATAAAGGATAAGAGTTATCGGCTGTAAGGATCTCGAAGAATGAGAATGACTAGTTCTTGAATTTGACTATTGTCAAAGCAGTCTGTATTCGGACACCGATTGAGGTGCTTCGAGCTGGCTTGTGCTCCTGTGCTATCTGTTCATAGTTTTTCTAACTCCCTTGTGCGGTATATAACGATCTCGCTTTTGTAGTTCTCGCGTTGCTTTCACTGTATCCAGAAAATCCTATCGTTTTTCTGCGTATATTTAGGAGGTACAGTGCTGTGTTATAGTGCAATACCCACCTGAGTGTCTGCTGGATAGAAATTTTGGCCTTCACGGTTTGGCTGAATCACCATTAGTGAGGATTCCCAATTTATTAATTGGTAAAGTGTTTCCGATTTTATAGCTTTGATTCGTTCTGCTACGTGCTCGATTCATTGATCTATATTTCCAGCACTATTTACCTCAAACTAGAAGCACGAGCGACCGTGCATTTCCGTAGCCGTCCGCTCCCGTTTGTTTATCTATTACGTCCAACGCAACGCCAACCCTTATTGCCCCTCAGCATCTCTCAGTTCCCACATTAGCAAAAGGTCAAGGACCATAACCATTGTAACTGATCCTTGACGAACATGCGTTACTTGCTATAAGTTATAGATCCCCCAAAAACACTTACGTGTAAAAAACTACGCCAAGTACAGGAGTGCTATGAATTCCTCTAACAAAAAGTATTGAAATCATTATCGAGGCCAAGTACTTTAGTCACTACATATTTGCCAATTATATGATCTAGCACTGGCCCATCATTTTAATTGTGTTTTCAAAAATTCCTATAACGTTTTCGCTGCT
>JAYRCB010000231.1:0-124753 GCA_036026315.1 Trachelus stipa
ATTCTAGCTTTCTGCGTTAAGGGATCTTTCAAAATTTCAAGGAAAAAGCCCTAAACCCAGCCGTTTCCGAGATACAGTCTCCCAAAGGTGTACTCGAATGAATTTGCTCGACCCGACCAAGGAAATAGGAAAAGTAAGACAAGCACAATGGAAAGTGAGAAGGGAAAGAGTGAACATAGAAATAAAGAAGTTAAAAAGTAGAAAAGTAAAAAATAAGTTTACAGAAATAGAGAAGAAATAAGGAAAGAGATAAATCAGAAACTAAAGAATGAAATATAAAGAAATAAGGAAGTAAAGAAGAAATATAATATAGAAATAGAAGGTTGGAAGTGGATATGAGGGGTGGTTCCAAGAGACCAGTATAGGAGACCGGCTCGAAGAAGAATAAGCGCTGCGCGTCCGGCCACTGCCTCGGCGCTCCCCCCACTCGTCGCCTGCCCCCACTCGCTAAGTCCTGCGCGAAGAATTTGCGCGCACATAATTTTGGGCAATTTCCAGTGCTTGGCCGGAATTTCTGATTTCTAAGTGTTAATATTTTACTTATTATTAATATTTATTAGAAATAAAGACTTCACGATACAGTTACAATAGTAGTATATTTTATTATTTATAATATGTACAATTAAAAATAACACTTTCTTTACAAAATATAATCCTGTACATTATGCATTTGCCAAATCTTCGCGATCGGACCGATTGGCACTATCCTTTTGTGTGCAGAAAATAAAAGACAGTGGATGGTATTTATTAGTCTCGAGATTATCTGAATGATAAAGATGACTTTTGTGTTTATGCTTCCTTATTTTTCTCTTTTTCTACTTTGTTAATCACTTGTACCCTAGGCTCGAAATAATCGGCGATGAAGCCACGCGTTACGAGAAATAAGATTTAATCAATGAACTATATAGATGCTTAATATCTTAAGATAATTCTAGGACTAGATCACCTATACGAACGAGTTCGAGAATATCTCGTTAAGCCTCCAATAGTTTTCCGCCATTTCTTTCTCATTGAAAAAATCTTTAATATACCTAGATGTATCGCATCGATTGAATTTCGAGAACAATACATTATTCGTACAGTTTCCTTGGACATTAAATAATTATTAATTCTAGATCGAGCGCGATGATCTTGAGTGATGTTAATTACAATTAATTAATTGCGCTAAAACGGCCATTTGTTCGCGGCGGTCTCCATAGTGCTCTTACAATTTCTTTCATTTTCCTAATTCGCCACAAAGTTTGTCGAACAGAATATAAATACAATTTTGTTAAATCACTAAAGCAAAGTTTCTTGTTCAGATCACTGAGATACAGACTTTCTTATAAATCTTTCATCGGAACAATTCATTGTTTACCTTATTTTTCAAATTTTTGCATTTTCATACACACCATCATCATTTGCTTCTAACTCATATGTACGAGAAATATAAAAATACCTGTTCGTACAGTGATTTTACAAAGACTGTCTGTCGATTCCTTTTTTCGTTATTCATTATCATGGAAAACTGTATTTTAATGAAAGGAATTCATTTAAATCTGGCGCCTTTTCTTATCCACGCTTACAACGGGATCATAAAAAGGATTCAATAGTTTTGAAAGACTCGACAAAAAATAACGTAGTCCTTCCTCGAGGATTTTGAAATTCACAGTGAGTGGAATCAGTATGAAATCTGTTAAATTGTCTAAGTTTATAAAAAATATACAATTTCAAGATTAATGTCTTGTAACGAATCCAATACAGACTTGTCTGAGACTTTCTTTAAGTTTGACCGCCATTCTCATTGTGATAATGAACGTATATGAAATAAATTCTTTAATACTAGACTACAAAGCACAGGAAATTTTGGAAAAATTTTTCAATATTAACAGCGACAATATTGTAACTTGTCAGTAAAATGTCTGGAATAAGTCTGAACATTAAATTCTGTACCATGGATCAAATCTGTATCCACTACAAATACATTTAACAAACATTGGTATGCGTCCACGAAAAATGTTGTTTCTTTTTTAATAAGATGGACGAGGAAATGAATCAGTCTGTTACGGATTTGACAAAAGGAAGAAATTTAAACAGCTGGTCGCTATTAATTTTGGTAAGTTTACGAGAATCGAGAAATCTTCTACATATCTATTAGCGCTTTCACTTTGTACGAAGGCAACTATGTCAAGACACATATGTACGCGTACTAATTGTACACCTATGGTTTGATAACACCACTGGACAGACGCTGAACAATGAAACTACTTGTAAGACACCAAAAAGTCATTTTCTACCTAACACCTTTTAGCCACTACTGGAATAATTATTACAAACTAGCTAAATGACTTCTAGTTTAGAATTGAATCTCTTTTTTTTTAATCCTGAGCTAACTAGCCAGACAGTACACAACTTCTAGTCATCTTTAAGATGTCTAAACGATAACCTCTGTTGCATTAGACGTCTTTAAAGCGACTTTTGGACTGTTTGCGTTGTCTGGGCAAGTCTTCAATTAACCAACTACCAATTAATTGACATGAATCCATCGAGCGCGTAACGAAGCAATTGGATGAAGTAGAGAACGTCAAGCTATTTCATTGCAGCATCTTCCATAGGCAGATCCTCCGAGTGTCTCGTTAAATCGGTTAATATGAATTTAGAGTTTTTTCTTGTTGGGAGATCAGAAAAGTTTTCCGAGTCTTTGTAGCAGGGTTTGTCTGTAATAAAAAAATTTACCTTTGTCATCACAAAATACAATAACAATTGTTTCTATAAACAATAGCTTTGGATTCACCAGAGGCAAGTACCTGTCGATTAAGGTTTTCTTGGTGCATCAAAGTCCTGATCTCCGACCAGGTAAAGGAATTGGAAGGCAATGGCAAGTAAACTAATCCCCAGGAGGTCGCCCATGGAGGTGAGATAAGGAATGGCCGAGTTGTCAGGATCGATTTTTCGCTTCCACATCCAGTGGATCATTATGTAGGCTATATAAAGTAGTGCAGCCACTTGGAGCATCGCGGCGCACAGGTAGACGAAGACGAAGAGTGGAGTTAACGAGGCCTTACCATCCTTCATGTAATTGATCATGTAGATAAAAATTACGTGACCTGGTATCACCATCGCCATTAGAACCCTCGTTGTCCTGGCATGTATACCTGTGAAAGAAAATTAGAAAAATTTGAGTAATCGATTAACTGCTGTAAAACTGGTACAAAAAGGCCATTGACTATTGGCCTTATTGAAAGAAACGGATTTATAATTGGAAACTGCAAATCTGAATAGCATCTGATCAGACGTAAAAAAATCATTGTCAAGTGATAAATTGTGCACTTTAACGCATCGTTGGGTGCAGTCAAATAAAATTGCATAAGTAGGACATGATGAGATTATGGTAATCAGTGCCTGGTTACATTCCTGAACTATATTGTTAAGTGTTAAGTTGTATAAATAATCAAGTAAATGTTATCGATAAATTTTTGTCCAATGGACATGAGAAAAACTGAAATCCCATAATACAAGATTGAGCAATTCATTAAAAAATAAATAAAATCAGTCTAACTCGATTGTCTAAACGCTTGAAATTCATTAGTTCTTCACTTCCGTGACGATGTGGGTGGGTAGGGATGCTGAATAGAGTGGTCAGTGTCCAGTGACTTGATCTTGTTAGTGGTCCACTTGAGGACTTCGAACAAATAGGTACATCAGCACTCGGATAAGCAACTCAGCATGATTCTAGCACCAACAATATTCCAGCTATAAGTTGCCCAGTTCAAATACAAAATATTTATCAGAAACGTGTCGCGTTCATACAACTTCTAGAACAATTGTTCAAAAAACGATTGCTCAATTATATATAAAAACTAGACTTATGCTTTGAATGAAGTATTAGAGTAGAATGAATATTTAAAAATCTAATACGTTTTACTTGACGTTTAGCCATGATCAATATCAAATTTGAAAGCAGACAAAAAAGTAAAAACTGCCATAAGAGTGACAACCACATTACACGTTACCTTTGCCAAAAAAGTTGGCAATGGGTGTTATGAAGATGACAGGATGCGTGTGTCCTGGTGGGATAAGAAGTGTCCCGAGATCAGCTTGCTTGTGCAACGCAGTTGATATCCTGCTAGCTTGAACAGCTACCAGGTTTCCACCGACGCCATTAATGACCGGTTGAAACACGGTAAGATTTTCGTATCGGGAGACCATAAATTCCAAGATCAACCCTCCGCAACTGTGTTAATGTAAATAAAAATAAATAATTCTTTCCCTAATTTATTTAACAATCACAAAATGTACCTGCTGATAAGCATGGCGATCATGACTGGAGTCCATCCAGAGTACAGTACGTTATTGGTGTACTTGTTCTTCTTGGCTATCCAAACCCAGAGTGGCGTGATGAGGATGTAACAAGCAATAATCAGTGGTGCCAACCAATCCTGCTTGTCGATGGCCTCGTAGAGGATTGTCGAGATCCACGATAGGAGGGCCAATGACGTGATGTCGCCCAAACTGGCTGCTATCGGAGTTGCTACGTTATCAGGATTGATGTGACAATGACGGGACAGGACGATGACGCCTGCCGTGATCAGCCCGAGAACAAAGGACGCCAGAGATGCTGTGACGAGGCTGCTTGCACATAGAAGATACGAATGGTCCAGCGAAACCGTGCCGTTGCGCAAGGCGCCCATAACAATGGCTACCACCGAACCCAAAAAACCAACAACAATGGCTTGACACTGTAACAAAGAGAATTTTTTGATAGTTACTACTGACTGTCGATGCATGCCAATGATTATAACGTAGCAAGGTGCCATAGTGATTATATAAAAATTTGATAGATTCGATTCAAGATAATTAGTTAATTTTTAATTTATGCTATGGAATATTTTTAGCGAAATTTCCAATTTTCATACTACTTTTACGTTACAAAAACAATTGTATTTCTTCCACCTCATTTCCATGGGAAATTCTTCTTCGGCATACATTCGTTTACTGCTATTTCGTAATGGCGATATACCGAGTATCTTCCTCACAGCCAACTTGAAGGAGATTCTATATGTGTTTGAATAAGAGCGAACCCGGCGCTTTACGTCGCCGCGTCGCGACGCCTCCCGTCTGATTCTACAAACACGTTGTGCGACCGTTTTTCTAGACTGATTATGCGAACGTTTTCCAAGAAGATGACGCGTAAGGTTGATTGACTGTTTGCGAATTCTCCTGTAATAACAGTCATTGTACTTGGCGATGAACTTTTTTCAGGGTTTTCGTTGTTGTACTAAAACAAGAATATGGAAACGAGGTACCGAGCAAAATGAAGAATTACGTGAAGACAGGTGATTATCTTGTGATATTTTAATAATTAACCAAACAACGTGACACGTTACCCATATAGGTTGGTACCGAAGATCATATCAAATTCAAACAAGTCGAGAATCCGAAGGCCACGTACCGTCAGCGCCCGTGAATAAATAATAAAAGAAAATTATGGCATTACTGATAACGGCGGTTTGTGCATGGAAGCCAATATCTTGAAAGTTTCTGGTCCAAAACCTGATTGAACTACCGAAAACCGATTATCACCTTGATTACACGAGAATCATTTTTGGCAGATGCTGCTGCTGTGCAATAAAAATTTTAATTATTAGCTAGTTTGAGCTTATAAAGAAAATATTAGGATATCAAGTTACCCGTACTTAATAACCGCTGAAAAAATTAATTTAAAAGAAGTGACTCACTTGAATTAAAACGAGATTCCCAACAATCATGTACCACTGCTGCTTAGGCGTATCCATGTGCCCAAGATTGGCTTGTGTAGAGAGTCGCGAGGCCAGGGTCATTTCCAGATTACCCTTCAACCCCAAAAGTGCCGGTACAAGAATCATTAACTCGTTAACACTTTTGAACACCACCCAATGCTAGAAAAAAGATTACAAAAGTTAACATAAAGTAATTGAATGACAAAGAAAGAAAAAAATTGTTGTACTGTAGTCACAATTGTTAATAATATTGAAACTAAAAAGCATCTATTATTGCCGTAAATTCGTACAAGTTTGCTTTATAGATTTGAATCTTTATTAATTAACTATAGTTTCCAAACAAAAGCGTCATTGTTGTATGAAATGAGTCGAGGGCGCCACTGGCGGGACTTACTTGTACTAAATCGAGGACAAGTCCAGCGCCCACCATTCCAAGACCAGCGATAAGAAAAGGGATGAAAACTTGTATCGTTATTGCTAAGTAGGATTCGCCGGATTCGGCGTCAGCGCCGTATATCTTGCTCTCGGCGACGACGTCGGGTAAACGGCCGCCGCCGTCGCCGCCAGCGTCATCCAGCATCGTCACCTCGACGCATTCCTCAGTCAGATGTGCCGAAGCTGCAGCAGCCCCCGGATTGGATAGGGAGGCTGTGCGCGATCGGCCAGTTGTCGGTGTCATCCTGTGCGAATTCCGCTTGCTATACAGCAGAGGTTCCTTACATTGTGCACCACTGTTGACAAAAATTGTATATTGTAAAATTGCAGAAATATAAATTCTCAAAAGATATGAATATGGAATTTGTAAGAAATGAAATTTTTTTATTTTATAACAATCTCATAACACGTAGAATACATTAAATTGTTTGTGAGAAAAATAATAAACGTTATTAATTTCACACGCAGTTTTAACTCGACGTTTTTCGTTGTTTCAGGGAATTCTTCGTATCTCGCTAAAAATTTGATGTAACGATTACGTCATAATGACGATGATAATTAAAACTCGTGGAATCGTCATTAATTAAATTATTTTTCACGTATTCCTCTCCCATATACAAAAATGAAATCCAAAAAAACATTGGAAACAGCACAGACGAGAAAGAAGTCCAAAAGTCACGAAAAGTGATAAAAAAATGATAAAAATTCATAAGTACTTAATAAAATTTTAACGACGCACAACTTTTACACTTAAAATATATCACTCCCGCGAATATCCGATTACTCGTGTCCCACGAATTTCTAACTGAAAAGTTTTAAAGCGTGCAGCGAAAAAAAATATATATCTATATAGATATAAATTTTCTTTCCATCGTCAATTCCACAATGAATTAACATACTTTTCAAATTTGATGGAACTGCTCGTCTGTAGGATTGGTTGTCTCTCTGACGGCTGCTGTACCGGATGTTGATGTACCTGACCCTCTATCATCTTACTACTGGGGCCCTCGCGCGGCTTGCTGCTACCAATATATAGCCATTGCTCTTTAAGAATGATAAGATTCGCCAAACACATACTAATTCGCCGTCGTTATTTACGAACGCGTAAATAACGCCGATTGCGTAACCTGTCTTAAGGTGTGCGTAAGCTAGTACGAGTGCGAGAGAGAGAGAAAGAGAGAGAGAAAGGAAAATATAACATTACCGAAGTGGTTTGCGTATCGTCGAAAACTCCTATAAATCTCATCCAAGAGACAAAAGCAGTACTTGGAATCTGATTGGAGTTCCGGACGTAGCACGCGAATTCGTAAGAATAACGAAAGAAATTTTCAAACTTGACATTTCAAAAACCGTCTTCGCTCCATTTCCGATTACGCATAAAACATCCCTCGTTTCATCGACATTACGTAAAACTTATACAATACCTTTAGTCGATAACGATTACGTAATATGGGTTCATTGTAAATTTCAAAAATAAAATCCCTTTATTCATGTTCGTTTCCATTACGCAATCCTCGTCCTGGTTGTATCGCAATGACGATTACGTCATGTCAACAGGTGGATTCAATGATTTTCTTCGTGAATTTTCGAATCATTTATATTTTGAAATTAACTAACAGATGTAAAAATCTTTGAAAATATATTAAAAACAATTTTTTCTCATCTAATCGCAAAATTATTGATCGTTAACGTCAGAGCTATTGTCTCGTGGCTAACCTAACCTTACTTTACCGCGTGGACATCAAAGTACGAGAACACCAGAGTAGCCGAGGGTTACGTTACACGCGTTTCATCTGTCAATGACACGAGCTAATCAGCTACGTACAGTTCTCCAATGTAAGTTGAATGTAACCGATACAGAACGCCGATGTCGGCATGTCACATTCGTGATCAAAGACCACCCACGTAAGTTTAATTCACATTGATAAATGAAAAAAACCAATTATAAATCAATTGCACAGCAGAAAATAAAAGTACAAATTTAGTTACACTTTTCGACCGATTCATAGTTCCTCACTCAGTTTTCAAATTTAACGGAAATTTCTCACGAGTCTTGAGAAAGGGTGCAACAATAAAAGTACACAACAAAGCAAAGTCACAGACAACAATGAAATTTAACAGTAAAAAGCTGCATGCCAACAGTCGTGCCATGTGCTTTAAAATTTTGAGGTTACAGACAGCCGCCAGTATGAACGTACCTGAAAAACCGTTCGGATCAAAAGCAAAGGACTCGATGTCGGTCGAACGTTCCAAATTGTTATCAATTTAAACAGCAAGTTATTCCAGGGTTAGTAGTCGTTCCTGGTACGGTGTGTATGATAGGAATATTGTTAACCAACGTCCAGCATCGGTGGTGGTTTTGGGGAGGCCGCGAGCGAGGCCGTTTCGTTCAAGGGTTACATCGCGACTGATCCCGAAAAGGACGTTAGTACGTCATGCCGACGTTATTGTCGCCAGTTTCACCACCAGCACCAATGCCACCACTCGCGAACCATCCTCTGTCTCACGTACAACTATGTCAGAACCAGTCCTGGCTGTCCACGAGACGTAGAGCGCGTGTAGGTAAGCGAGCAAGTGCGATTCTATCGATCCGCCATTGTTGGAGAAATACGCACGACCCTCGACACTCTCGAAACGACGCTTCGTCCGACGCCCACGTCCTCGATATATATTCCAATCTAACCTCTAATACTTAATACCTGTCTGGGTACGCGAATAACATAGCCCGAGAGAAATTCAGTTTTCCGTTTGATTACAGTTCAATGTATATATGTACATACACCCATCGAAATGGAACGAATCGTCGGGATTTTGTGTATCATGTGACATTTGCGTGATCCTCGAGCAAAATGGATATCTTTTTTGCTTTGGCAATTTCTTGGATGGAATTTCGAACAAATTCTTTTTATGGTTCAACTGGTTTTTGTGATCGTTTATAAATTTCAGTTCGTATATGCGACATTGGTAATTGGTTGTGTTGCTGTAAGTATGATATAGTTTGACGCTTGCTTTACCAACTGTCAAGGATTGTTCTTTGATCTTGTATTCAGCTGGAGCTATTTTTGGCTGTCTAATTATTATATTCGTGCGGGAATCGTGAATTCCTCGATTAAGTGTGAGACAGTTTGATCCATTAAAAGTGAGGAATGTGCTTGTTTTCGAGATGCACCTCGCTGGAAAAGTAGGTCGATCTATAGTGACGTCACTCTATATATCAAACCCTTTGACCTTAGGAAAGCTCCACGAGAATCTAGAACATTATAGTTATGAGATCGCTTGGATTTTAAAATGGACGGAAATGACAACTTGGAGTTAACATTCACCCCTTAAAAATTATACGATAAACAACATAAATTTTTAGAGATCCCAAACTCATTTTTATTTACGCTAATCGCAATAGTTACGTCAATTCGTAAATCAATCACTTTCTACCCTTCAGCAGTTATGTCAGATTTCGCAACACTAGTACTTGCCGGAGGGGCAGGGCAGTTTTGCACTGACATTATTGCTTATATACGTAGCTATGAGAATTAATTTATTTTACCGCTAAAATTCATGTTCAATAAATAAATAATATTGCAAAATAACAAAAATCTGGAATCTTCTAGGTCGCCAACGGAGTGTCGAAGGGTTAAAAAAGACGCTCAAAGTGAAAAAAAACTTTGTAATAAAAAACAAGAAAACCACTACAATGGAAGTTGCCATTTAAAAGAAATGCAACTAGTCTACAGGTCTTTCACGTGTTACATCACACTACTATCGGTACGCATAAACGCATATGACACTCACGCATGCACAATAATAATCATACAGTCCGGTTGACTCGTATGTGCCTACATGCGTGTTTAGAATGTTTAGCGTATCCTAAAGTGACAATAGCATATGTGTCAGCATAGATATAAGTAATACCAGTAGAAATACTAGTACTGTAGTAGCCACTACTTGGCTAGTGTCAGCCACTCGCCTCTAGTAGTACAGCAATTTGTATTCTGGTAACTTCTGGACTAGGTCACATCTATGGAGGCCCACTTTTCTGATTACACGGTTAAACGTTTGCATTTCGCTCGGGCAGCTTCGCTCATTCCGAGATCCAAATTGACCGTGCGGCAGAGCAGGTTGGTACGCGTATACGAATAACATGAAAAGGCATTAATTAACCATAGAATATGATACGAATTGGATTTAACGCAAAAATAAAAACTGATAAGCATATGATTATGAACAGGGTTCAGGAAATGGAGGTGTGAGTTATATATATATAAATAGGGATGTCCATTGACTGTTTCTTAAGGTGTTCATTTTCTGGTGGATTTACCTTATTTTAATTTTTTTTTAAATTTTAACTAAATAATAGCTTCTTGTTGATTAGACGGAAGCTGTCGGTTGATAATGAGAAGTGAAGCGTAACAAGTGTCTTTAATGGATAATGAAGCTAAAGTCAGTACGCGATGTTAAGTTTGATTCGTAAACGTCACTGATTACGTAAGTCGGTACTACGACGATAAGAGCGCGTTGACTTACGTTAGTAGCGTTAACGTGGCGGTCATTGAAACTTGTGCCACGGTTACGTTGAATTTTCGCGCAGGAAGCTCAGATTAGAGAAACGGAAACCGGCCGCAGGAATCATGCAATCGTTGCCGTGTGCCGTTGGACTTTTTAAGCTTCCAAAAGCGCCCGAGCGCCAGTGGTGGCGCAGTTGTTATGGTTTGTGAGTACGTAGTCCATTAGGGCACTCTCCTAATATGGAATTACGCGACCCTCTGTCATTATTTTGAGTAATTTTGTTAACGGCCTTAGTAAATTAAAACTTCTGCTCGTAGCAGAATAAATTCTATGATAAAGTGCGTACGGAGGGGTTAATAAAAAAATGTAAAAATTCCTACAACTGACAATTTGAAAATTATTGAATTTCGCGGTTTTTCTTTAACCACGAAATAAAGAAGAAGAAATTGGGTAATGTTAAGTTTACTGCAGCTCGAACGATCTTTTACGTAATTTTATTGAATATCAATGGAATTAAATGAACCGCGATAATTTATTCTTTCACAATTTCCTATCGGATTAGCGTAAATCTGCTTTATTTAATCTACGCGTTGTAGAAACGTTATTGATTCATTTCATTCGTCTTATCCGATGATTATAATTGTTTCATCCGACCGGTTTATGATGCAATCGGGGTATCCGTTACGTCATGTTATTCGCGAAAAAAAAGTTTACTTGAAGTGATGATTATTAATTGCAATTGAATTGAAATTAAAAGAAGACAAGAGAAAATTGCATATTAAACTTTACAAAAATTATTTTTTATTTATACGTACGTTTTACGTCGACGATACAATAAAATTCTTCACAAAAATTCATCAACCAATTTCGACCGAACGTATAATTCCACTAATTAAATGAGTCTAATGATTAGAAACTGAATTGAATTCGTCAATCGCAACGAGACTCAAGTGCCGATAAGACAGCAAGAAAATTATTGTAGCATCGTCGGTGAATAATGTTGTTTCGCAACGACTGTATGGAACGTACAACAAAATGACGTCACAGCCAACAAGATTTTCCTTCGCCCCCCGAAAATTCTCTTCGAGCGTCGGTTCACGTAAGTCTCTTACGACTGTCGATTACGTAAAGGACACGTATGACCTCGAGGGTATTTAACTTTGACATTGAAATGCCTGAATGGAATTGTGTAACTGGAACACATTCCTCGTATTCAAATCTGCGGCAATTTCCTGGTAATTTAAATTAAAGTGCGCGTACCCACGTGTAACTACTCGGTACTCGTTATATATACTTCATACGCACATACATACGCACGGAGAACACATGTCCGGAAGTCATAGAGGCTCGTTCAAGAAGCCGAAGTCTTAATCGGCCATTTTCTCACTGAACGTCATTTAATGTTTCGCGCACAACCACGTGTGGCCAATTAGTGTAATTATTCTTGATCAAATCAGCGTCTCTGCATAATGATACACTTTGTTTTTGATATCCTTTGCGTCAACTTTAACACAATTTTACAGATAAAAAATGCAATTAAGAATGTTGATATACGTCACAATTTGCATACGGATGAAATTTGAGGTTGAGGTTATGTCGACATTCTTTTTTTGCTGTACAATAATTTTCCAAGACAAACAAGTATTTCAAGGATAGATACTTTTGCTGTGTTGTTGTTCCTGTTGACGAGTCTACAACAACAAAGACAAGTTTGTTCTTTGTGCTTCGCTTGATTTCAAGTTCAATACTTTTGTTCCCCTATTGTCGTATCAGGCTCGATCCGTATTAAAGAACAAGTTTAAGGATCTCTTGGGGGAATTTACAACGCGCGATCGTCGGAATCCGTCGGTAACGATCGAATCGTACACGGTTGATGAGTTAAATGCCTATGAACCGAACGCGGTGCACTCAGGGTTTATGCAGGCTTTGCTTATCTAATTGACATTGTGACAATGTTCAGGGCCGTTTCAGTTGCACATGTCAATGCATACAGTGTGCTTTATTATTTTTGAACATTTGGAATTACTTTGTTCAGTTTGTGATTGTTGAAGCGATAGTGGATGTACTTTATTACAGTGAACATTGTTTAAGGCGGTAATAATAATGTTGGCGTTGATGATTGTAACGACGTGGACGTCTACGACGATAACGACGATGAGACATGCGTTATGTCAGTAAATTATGATGCACAAACAGCACTGTCAACTTCAATGAGGTTTCTTGACACATGATAGGAGGTGAGTGATAAAAATGTCGAAAACGCGATACACGTTGCATGTGCTACTACAACAAGAACAATAACAAAATAGACAAGACGCAACAGTAGTACAAGAACAAAGAAATATGATTTACAATGTTGATTTCAACAAAATGGCGGGGCCACAAAAAATATTAATGGCTAAGGGACGTAAACGTGCTCGATGTATCTTACGAAATCAAACGTTCTTATCAGCATCGAGCACGTGCGACTATTTACGTTGGCAGCGTAATCGTGCAAATAGAAAAATGTGCTTATGAAATTCGCTACTGAAGAATTTAACGATGAAAACCGTAATTTCGTATGAGATAAAATTAAAGAAGATATATGTGTAAGATATAAGATACAGATCCAGGAATATATTATATATATATTAATATATTGCACATAAAGTAATGAACGAAAGTTGATTAATTAGCAAATTTTGAATATCACTCGGTCATCAAAATAACAAAGCGACATGTTTAATTTACCTATGACGTAGTTTAAGCTGTCCGGCCATATTTGTTGCTGTTGATGGACAATAGAAACAGTTTTGTCGGCGGTGCTCACAAAACTACTAACGAAACCGGTAAAGGCTTAAGTATTGTTCGCAATCAGCCGTCAGCTGTCATTGAAACTTTCATTGAAAATGAATTATCGGATGTTACTTGCACGTGATGTCGTCACGCCGTTTTTTGCGAACGTGGCAATTTTTGCGAAGGCTGATATACAGAATTTATGCTTGCGAACGCGCGTCTCGTACTAAACTCTAGTCTTCGATGATCGACACACACTCTGTGTTTGAACATAATTAAAAGAGAAACGCCCGATTGTCAGTTGTCAAAGAACATTAAATCTTGAGCAAATAAGAAAAGATTGTTTTTGTTTGCACAATTGTATGCCGAAACGGCTTCCACGCGTAGCTCGACACGTGGGACATATTGATATTGACTGTTAAAACAAAAAGAGAAAGAAATTGTTTTTTGAATTTTGAAATTTATATTTGCATTTTTTTGTTATATTCAACAAATTTCTTTGAGGGAAATACAAATAATAATAATAACAATTATCTGAAACAACTGTAAATAACTGTTAGTTGAGTCAAGGATTTTAATAAAGATTTTATTTGCTTTAATTAAGCTCTGGGAATTATATTCTATCTATTCAATAAATCTGTTAATCCTTACGCGTACCAAGAGATCATTATCTGTGTACAAAAATAATCCTCTTTCAAAAATAGCACAGTCCTCATTCGCGTATTTCAATTTGATC
Source organism: Trachelus stipa (assembly GCA_036026315.1). NCBI lineage: Eukaryota > Metazoa > Arthropoda > Insecta > Hymenoptera > Cephidae > Trachelus > Trachelus stipa. Next base: position 14,188 of record JAYRCB010000231.1, read on the forward strand.
TGGATAAAGATTACATAGTGAAGATATATATATATTAGTATTACAGACTTACGTAGACCGAACACTAGTCAGCTGTAGCAGGATTTCCTCGGGCGGTGAGGCTTCATGTTGCCCGAGAAAAATGTCACCGGTCACCTCCGTGTTTTGCGCGTAAACGTCAAAACTTGGGCGAATGTACAAGTGTGATTAAAAAAAAGAAAATTATTGCACAAACAAACACGGCACAATTTGTCGTGTATGAAAAATCAAAGTCTTCGCGCACCGTTCAACAGTGCTACACCAATGTCTCGACAATTTGAATAGAAAACGTTTTCATTTTTGTACGAAAATTGTCGTTTGAATTGTTCAAGTGTTTTGGCACAAACAATATTTTATGGTTATTATTATGCATAGATCAGTAATAAAATGATTATGGATATTGTTCATAAATTTATTTATTGTGTATATAAAGTTACTTCTTGCATTAATAATCAAATTTACATTTAATTATTATATTCCATCAACGACCGATCGCCTTCTTCCGAGACACATAAATTTACAATTAGGCAAATTTATAATTAAAAATTTAATGCGCAAACAAACTTCGTTCACCAGCGATGATTCCTTACTAATATTCATAGCGAAGTACAGTACATCACTAGGCGGTGAAAAATAATTGTAAAAAATTTTACATATTTTTTCAAAGTTTTCGATACGACAAAAATTTAATAAATGGCTCAAAATATTATTCTCAATATTTTACGTCAATGTCACAAACACGGAAGTTTCCGTCGAGCTTTCAAACTTTGGCAGCCGATCGCGACGACGTTAAATCTAACGGGATGCCAGTCAGGTTTATTATTAAGTCGTACAACTGGTTGTTCCAATTGTTATTGCTGTTGCGCAAAATTCAAGCACTTTTTTACCCTCAATCCTCTCAATTTCAATCGACAATCAAATGCTCAATACAATTCGTGACAGAATTGATCATAGGTGTTAAAGTCGAGATCGTAACAAGATCGCTGAGCAGTCCGCCGCGAGCACAGGGATTCTTGCCACTGACAGATCTAACTATTTCATTCACAGTTGCGTCGTGTGGTTTGATCGCCGCACCACTCTGCACACACGGAGACACACATCAATGGCCAAGAGTTAACGTGTGTGAATAACGGGTGGAGCCAAGAGGTGGACACTATCCTTATAGCCATATAGAAGATGCAGGGATTATTAGTACAGTGCCAAAAATGACTGATCTCTATTCCTTGACTATTGTGATTATTTAACACACACACCGCCTTCGTTATTTTAATGCTTGACTAATTGCTAATTAGACTCGTCATATAACGCAAAATCTTTTTGAGCGATTTATTAAAAGAATAAATAAATAACTTGAAGTTACGCTAGAACTAAAATTTGCTATTATAAGTAAAGAATAAAATTAACAAAAAAAAAATTATGTGCAATTACAATTTGGTTCGTTATCCATGTGTCTAATTGAATCAAAAATATTAACCCTATACGGTTTACCTATGACACTGTGTTAATTAAAAGCTTGACTTGATTCAAGTAGATCACAAAAGTATGCTCGAGTACAGTTGTCAGTTGACAAAGTACATAGGTCTGTCCCAAGATACAACTGACTTATCAAAGAAAGGTAAGTCGTAAAAATTACAGTTTCCAAAAATGTTAACTAGATACAATATAATTTTGTGACTCCAAAAAAAGGCCTGTGCAAGTCCTGTATAATTCCGAGTATGTAATACATAATACGCATAAATAGCCAGATAGTTCCAGCAACCCTAACACGTATGCTTAAAATGATTTCTCTATTAAACAGTTGAACGACGATTGTGTATAATAATGGTGGCAGAAGAGATAGCGATCTGTCGCGCATTTATCATGATATATCGTCCGCAGACATGCGTCACATTGTCACGTTACATACAAGCAGATAGGTACACATGTGACGGGGCATCTACCTTGTACGTATAAAGCAACCATGTGTTCCAATGTTCACGTGTGATGATAGGTAGCGATCAACGTGTTCATACGCCTATGTACCTATGAGTTAAACATACGCGGCATAGGTCGATTCCACTCGGTGTCAACAAAGACATCAGATAATATCTCTCAGACCTTTTGATAACATCTGATACGGATCCTCTAACGTCTTCCTCGTGGGTCAATGGAGCCTGTGTTGCAGCTGTGACGTACGGTGTGGATGCTTCTTTAGGAATTGCAAAGACCTTTTGACATGTGCATGCCATTGAGCAATTGTCGTTAAGAAATCTTGATTATTGTTGTTGTTCGTCAGCACAGAAGTTGTTGTTGAATCGTGGACGTTGAAGACCTAAAAATTTTCCCAGAATTATTGTTAATGTCCAATTGTACATTTTACTGGTGGAAATTTACATTGATCTTTGAAGGTAAATTATATCTGTGCAAAACAACTTACTGTACGTGGATGGTTACTGTTGCTGGGACATGGCGCCTAAGCGTCATGATAAAAATTGACAGTGTTTTCTGTATGTCGGAAATGTGCGGCGAGGTCAAAGGGTGGCTCCAGGGTGGATCGCAATACTAAAATGGTTGGAGCGACTAATGGAATTTGTGCTTAGTCAACCGCCAGGAAGAAACTACTTAACAAATTGAGACAGAGAGAGGAAAACACCATCTTCGCACGAAATACGTCGTTCTTATTTCAAACGCCGACCGGAAGCTGCGTGAACTTGTCCTACAGTCGATAAAATGGAAACGTGTTTCAAATAGGTATAAGGCAGTTCAATGATATTGTAGAGAACGAAACAATGTAGCATTCGCAAATTTTTGTGAATCGTTCAATGTAATTTTTTGTTATATTTGTCGATACAGAGTCGCTGAAATATTATTCAACGTTAATGAGTTGATACTGAACTCAATGGAAGATTGCATTGCATAGAATCGTGCCGTACAGATTTTGCACTGCTCGAGTAATTGATTAGTAAATTGGTTAAAGTAGGGCGACTAGACGCCCTTGAACAACGATTTGCGACATGCAATTGTTATGCACTTGTCAACGTTTTTTGTGCACAATCCTCGGTGTATGTCGAATGGTTAAATCGGTCTGATGAATGTTCAAAGTTATTTTATAAACTTATCGACTGTTCGTTATCTGTTGTTATTAACCATTTTTTAAATAAAAATCTCAGGTTAAATAAATTTATAATACAAATAAGTTTACTGTAATGTATTCACATAGTATATACAATCAGGACAAGGTTCTTTTTGAAAATATATACATATATTGCTCGGTTTTATCGTTTCTTAATGATTTTTAAAATCATTTTGTAAGGATCACGTGAGAACCGAGGATATATAAACGTGTGCATTGTTGCTTAAGATTAAAGTATAACTAGGTAATGGCAAAATTATATACTGGCATGATAGTCTGTTAATCAACTTAAAGTCATCGCTTACAAACGACGCAAGTCTCAAAACAAAACGGAGCAGATACTTACAATTGGTAATAAACTATCCTATAATTTTGTTAGTAATTAAAGTTAATTATATTATAAAATTATTGAATTTGTAAAGTTTTTTAAGAACCTTAAAGATTTCAGGAAAATATTTTCATTTCTGTCGAACAGATTCCTTTTAAGAAAAGGAATTTTATTTTAATATCGAACTGAAACTATTTTAATTATTTGCCAGTTACTTTTTTACTTTACCTAACTTATAAATTAGAAATACCTGCAATAGTTTCTTACTAAATTATTGAGAGTTAAACATATAATAAATTATATATTAAATGTTGATGTTATATATAAACTGTATTGAATTTTGAAATTTATCCTGCATCAGTTTAACTCTTGTTTCTTACTTTGGGTCTGAGAGACCCGACGAATGTGTGAAACCTAGTAAGTATTTGAAAACAGTAAAGCATTAAAACTTAACATAAATAGTGGGATTGCTTTAAATCTAGTTTCTAGCTTCCATTCAGTGGCATAGTCAATTTGGAATGCTTAAGCATCTGCGCCACGTAAATTTAAGTAGACAGATAGCACAGGATGGGGCAATATTTAAATAGTATACAGTGTAAAAAATATTTATAGTAATACTAGAGTGATTGATTATTACTTTTCAAGCAAATCAAATGAATCACTCGAATGTCTATCTCTTTATATGTACTTGTGAAGATTTTACAATTTTACTAAAAATTTCTTCTACTGTACAAACAGCCAAATACATAATGACATGATGGCAAACACGTACACTTGTGAAACAGCATACTCCTGCCACTTGGCTCTCTAGGAGAGCATAAGCCACTAAGGAACAAGAAGAAGAAGTAGACATAGCATCCGTTTCGTATTGAACTATTCAAATTGACTTTGTCAATAATTAAGGGTAATATTATATAAATATATTCAACAATTCTTTCCAGCCGCCATTCAGTAACACAGAATCAACAAGAGAAACAATATGACTGAAGATTCGATTAATTGAATATAGAAGCTAAATTGTTCCCAAATTTGAGTTAACGTATTTACACTAGCTTTTGAGGTACCGTGTAGTAACGGAACCAGAACTTGACGTTCAAAGGCCACAGGTTCTCTTAGAGATTGAGAACCAAATGTAAAAAAATGTCTATACTTTCCCTCCCATTCCCCACTCGTAGTATGTCCATGAAAATTAATGGATTACTCTTATCTTTATGGTGCACAATTTTGATTGACAGTACTACACACTTTTGATAATTAGACACAATGTCACATACAGGTCAGTTTGCGAATGGCACACTAAAGTTTTTAATTCAATGACCACAGTCGTGAAACTTTCATTTGGATTTGTAATTTTCATAAACAGCCGCCAGTGTTTTCTCTACGAATTTCTAATATTGGTAATAAAATAGACGCTCATCGGACATCCTCATTTTGTTATTCTAACGTTTCGATGTCAATAAGATACTAATATCTGGGATTTAGTCTCCCACATCAGAGTCGCCATCACCAATGGCGTAAAGTATGTGGAAAGCAATTCCAAGAAGAGCGGTACCTAATAGATCACCTGCAGCTGTCAAATAAGGAATTGCTGAACTATCCGGATCCATTCCGCGACTCCACATCCACACTACCATTAACTGAGCAATGTACAGCAACAACACGACCTGGAAGTATACGAAAAGGAAAACGAAGCAAAAAACTTGTTTAAAATTCGATTAACTTTGGAAAGATATTTCAATAAAATTTACGTTTTTTTTCGTTAACACCAAAACAAAAATGAAATGACGAACAGAATGATTACATGGGTATATCTTCCTACAGATCATGGCTAATCAAAGGACCGGTAAAAAGATAAAAGAAACTTACCTGCAAAAGTGCAGCGGTCAAATAAATCGTAATAAATATTGGCGTGAACGACGTGTGGCCGGCTTGTAAGTAACTGATTGTATAGTTGAAAATTAGATGACCAGGAATCACCATCAACAGAAGTACCCTTGCAGTCCTTGAGTGTCCGCCTTATAGAGGCAGAACGAGGAGATTAATAAAATACGGAAGAATCATTTATCTAAGTGCAAGAATCATAATAATGAACAATATTGTCTATAATTATTGATTGGTATTGCCAGATACACACCTGGCGCAAAAAATGCATGGAAAGGACTGATGCAAATGGTAGGAGATTCCTCGAACCCAAGCCGTCGTTCTTTATGCAACGACGTAGAAATTCGACTGGCCTGTACAGCAACAAGATTTCCACCAACGCCATTGATGACTAATTGAAAGACTGCTATACCTTTGTAACTTGATATAGTATAATCAAGTATCAATCCACCGATACTAAAATGGCAAAGGAAAATAGCTTAAAAAATCATTGAGGAAAGTTGAGACTTCTAAATGTCGATAACTTTTCCAATATAGTTATAGAGCCGTATGCAATTATCAAGTCGTACCTGCTAATTAGCATTGCCGATATCACAGGTGTCCAACCGTAGTCGAGTACTTCCTTGGTAAATGGATTTCTAGCGGCAATGTAACCCCAAAATGGCGTAGCCAAAACGCAAAAAATTATAATCATCGGAGATATCCATGGCGAGTGGTCTGTAAAAAAAATAAGAACATGATGACTCCTTTTATGAGACATTCTTACTAATATCTTACATATACAATCTGTTATCACCTATGGCGTTATAGAGGAGAGACGCGATCCAGGAAAGTAGAGCCAGCGTCGTCAGATCACCAAGGGATGCTGCGATAGGAGTAGCTACGTTGTCAGGATTAATGTTCATCCGCCTCGAGAGCAAAATAACGGCAACCATAACAAGGCCGAGCAAGAAACTAGCAACGGAAGCTGTGAGTAGTGCACTGGCACACAAAAGGAGTCCATGATGGATGTCAAAGTGGGCTTCTGGTACCCAGCCAAGGATCACAGCAGCCAGAGAAGCCAGCATTCCCACAACCATGGCCTGACATTGGATCAGTGCAAGATTTCCTACGATGAGTGTCCATTGCTGATTCTTTGTATCCATATGACCCAGATTGGCTTGTGTCGACAGCCTAGAGGCTAAGGTCATTTCCAGATTGCCCTTTAGGCCCAACAAAGCTGGTACCAAAATGTATACTTCAGATACCACTCGATACACTGACCAATGCTGAAAGAAAAATATGATCAGTGCTTGCGATGGTTAAACAAAGCAATAATTTAATAATTGAATTGAGTTTTGACATGATATTTTCATGGTCACTGGAGGCATTGACACCAGATTGTAGAATCATAAAAAGAGTTATCTCTTAAAGATAAGGCGAATAACAGACTGATGTACAGAAAGCATACACAAATTATGTACAGTTACCAACCTGTACAACATCAAGCAACAGGCTGGCTGCGACCATTCCAAAACCAGCCAATAAAAACGGTATAAACATTTGTATGGTAATAGACCAGACATTCTCATCTCCCTTGTCTTCTGTTTGATTCTGATCGACAATTTTTTTGCTATTGTTATTGATGCCTTGAATGGAAGCATTTGACTCCACTGATGGTATCAGTCGACGGGTGTCCTCATTGATGCTCTCATCATCAGAGTCAATGTCAAGTTCCGTCGTGATATCCTGAAGGTTCCGGCCGAAGATTTCCTCGCTTCCTGAACCCACCATTTCACCACTCCCGTTAGCGAGGGATGCGCTCCCGTATTTTCTATGACGTATCCTAATGTTTCCCCAGGAATCTGATTGCCGGAACTCAGCATGGCTCATTCTCGGTCAGTACGTATGCACTTGTAGATCAGTACGAAGCACTGCGAAAAGCGATAAATTGGACGTTTGCTTATAATTCGTCATAATGAAGATTAGTGGTACATCTTATTGGCTTCTGTCTTTTTCTCTCTTTTATAAAATTGACTTCAAAATAGGACAAAAAAGACAAGACACATTTGAATACGTAAAAATACACAATTTTTTTTTTGGTTAGCAAGAGACACGAGCCAATAAACGGGAAATAAATTTTAATTGATTATGGCGATACAGAAATTTGAATAATGACAGGTAAGCGTTTGCAAAAGCGAAATGATCGATTTGCGAAAAGAATTGTTAAATTTATACGTACGAGCTATGAAGCAAATGGCGCAGCACTCTTATCAGTTTCAGGGTATTATACGATAACGTAAGGCAACCTGGCTGGTAGATATAAAGCAAGAAATAAGGAAATAGCAGTAAATAGATAATTGCGGACAGTCGCACCTTGCAGGTGCGCCTTCAGTCTTGCAACTGCAGCTCGTTTAATAATAGACGTGCCGTTTAATTCGATGTTCGGGCGGTTGCCAAAAGAACTTTTTTATTCTGTCTCTCTCTCGACTGAAACATTTACACGGTACACGATATTTTCACAATTTTTATTACCATGGAACATTGCAAAATAACATGTTTTTGGGGAAATTTTGTGCGCTTGTTTCTTTTTTCAAAATTATTTATTACGTTGTTGATATGCGGTCAGTGTGATACAATAACAACTTGTTGTTAATAGTAAGCAACCGTTTGTTAATAAACAATCAATTTAAAAAAATGCAACAAACATTTAAGATGCATACAACAATTAGGAACGGCATACAAAACTTATTTTTATTGTTTAACCGCTTCCTTTAGGGAACTTTTGGGGAATGGATGTTCGATAAATAAATAATCATGCATAATGTTTTATTATAAAAAGCAAAAGCCATTACCGGATGTGTTACCCTAGATTGTGACGAATACGAGCGATTGTTTCAATGATTTGTCGAATGATTGTTCATCGTTTTTAGCGAGAACATACAATGCGACTACAGCAAGAAATCATATATCTATTGTAATAAGACACAGAAGCACAATAAATTTTTTTTGTTGCTGAAACAAACGTTATTTTTCCAATGCAAATTGCACTCACCATTTTGTTATCGCGATCCTGCATGATCACAATCTGAATAAACAAGAAATATTATAAAATTATATTGAGACACTGACACGTCCAGTGATGATCGTGAAGCTCAATTATTGACGATTCTTCTTTTTTAATTTAAATTCAACGTTTTTAGGGCTCAGAAAAATGTATTTTATGTGACAAATAAATAACGTTGCTCTTTGTACAGTATTAATGGCACCATTATATTATGTATATAGGAAATTACGATGTTTTGTATAATAACGTTATAGTGTATCTAATCGATACATAACAATTAATTACGCAGCGATCGAATATTCTACGTACTATATTCGAACTGATGTACTAGTGAACGATGGTGGCACTAATGACTTCTATCTTATCCTTATTGGAGTCAATGAGGACGAAAACGTGTCATGAGCAGAAGGTTATTGAATGTACATATGTACAAGGCAGTGGAATCGTTAAATTTATAATTTCGTTTCACATATGTTATACAAAAATTGCCACGTGATACTATTTAATTAACGTCATCGTTATACCATACCACTAAACCATTTTTTAAATCATTATTGCAACATCGGTCCAAAGTTTCATTATGAGCTGATTGGTTTGCCACGTTGTGTCAATATTGTTAGCTGCTTATCGGAATGTCAGCTGCTTATTATAGAAAGCCTGAGTTCTCATTTTTAGTTTTTTTAGTAAGTAAGAAATTTTGAAAAGAAGTTAATATCGGTGCCAGATGTGTTTTGTTTAAAAAAAGTTAAAGATGTAGGTTGTGACACTTGCATGGAATTTGGTGAGGACTGGTGATGCATTAATGGTTTTTCTCTTTTATGTTTGTTTTCGTTTTAAAGAATGTTAAGTAACATATACTTTATACATTATCAATTAGATGAATGAGAAAATAAATCAAATAAGCATTATCAATGAAACTGTGCATTAAATATAAAACAAAATTAAGAATTAAAGCTTATTATTATTGTTGAATATTATACAGCTTGAGTCTAAAAATGAAATATTAACAGTGATCTTTGAAAGAACATTTCGACAAGTATTTATACCAGGAGTAACTATGATCGTAGCATATAAATATGTTCTCTTCCTTAATATCATATATCTTCAATCCTTGTTACGTACTACAAGTATACTATTCAATGGACAGCTTTTAATATCTAATCTATGCTGGTAAAATGAATTTAGTGTTAAATCATTTATTGCCTTATTAGATAAGTATTCCTAAATGCTCTACATGGTCTGTTATAAAAAAAAAATATCAAGAATACATTACAACTCAAAACAGAGAAATACTATCAGAAATAAACTTCACCAAAAAATTGACTACATCATATCATAAATTACATTCGACTCACAATCATGAGATGATAACGAAAGCCTACTTAAAGTAAACTCAAGTGTTAATCATCATCTAAATGTCAAAAGAAAATAATTATTTATTATGAACTAATATTTCTTGACGTCATCCAACGGATAAAAAGTAAATAGTAAAATCTCTAAAACACGAATGTCTGGTTATGTTTATTGAATTGACACACGACATAACCTCGAAATCTATTAAACTTACCTTAATTCGACCAGAATACGTTTTTCCATAATACGTAAACCCAATCTTGTGTACAACAATAAATAATCTTCCTTAAGATATCCTTGTTCCGCGTGACTTTTACGTAAATTCACACTTTTCAACAATTTCCACGTCGCTTACCGGAGCACAATGAATTCAAGCGAAACAGCACTCGTGGCATCTGCGGCCACCGCGGAGCCACTGCGATATCAACTACTACCAATCGCAATTAAAAAGCAATACGAATGGGAAAGAATAATAAACCCCACCACCACCGGCAAGCGCATTCATTGTCACTAAACTTTCCGGATTACCTCATCTTTTTCCTTATCTTTTTAGTTTTATTTCCTCGTGAGAAATAACGTATTAAAGTTATATCACAACACATTTTAATACGATTTTCGACCACCTTGCGTACGATATTGCACTCTGACTCTTTATCTGTAGGATACACGTTAAAAAGTGTAATTATAAATTATTAAAGTTTTTTATTTGTTTAAACTGAAATTATTAAAGCAAGCACTAAGAAACGTTAAAGCGTTTAATATAACCATTTTTGAATGCATTTTCACTGCCTCTATTTAAATTTTAACACCAAACTACACGGCGGATAGAATGTAAATGCATTCTCAAAAGATGATAAAGTGATAACTTTATGCTGGGTTATCGCAATGCTATTGACATTCGGAAATTATGGAACGATTTTTTTAATGCCTATCGATTCAATACGTAGAATAATACGTCAAAGTACAGAAACATCGTTACGTACTCAACAATGGCCGACGAGTGTTTGATTTTTCACCAAGATGTGGTGGTTTATTTTCAAAACAACTATTCATATTTCCAGAAACAAGTAGTTGTTTTTTGGAATCGTCAAAGGGTCCTATTCAATATTTTCTTGAGCATTAGATTAGAAAATTTTTAATGAATTTCGAATTGCAAATCAGCTGTGCATGATTTTTGCCCACTTTTAGAAATAAAGTATGCGTGAAAATTGTTGATGAAGTATGCGTGAAAATTGTTGCGTGTCATAATCAAAAGATAAGGTTATTATCAGTCAAGTTTTTTATTTAAAATTAAGCAGATATTACTGCTAGATCTCATGGCTAGAAATACCTCATATTAGGCTGGCCAAGTGGCCCCAGGCAATATGGGCATTGTGCCCGGCCAAACCATTTTCGTTTGAGTTAGTGCGCATGTGAGATACGTCATTTCTTTTTCTTTTCTATCCGCGACGGCCGAAGAGAGTCAAGCTCCATATAATTGAGTTCCGACTCTCGAGTAACTCGGTACCTCCTCGGTGGTCCGAATATTTAAAAAAAAATTCATTTTATTAGCCTACACCATTTTCTTTAACATTAAATTGTTTTGCTGTCTTCTTATTGAGCCACGCTTTACGAGGTAATTGTCATATACCAGATTTCTGGCTTTTCATTCTGTTCAAAAAATTTCAGCATCCCACAAGAGCGACTCGCTGGGATTTTATTTTTTTCAAGTGTGTAAAAAATTGTATTACAAAAACCTCGCACACGAGCGATTAAATGTTTATATTGCAACCCTCCACAATTTATCAATTAAATTGCACATACAAAAACCTGTAGCATTACGAAACTACGTTGTCAGTAAGCATTTGTCTATAATTTTCCACTGTATTTGGTTACGTAACAATAGCGAGAGGAAAATCATGCTATGATAAAATTTTTGAAAAATTTGGACCTTGAGTACCATTTAAAAAAAAATGAAACCAGTGATGAGATTAACTAATGAATAATCAAGCACTTGAAATTGAATTAGACGTCTGTCGTCGGGACGTAAAATTTTTTCAAAGAAAATTGTCACATTCTTTGAGAACTGATGACCTCATTATGTCAGCGTGACTTCTTGAAAGCCATTTCCATGGTTAAGGTATATGTACGTCACTATTATATCACATATCTATTTATATTTTAGACAAAACTCACTGTTGCTGTTTGCTGTTCAATGAATTTGTTCTCATCGATCTCAAATTTCAAAATGGAAATAATTATACTCTGACATAAATACGCGTGTACAGATTCCTATCAATAAAAATTTTTGGCATTTGGTTTTGTCAAAATTTTCTTTATCTATTTTTAAAACTGTACTCTCTGTTGTAGCAGTAAGTTTATATTTTTAAAAATTCTACAGGTCGATCGTATCGATAAGAGACGTATGAAGGGAAAGTTGAAGAAAGGCTTTTTCTAAAATTAAATAATAATCAAACGAATTAAATTGGTAATGACAGTTTATCGGCGTCTAATTTAAAGTGTATTCAAAGTCAGTACGAGATGTCGCCAGTAACAGAGACAATCCTATTTCCGTCACCTGCATCTTCTTGTTGCATTCCGTCACATGGATACTCTGTGGCCAAATTGTATTGAGATTGGACGATTTTAGTATTAAAGTGCACAGTAATTCGAAATGTGGATAAATGTCGTATTAAATAAATTACGTAAGAAATTGTGAAGCGTTATTTTTTCTCCGCTAATTTGTATTTGATTTTTTTTCCATTTAGCTACATTATGGGTCGTCGTAAGAAGCATGGTGAAAAATCAAAAGTTGTGGAAGACAAGAAATCTGCATCAATGAAAATAATAAATTCATCTGCTCTCGAGATAACGTCACTTTCTCCGTTACCGATCGATGCTATGTCTCGAATTTCATATCCGTTTGTAAAAACTTTCAAAAAATACGGAACTATTAAGGACGTGCAGGAAGATACAATTGAATTTGACTATCAGCCGAGATTTGTATTCTCGTGCAATTCCTGTCTGTGTTGCATGAAAAGTTGCAGCGACGGAATCGTTTGCCAATTTTGTCAGATGGTCGTTTATTGTACGGAGAAGCACAAGAAGGAAAATTTGAAAAAGCACGAAGAAATTTGTAAAATATTTACGGAATTTTGTATAAAAAAAGGTAGTCTCTCATTGGCGGAAAACACGAGGGGAGACGATTACAGAATTTTACGAGTAAAATTGATTGAAAAAATTCAAAATTCAGTAAAACGCCCGTTGAGTCTTTGGGAAAAGGAAATTATATTGTATCCGAGAGTCTGTGCAAAGTGTCATCGTTTTGGAAATGACTTAAAGCCTTGTTCACATTGCGAAATGGTACTTCATTGTGAAGGTCACGAGAACGAACATTTAAAATGGTGTCCCGAGTACAGACTGTATCAAAAGATACTATTCATGCAACACCAACACGGCAACGTGAATCCTGACATTCCTAACGTGATTTACGAAAACTCAAAAATTTTACCAAACAATTTTGATTCTTTTATTTTCGAAATTTACTCATCGTCCTTGTATTATCGTACCATGGATTGTTATACGTATGCCACTTTGTCACACGTGAGCACAGTACCGTTAACCTCACTTTATGCTTTTCAAAAATCCCGCGCTAATTGGTCGACCACTGACAGCTGCACGATACACGTGGTAGGCGCGGAATTTCAATTCGAAGGATTAAATCTGCACGTGTGGGAAAAGTTTTTTATGCATTTACAGCCAAATTTGAAAAGTCTGCATATTGTACTCACGGGTCCAGAACTTTACGTACCGGATGTGCCTTTGGATCTTCTTGGCAAAGTTCCACTCTGCATTAGATGCAGAAAGTCCAGTCGTAAAATTAAAGTTTCCTATGTACCACGTAAACTTTATCACGAATATTGTAGAACGTTCGATGATTATGTCAAACCGGATTTAATTTGTCTCTTTAATCCTGGATTGTATCGCCTCACTGGTTATAATGGAATTGACACGTGGCCGGAAACTATTCGAGAAGCTTGCAATTCCACAGCTCCGATAGTGGTCACGGCTTACACGGAACACGAAATTCCTCGAGATATCCAAAGAATTCAATCGATTTGCGACGTGTCGTTTATTTTGAAACCACAGAGGAATCCATATGCCAGTCTAAAACCAGACAGGAATTTCGTGAGTGACGATACCGTACCACTTATTTATAAAAATTACTATATCAGTATCGTTAAGAAATGTTTATAAGTCAAGTATTGATTTCCCCCGGCATAATCAACTTGTCTGCGAATGTAGAGAATTTGAAAAAGAAATAATTTGTATAGGTTTCACTTATGTTTAATTTGAAATATAATTATTACAACACTTTTCTCTACGTTTAATCATTATTTACATATTTTTATTAATGCAGTAAACGTCTTGCCGGTGGGGATCATAAAAATGGTAAAATAGTTATTTGCGAAAAATAGTTGTAACAATTTACAATCTCTTAACGTATTCGCTTGAAAGAAATACTGTCCGACTTGATACACTTGTTAGGTCATCAATATAAATATAATTATAACTAAGGGCAATTTCCCAGGAGAGTTAAAATGCACGAGTGAAAGATCAGTGAGTAAATTTGTTTAAAAATAAATTTTTCAGAATTTTATACAGCAAACCTGAAGTAATAAATGTATTAATTATTAACTGATTAAAAATCATTTTCATTTTATGAAATAAATCTTAATTGCGCCTGTACATAAATAAAATTTATTATCTTACTCCGTGAGTTACTATCTCCTAATTTGTTCTAACAAAAACAAAATAATGCAGCGTTTATCGCGCTCGACGCGCCATCTATCTGTCTGTTCCGCAATGCGACTCAGTGAGTGCAAGTCGATCGATAAAACAGATCTTGGCACTAATTTACGATAAAATTGCTACGATTGTACTATAAAGGTTCGAAGAACAAACTTATCAACGATTCGTCAGTGCCAGTAGCGTGATAAACACAATAACAATCATACAAGAAGGAGTTGTCATTGCAGCTGGACTTGACAATTCGTAAAAGAATCGATGATAAGCCTTATCACAATGGGATGGCCAATTCTTAAGGCAGGCCGCGTACGCAATCACGTGAGCAATGTAATTCTGTTCGAAGGTTCCACGAAACAGGTGTGAATATGGCCCTGGCACAAAAAAAGAAACAGACATCATTACCTTGACAGTTCCAATCTTATTAATTAATTAAAATAATCATCGATCCATACCTATAGCATAAACGGCTACGTCTTCGCCACCATGTGTTTCGTCCTTCATATAAAAACCAGCGAAATTCCTGTAATACGGATCTTCCTCGCGGTTAGGAATTTTCTCGATCGGCCGCCAGATGTCGCTAGCGTTGCTACTGTCGTTGTTGAGATGGTAGAAGAAACCAGGACCATTGGCGTAAGTCAAGGTCTCGTACGGTGGTACATTTTTTTCATTTAAATTTGTCGTGTAACCAAGAATGTCGTTACCCCTCGCAGGATAACCATTCATCGTGAAACTGTGCGAATGATCAGCTGTCACAATTATCAGAGTCTCCTCGAGTCTGACCTGTTGAAGAGCCACCAGTACTGCCTCTTCCAGTTCAGAAACTTCGCGAAGTGCAAGTTTTGCGTAATTAAAATGATGCGCTATATCGATCTTTCCACTCTCCACCTGAAATTCGATATTTCGTGTGAATTGGACCTATGGATTTATATTTTTCGGAGAAATAAGAGTTTGGGATTTTTTCTTTCTTTTCCATAGTCTCGAGTCCCACGTTAGACCTGCATGATTATAGGTACTTTTCATGTGTAACATTATGCTCGGTTCATACACGACGGATAATTAAGAAATTAAGGATGTCAGTTGTAGATATTATATGCAGTTCCTTCTACCATTACGGATCTAAAGTGGACAAGATGGTTAATCCTGATGAGCATCCGGCCAATTAAAATTTCAAGGTTATTCCTTAACTGGTGTTATGAAAAAAATAAAGTTCCGTTCATAACGTAACCATGTGACATGGGTCCCAGGTAAAATCAGATATTCAAAAGAATTGTTTCCACCAACTTTTATAGAAATACAAAGTGTATCTCTTGCCAAAGGTTCGTGAGAGGTAAAATTTATTCTTACCATGAGTAAAAATCCATTTTTGTTTTTTCGCAATAATCTTATCGCTTGCAGCGTCATGTTAGCCAAGGTCGGTGTTCCTTCGGGACTCGTATCTCTGACAGCATGAAAAGGCATGTGACTAGGTGCAAAGATTCCCATGATCTTAGAAGTGTTGGCGATGTCAAGGGTCATGAGGTCGTGGGTATTCGTGACGACTTTACTATCAGGATTATTATTTTTCCATATCTCTGCCAAATTCAAGCCATCGCTTCTGATGCAAGTTTCAGATTCATTTTTTTGGTAGATAGGTAAACCCATGTTTTGTCCACCGCCACCCATGATGACCTGGTAACAATTTTTTTTACTTAGCAAACTTGGCAAATAGTCAAAAGGCTAGTGATATACTATGTGGATTTTATAAGGTTAGTGATATACTATGTGGAAATTTTTGATTATTTGTATTTAGCAAAAAAAAAGTTTCTGTCGTGAACGAATTTAAAAAAAATTTAATTAACACTTTTATCAACTCAAAATATTCCTCCCATCGACACAAAGTCTTTGTGCCATAAATATCATTATAACGGGACGCGTTTGGGAAGGAGTCAACTACTCTGGCTTGAATGGCATCATTGTGCCCAATTGAAAGGGCCGGATATACTGGGAGAGCTGATATAAAAAAAGGGCCATCGTTCAATTAGCCTTGAACTTTCATTCCCAGATTTATTGACTGACCGAAAGGAATGAATGTTTTATTTAATTGAATTTCTTAATAGCAATTTAAGAATTATTGTCAATTAATTTTAATACCATTTCTTATCCATCGTTAGACAATGCAATATCGCGGTTATGCAAATTCAAAGGTAATTGCTCCAGTTACTAATTAGTATTGTTATCACGTATGAAAGCTTTGTTGCTATCTGTATCATTTAACTGGTGTTACATGTCGGATGACTCAAAACAAAAGTCCATACAAGCATAGGGCTCTTAGTACACGTATATAATTTTGATTTTAGTCACGTAATACGTGACAATCGATTCACGCACGTGTCCGGTGATGTAATAATTATTGTTAAATTAAAAAAATTTTCTTTTACTCACTTTCAAATTATTACCAGGTGCATCTTCCACCAATTGCCTTGCAATGTCCTTTGCGCAATTTTTGTACTTTTCTGGAATTGACGTGTCGCATTCCCAGTCTCTATTGTTTACATGTGCATACAATGCACTTGGAGTTGCATGGGTGATACGTGTTGTTGTCACAAAACCTGAAAAATAAATTTTCTCATTACCTACCCGTAATTGAAAGTCAATTTTGAAATAATGAATTTTGTGATTTTCTGATACAACATTGTCATTGGATTTTTCTTTTAAATATCCTGTTATTCTATGCATCTAATAACATATGCAAAATGAAGCGCAATAAATTATTCAATATAATTTCTATTCAGTGCAAAAAATATATTCTTCCAAATGTCAAGTAATAAAGTTTGTTTGATTATACGTGACGCAATGACTAAAGTGTGATAATAATGGGGAGATAATAAACGTGATATAAACATTCGATTTTGGATTTTGCAATCGTTCGCGAAATTCGAATTACAACGTTATCCGATATTAATCTAATCTTAGAGCAATAAATTGTCGAATTTTTTTTTGACTTTCTAACACGTATATATTTAATGTCACAGTGTTTAGGCATACAAGCTACTTTTTTTCATAACCCAATTAAAATCATATCCAGGCTAACAATTCGGATAGTTTAGAAAGTTGATTGCCTTTAGATTGTAACGTTATCAGGGCGAATAATAAAATTTCTAAATAAAAATCATTCAAGCATTTTGTGCCAAACAATTTGAGGAAGTCAGTGATCCTTTTCTTGAAAATAATAAAAAAAGTCATTAACAAGGTGATAAGCAAGAAAGGATCAAACATGCGGAAAGTAACGGCTCCATTGTGCCCTCCACCTAGTTTTTTTTTTTTCATCACGAATCGCACTTCAGGCAACAAATGAACAATTGACTTTCTATTCCAGTATCCTTTTTTTTCTGTTCCTGCGGGGAATTCCAAGGTACAGTCGCAACTGGACGACAGAAGTTTTTCCACGATGTTAATGACCTACGATTAATGCCACGTGACCAGTCATTCAATAGTTAATTTTTTCATCAGTCATCGATCTCACTTCATTATTTTTCTTCTAGAACCGCTATGTGGTCTACGTGTGAAATTTTTTTGCATTTCAATTTTACGCTTCTTTTCACGTCCATTTTTTTACTATCAGACGGCCACTCGACTATAAACGTGTTGTTTTTACTGACGATGATTTTTCGTAACGAAACGTCCTCGTTCCTTTTTCAATGATTTATTTTCAAGGTGTCTTTTATGTTTCTTACATATATTTTCACACAATGCTTGTCCTTCGTTGTACAAAGTCAAGTTAATTTATTGTGATGAAAATTTTTTTTTTAAATTTATATATGTATTATTCATACCTGTATCCTTTTCAGATTCTTGTGCCCAATCGACGATTGTTGTCAATTTACTTTTTTCATTGATCTTTGCGTCACATTCATTGTAAACGGCGTGACCGTCCAGTCCAATAACCTTATATCGGCATTTAACACCGGAAAACATGGCGGTTGCTGTTCCCGCAGAATCTGGTACTTGTTTATCCACGTTGTAAGTCTAAATAATTTTGTAATTAATTTTTTTTTTCAAATTATAATTAATCCCTTAACTAACAGACACAAATTTACTTAGGGGTGACTTCCTTACCTGGGATATGAATAAGTATCAGCTAAGGGGTTAAATTAAAATATTTTATTGACTCGAGTTAAATAGTTTTATTTTGATATCTGAATTAACTCGAGCAAGGTGATTTATAATTTATCATGCACGAATTAATTTTATTGAATTTGGAAAAAAAGATCAAATCTAAATAGTCATGACATTGAATACGCTCGAATAACAGTATCGTGATAGGTATGTAATATTACGAATGTCATATTCGCAAAAAAATTTGCAAATCATTTTACTTCCTCAAATGATGCATAAAATTTTTTTTTTTTATAACTCGTCAAACTTATTTTTGTCGTTACGTAAAAAGACGGGAGATTTATTACACAATTCGTTAAAATCCCATCTAAACATTTTATGTAACACACGTGAAATTGATATCCGTGAAATTTGCGAAGATCGTCTGACAAAAAAATCACACAAAAATTGCAATACCTTCGATAATCCGGAACTGGGGAATTTCTCGAATGCCAATTTGTACTCCTCGCCGGTTGTTCCTTTTGTCTGACCTTTAAATATTCTACCAGCCGTGACGGTAGACAGTCCCATTCCATCGCCGACAAAAATTATCACGTTTTTTGCTTGGTTCTCGTTGTTCCGCAAAGACAGGACCCTTTGAAGATGTTCCTGGCCAGATTTCATCCAGAAGGACATATCTGAAGAAAATGAAGACAAAAATTTTGATTTATTCTTTATCGTGTATCTTACCTTCGCTGTTCACCTTGTTTACGTCATTCTGATAATATTTATTTAATAAACGGAGCTACGTGTATTGTAAAAATTAATTGCACTGACATTCCATCATTATCGATAAAGACCTGCTTGTGCTGCATACGAAGAAATCTTTGAGATTAATGACGAAGGAAAATAATTATTGTTTGTCAAATAATTCCTTGTTCGAATTTGATATCAGTGGTAATCAATGGTGTTGGAGTCATGCGCCTTATCACTCCTGATACAAAAGTGCAGTTGCATTATAATGATTTTGTTTTTGTTGCTTCTTGATGGTGATACATGATTTTTAGGCAATTTGGCCAAAAATTGTTATTATATTTTTTTTGACAAGTCGGCCGAATTACCTATACAATTGTTTTCACAAAACGTTTACGATGGCTGGTACGATTGATTGATCGACAAACCGTACGGAGTTATTTTTATGCAATCGAGCTATTGACTAATCATAGTCGAATTTGATCCTCGGTTCTTGTTCGATTATTGTTAATTTATTGCGGATATGCAATTTTTTTTGACTTTCAATAACACGTGTTAAGAGTAATTATCATGTCGATACAAAAAAAATGAAATACAATATTTTAGGGTTAAGTTTGTTTTTGTACTACGTACAAAGCATTACAATGTCAATTAGATGCAATTTTTTTTTAATTTTTAAAATAAAAATTTTGTAAGCAATAAACAATACTTGTGATTTTTGTGAGAGATATATGCAATTTTTTTCTGACAATTCTTGAAATGTTCGTTAGCAAAATCAATAATTGGACAGGTGTTTCTGTTTGAGCTAACAGCAAGTGTTTTCATCGAGATAATTTGTCGTCGATCGAATAATCAACAATTTTAATACGATATAAATAAATTTTTAGAATTTCGCAAAATCAATATCTTAAGGAATTTCAAAATTGGTGAATCAACTGCATTTGCCGTACGTTAATATATTCTATTTCATCATATTTCATCGATCCACGTGTGATACCTACCTTCATAATCCGTAGAACCGCGCTGTAGGGCGTCGGAAAAATGAATTCCCGTCGCGACGCACAGTGTCATCATCATGACATCCAATACCCACGTACCGACGGCCATCATTTTTAAAATCGCTCACGTTCTATTCTACAACAATACAGAATCATTTTAATCGCTTCGATTTAGAAAAATCATTTCTCCCTTCCAAGAATCCTTATCCGCTCGCGCCAATACGAATTTTTCATTGCTAAACACGTGGAGCAATTAATATCAAGAATGCATTTCCATCTTTTTATATGACTGTACAGTCAAAGCTATAATTTTTTTTTAAATTTCATATTTACAATACACTCAACCCTCGAATCATCGAAGAAGATAAAAATAGAAAGACGATCAAAGCAACCGGAAATGAGTATTGACAGGGTCTAATAATATCCGCTCGACCCAATAATCCATAAAGGGTGTTATCAATTTCCCTTTGAAGGATGGGCTGAAAAAAAATTTTCAACAAATTTCAAAAACCAATATACATACATATATCCTCTATACTCGAGTGTCTCGTAATCGGTGTATCCTAGGGTACGGCGGGAAATTTCAAAAATTGAATAAAAAAAAAAAGTGGCACGAATTCCCACAGTTTCACGAGTAGCACCTCGCGTTACCGTAGTTGCACTTATACGTCGTTAACTAGAACTTTGTCAGCTTATATAGCTTGTGTAAAGGCCGCGAGCACTATGGCTACAGGGGCCCGAAGTGTGTAAGGGAGACTGTGGAGCAGATCGGTGGCTCGTGTGACTGGGTGGGGTACTGGGGGACTGGGGGACTGGGAGAGGGACTGAGCGTAACCACGAAGGGGGACTGGGGAGAGGGACCCCATCATAACGCTAATCCAACCATAATTGTGTCCTGACATCGTCCCAGCCATCGTATGCTCGACTTTTGCCGTGTGGACGTACCTTCACGTGTTCGTATACTATGTTGATACGTGATCGGATAATTTTATTTACTATGTTGATGCTTGATATTTTTTTTTTCACGTTGGTATAAAACTTTGATACGTGCTCGAAATTTTTTGCAGCTTTCGAATAGAGTGGCGATTTCTCAAAAATCTTCGGATTTTTTTGAGACGAGATACCAATAATTATTGAAAATTGGGTTGGTAATGGTTTCTTAAGAGCCTTGAGGGACGTTTGTTTTATTACGAGGGACGTCGCGACGCATGACTTGATACTTGCTGCATGCTTTCACGGCCAATGCCGGTGCTTGTCGTTTCCGATTAAACGTTTGCCCAATGTCACGAGGATGTTCGTGCAATGGAATAATGTTTTTATTTTGTGCTGCTAACGCGTGTGGAGATTGCACTTTTTTTGCACATTATTTACACGTGCTTCACGACTGTCATTTTATGGATTTTTAAACTGGACTATCTGTTTTCTTGGGTGTTTTAATATTTAAAATTTTTTTTATACTTTGAAGTGTGCTTTTACGAGGAGGTACAGTCGCGTGCAAAAGTACTAGCGAGTCTGGCGAAATTTTATTTTACATCTAGTGAGGCTCGCGCAAACAATTTTGCACGTGATTGCGTACACGTGCTATACGTCCGTTATGTGGTTTGGTAGTTAATGACGCAATTTCATTGTTAATTTTTTTTTATTCAAATATTATCGTTCGCTAATTTTTGAAATATTTTTAACACTGTCATCTGCCGGTCATTAGTGCTGTAGATTAAAAATAAACTGGAATTTCGGCGTTTATTAACATATTTATGAAATTCTTTTCGAAGGAATACCTTATAATGTTTTTGTAATGCAAATGTAATACTGAATTGCATCTTGAATTTTTCAATTTATTTTCTTTTTTTTTTCTGGTACATTCAAGGATGTCGCCTTAAGAAATATTAAGTGTGTTTTTCCTCCTTCTCGATCCTCGAGTTTCTGGGAGTTATAAAATTTGCAAAAAATATTTGCACTGACATGAATTACATATGGTAATGTCGAGAATATTATTAACTAATTTTACTGAGAGTAAAAAAATCTTTTTTTTTATTCCATCGCTTAACGCAATCTCTATGACCTTATGTGTTCACGGATATATACTATTTTTATCACTGCATGGAAAAACAAGGAAAGTATTGATTTCTACTTGGGATCCTTGAGTCAACAAATTCGCATAAACGCGACAAGCATCATTGAGCTTCCAGCTTGATATATTAATAATTATTAATAATAATTCATTATACCAGGTATAGGTATTCTTTATAGTTGTACACGTTGTACTCCTCATTTTTTTTATTTATAAAATCACAATAAATCATTTGCAACTTGACGTAAGATTTTAGAATTTTTGCACATACCGATATTGCACTGTTGGCAGGGGTGACGTAATGAAAGAAAAATTTGCAATTATTTACAATGGAGTATGTTAACGGTAATGAATCTTCGAATCGAATAATTAATTAGAAAATTTCATATATTCAATAAAAAAAATAAATTCTTTTCGAAATATTAATGCCAATTTTAACACGTGCAATTCTATCGTATTGCATGACTGACTTCGTGCACATCGATCTCCAAGGAAAGATAGTACACAAATGTCTCACACGTGATACATGTAAACACATACCGTGAAATTACTTAGTTATCATTGTGACAATCACACCTCTTAAACCATATCACTCTACGCTCCTAATGTGACATACGTTACACGTGAGGATCGTAAAGTATTCAAGATTTAGCCACGAGCAATTTAGCTGTCATATTTGATGTCACGCTGCAGCTGTGGAAAGTTGAAAAAAAAGGTTTTTGAATTATGCAAGAGAAATTGAGAGACTTAAAGAGCAAAGACAATAAATTGTCCCGTCGTACAGGGACTTGGGTACATTTAAACATATGGGCGATGAATTAAGAAAAAAATTAAAAAATTATATATTTTTTAATTGTTAAAAAAAATTGCAAATATTTTAATTTTTTTATTACCAACAAAGTCATTTCCTCGAGATCATGAACCTAAACTGTTCGATGACCTGGTCTAGATTTTTTTACTACACGATGGCTTAGCTGTTCCTCAAGAGTTTATGGACCAATTCGTATTCAGAATAGACAGTCATCAAGCGATTGTAATCGTCATTGATAAAAGGCTACTTATAATAGAACAAATGGGAAGTGTTTTGACTTTGTATTTTGTTTTTGATTATATATGTCAGGGGTATCTTAGTGTAGTAGTAGGAGGGCAAAACGTTAATGGTGACTTGTCATGTGAAGAATCACTTGATTTCGAAATACTTATGTGTCAAGAATAATAAACTCTCGTGATTAATCATACATTTAATCTTTGAATATTAATATTGTATTTTCAAAACCGAGGAATAATTTTTCACGTGTGAACATCGTCTTGTCATTTTTTGATAATTTTCTTATTTTTTTTTTTATATAAAAGTCTCAAACAAGTTTGACAAGAATTTGTGAAATTTTGTTTAACTTGGATTTTGTTTTACAGCCAATAGGACTTTCTTATGCAAACCTTGTCTCGAATCTCGGCAAAAGTCGGAAACTTTCGGGTGTAATAAGAATGGTAATGAGGGTATTTGTGAAATTTCAAAATTTTAATGATACGCCTGGATGTACTTTTTCATTATTGAATTAATCGCGTATTCGACAGACATCGTAAAAGAAAATATATTTGAACAGTCGATGTACTTAAATAATCAGGATTATGAAATTATAACAGTTCATTCCATTTAGGATGAATTTTTGTGAAAATGTAGGAAATGATTTTTTTTTATTTTATAACGATCCGTACAGGATTATCATGTTATTTTTATACCTTCATTTGTCTACCAGAGAATTCCATGATTGCATATAAAATAAAGTGCATTTACAAGAATAATAAAATGATTGTAAAATTCTACCTTGTATCATGTCATATAAATCCTGTTAAATTTTAAATTAAATACTCACTTGAAATCCGTCAGATTAAATTCCATAAATGCGGAACATCATTGCGTGATGAAATTATCCTTGTGTCAGTATGTACATACATACGTTAACTACAATCACGCATCTTGATTGCACGTGTGTACAATCAGTGATGAAATTTCAATTATTTGATATTTAAACCAATTTCATCAATCAGATTGGTTAATTCGATTAAAATTTGATGGGCTGTTGATTATTAATTAATTCTCTTGATTGCTCATTATACGATTACACAGAGATTCGAGACACTACTTTATTTTTAATTCAATGATTCTGCCATAGCAAAAGAAGTTTAATGACAATGAGTGTCGAATTATTGGGGCCGTAATAAAATGCGACCACGTTATGCAAGTAATGAAATTAGTAATAAATATAAAACTTTTAAGGAATATATGAAAAAAGATTTTCTCACGTTTCTGCCGTACGTGAAACTTCAACTTGCTTCGAAGTCACATATGCATTTCCGTTTCCTTTCCCCCAGTTCACATTGTCAGCTGTATGACGATGCATTTTTTTTTGAGCAGCCTTCCCACAAAGAACCAGTATAATTCATTCGAAAATTAATTACAGGTATCATCGTTCATCGAAACATATTATTTAAGTTTACCTTTACTATCTACATTCACGCCCACATTTGATTATACAAATGATTAAGTATCAGAAAGATTCGTTTACTATCAATGGATCATAAAGTAGAATTCATGAGGAATTACTTACCGCCAGACGATCTGTTATCGTTGACAGAATTTAAGAAGAAGGAGCGCCGTGGTTCTTGAAAATCGTGTAAATGGATTCCTACGTTACCGACAGTTGTTAAGAACTCAATATCAAATTACAAAGTAATTTGATTTAGATGAAATATAATTTATCTTTAACTTAGTAAAATTGGTGATATTGAAAAAATAATTTTTAATCAGAATTATCAACCGATGGTCGTTAATAATTTTGTAAAGTGCAGTTATCTGTCGCTCACTGGTAACTGCCGCCCAGTGGTGGGGGTAATGCCCACTGCGCATGCGCGAGACTGTAACGCGCATCCGTAAAGAAATGAATAGAGAAGCGTAGAGCTTGCGGCGTGCGTTGTGCCGGATGGTCCTCGGTAGTCAGAAGGATGAGAATAGAGGCTGAAACTGGTTATTGCAGCAGGAGCGTATCGGCAAGGCTCAAGATGGCGAGCGTGTCGTGAGGACGGTGCGCGTCGCGACGGAGAGTTCGTGTAGTTCAACGTGAAAAAGCACGGTCGTTCTGTGTGATATCGTAGTTATTATGTGCGGCGTTGTGTGCCCGATCGTGTTTAGTGCATTAATAAAGTGTTCGGAAAGCGCGTCGTCGCGGCGCCTCGTGTAAAAGAATAAAAGCGAAATAATCATTGAGAAAAACCGCGCGCTTTACGGCACGGTTTGTAAACAAACGATGAGCACTGTGACGAGTGGTGTCAACGAGACCGGAGTCATCCAGGAGGCTGACCTCGAGGTCATTATCGAAGAAAAGAATCAACTTATCAGTAGACAGTATGCCGAGATCGAGAGGCTCCAGCGGGAACTGTCAGAGGTCATCGGGGAACGTGACGCCCTTCTTTGCGAGGTGTCAAAACTCAAATTTGAACTCGAGATGGCTGATCTCAAGAGACTTCATGATGACAGGTATGCTAGGCGTCTTCTTTTTTTTTCTTTTTATTGATTTCTCTGCGAGGAGACTGCTTATTCCGCATTTTCAAACACTGATGTAATCATTCGTGGAACAATGAACGAGGCGTGTGGGATACATTTGCTGGCTTACTCTTTCTATCGATTCGGCAGATGTTTTGCTTGGCCTTTTTCCTGGGACTTTATTTTGGATCTTGTTAGAATTCTTTTACTTTTTCTCTCTTTGCCAATTGCTCGCTTCTTTAATGCAGATGTCAATCGGATAATTGTGGTGGCGCGAAATTCTTGATTCCGCCTTACTCGACATTGCTCGCGCTCTGGGGGGGTTTGTTTTTTTTTATTAATGTTTTGACGCTGTCGGCGGGTCAACATCCGCGCTCGACTGTGTATTTTTCTATAGCGAATGGCCTCACGTAATTTGTGTACGACGATGCTTTTATTAAACGATAATTTCAATTATAAACATTTACGGAAAATAAGAAATTGTCGTCCAAATATTTTTTACATAAATATCTACCGAATTCTTATACACGTTCGAGACGTATCTTATGTCATATTAATTATATATTTACAAGGTGTCCTAAATGCAATGCTATTCCGCTCGTTAATTCACCCTTCGTTATTACACATTATTTCAAATTCTCTATCACTTCAACTATTTCTACTTTGACTACCGAACAAAAATTCCAAAACAAACGACACTGCTCTTCGATTCACGTCGCGCAGTTGGCAGCCATTCGTATTCGAAATAAAAAAAAAATCCCAGACGACAATGTATTTATGTCAGTCAGTTGCCAAATCTCACATCTGTCACACGGAAAAGTCATAAACCTCGGAATACCAAGGTTCTCTACTTTATTGCGTAATTACAAACTCCGCCCCTAAACTATAGAAACACCATGTTAACTTTCCTAGACAATATAATTTAAAAATTATGTTCATAGTCCAAAATTTTT
Organism: Trachelus stipa; assembly: GCA_036026315.1. Lineage (NCBI taxonomy): Eukaryota > Metazoa > Arthropoda > Insecta > Hymenoptera > Cephidae > Trachelus > Trachelus stipa. Next base: position 41,104 of record JAYRCB010000231.1, read on the forward strand.
TTTTCATATCTGGCTAGAACAAAAACTGTTTTACATTTTCCCTTTTTTTTATCCTCTACCTCTCTTTTTTGACACATACTATCTTCAATTGGAATGTGACTAAACATACATATACTCACATATGTACTCATAGTCATTCATTCTCCTCTTGCATGACGTCGCACATGGACCAGTAGGCTCTCCTGGCTCTGCCATAGGGAAAATCGAAAGAACTTGAATCATACGTATATGTATATGTATACGTACTCTCATGCGTGCATACAGGGTGATCCCGAAGTACGACTTGGAGTCGTTCCAATAGATTTCGTGTCGTTTATGAAAAACTAGTCGAGTATTTTTTCTCTCTTGTCCATTTCTCTCTTGCGTTACGAATATATTTTCGCATCTGAAATTACGAATGTATTTGGATCTTATATACGGGATGAAAAATTTTGAAAAAATGAAAATATTTTTTTCTTTTACACTCTGCAACCCATCTGCTTCTTTTTTCAATAATATAATTTATGGGTCCCAAATAAATAATATAGGACCCATATCGATCACTCAAGTCGTACTTTCTTTCGTGTTACGCAACACTCTTTTCTGTCATGGATTAATTCCAAGGCGAATGCTTACACACGGGGCAGACGTGACGTGGATTAAAAAAGAGAGACACTTTCGTAATAACCTGTGTGAAGTCAAAAAGGCATATATGCATTTGATCGGATGTATCACCTGTCACCTGTCTGGATACAGGTGCATATAAAAAAGTTTATACGGCAGATAAAAAAATTGTATGAAAAATTGACATTTTTAATATCTAAAAAATCAATGGATTGGGACACGAATTAGATGATCAATTTTTTTATGAATGACTTCACGCTTTTTTTTTTAATGATTGATTAATCATGATTGACGTTGTCTGTTGGTATATATAACTAACTATATAGGTACAGTCCTGTATATAAGTGTACAAGCATTGTCGTGGGATTCCTTGCACGGACGAGTTCACAAGAGATAGAAAGCAGACGCGTGCCCCCGTAGTTATTTTATTTTCTACTTTTTTTTTCTTGTCCTCTTCCCGCCTCTCCGTTTCGGCTCCTTTTCACGGCAGAACGAATACGACCGGTGCGGTCCAGTCGCCCGTTGGAAAGACCCATCGTAGTGGTTCGTCAGGGACTAGAAAAAAAAAGAATTTTTTTTTGTATATTTCAAAATACAAGAGTGGATATAAAGAACGAGGATTTTCGGAATTTTATTTTACACTGATTTTGCCCATTTTTGAAATTGAATACTAGCGATTACGCTGATTTTTTTTTTCTTGACACCTGCTATTTTTCCATTGACGCGATCACAGCTTTTTTTAACATCGCACGTAAGTCGAGTTTTGTCGGACGAAGATGCACGTATACGCGCGTATAATGTCTTCATGAATAATGCATATTTTAGTTAAGTGTTCGAATTGGCCTTTTTTAACATGGAAAGTGCATATTTACCGCGATGCACTTGACCTGCCTTTAATGCATTCAGTCAGAGTCCACATATTCATATATATATTAACAGTATTAAATATTAACGTCAAAAAAAGTATGGTCAAAGATCGCCTTGACTTTGATAATAATTTTTGAAATTTCGTTTTTACCTAATTTTCAAAAAAGCCACTGTCACGTCGATTTAGAGCATCCCTGCACTCCATCCTATATCACATATTTGAGCATGCATTTTTTTTTTAACAAAAATGTAATTTTTTCCTTACAAAAAGAAATTACCCAATTACGTCATTTTCAATAAGCCAAAATGGAATTCGAATCAGGGATCAAACGTTCGATGACAGCTTCATCAGTCACGTGGTACGTTAACACGTGGATAGCTGTAGTGACATTGAATCATGCGTGTCGCGTAATTGGACAAAGGAAAATTATTTATTTTTTTTCTTCTATTTATGCATCGCTCTGCATCTCGTGCGCAATCGATGACAATAAAATAATGCTACTGTACATAATTGACTTTTTTTTCATTAATCCAGTACGAATCTCCACGATTAATATCACTGTGATGTCTCGGTACTGGAAATGTTGGATTTACCTTATTCGAGACAAGAAACTCGAAACCTAATCAGCCGGTGAAACCGATAACGATTTTATGCCTACAGCATGATTACACCAGTCTTATCTGTTTACCGGGAGTCTAATCTGATACATATTGACTTTTTCTGTCTACTGTCACGGTTCAGTGTCAAATAGTATGCACGTACGTTTTCATGCTACCGTAGTATTATTGTATATATATATATATATATACATTTTTAATACATAGTACAAAATTACTACCCATTTTTTTGTATAATAAATAATATCAATTAAAATTTTTTTTTCACAATGACGCATGCCGGTTTACAACGCAAGTCACGCGTGTCGTTAGAAATGCCATATGGAAGTTTAAAAGTAGTAGGGTAGCTATATTGCTAATTACTACCGTGTGTAATTACAGAGGGGCTAATTCGTCGGCCACCACCTCAAGCAGCAATACCCATCAATATTGCAATTGGAGTGTACCGGGCGAAATGAAGTAGGAGGGTCGGGTACAGTCTGTGTTAAATTTTTTTTTCATATAACCATACCCGTCAGATTTCGTGTCAACTGAAATTTGAAAATAAAGCGAAAAATTCTTGCGCTGCCATTTTGCATCCTTACTGCTCGAGCAGTGACGTAACCCGCGTGGATCGCTGTAAAAATATCCTCGAGTGTCTTCCCTGTATTCGCACGTATAAAATATCCAGTTCGAGGAATCGTTCGCGAATTTCAAATCGGCCATTTGTTAAATCCTTATCGATAGTATCAGTTGTATAGGGCTGTGGCGGTTCCGATAAGATTACATTCGCGGAAAAGTTGGATTCGACATCCGCCGACACGGTAATTCAGTACGGCAGATGTTTAATGCAGACCCAATTTATATTCAATGGGCAACGATACAACAACAACAACAGACAAACAAAATTGTGCATATCCGGTTAATCTATTTTTTGTTCAGCCTTCGCAACGTGATTCACGGATTGGTCACTTGTAAAAGGAAGTTTGGGTCTGAATTTTTTTTTTTAATTCGAGAAGCGTTAAAGCGGAAGTCCTGATGACGTCATCCCTGGAATAGATCCTGAGAGTGTTCATTCGTATATACGTATATATCTATATAAATTCATATATGTCTATACACAGGTATACAACGTGGCGCGCGAAAGGTGTAAAAGTCCTTTGGGATTTTAAGGGGGAAGCTGATATATCCTAAGGATTTTCCTCCTGGCTGATTTGTTGCTGTAGGATTTCAATCCGAAACGAATTTTATTCTTTGTCTCCTTTTGCCTTATCCACTTTCGACCATCCTGTCTCGTTTATTATTTTTAAAATTTCCTTCCTTTCGGCACGGCCTGTCGCTTTAGAGATGACGTAAATTAATAAAATTTATAGAATTTGTAGATGTATATTCGTAGGAGGTAAAAAGAAAGAACTGGTTCACTTTTTTGAAAATACGATTTGTCCAGACGATCCGCGTAGGTGAAATTGGTCGCGCGTTACGCTTTATTTATCTTTGGTTATTCTGCGAATTGAACGTCTGTCGATACGGAAGAGGGAGAATTTTACGGGGGCTGTTGAAAATTGTATCTGCGCGTGTTACGCGTTTGATTTACTGGGTACGTTCGAGAATAGAGGACTGTTAGAAAGGGATTTTTGAATTGGGATTTTTATGACCGATTTGCATGTACGTAGGCGTTGCTCTTGTCGCCGTTCAAACAGTCTAATGGCCTTGACATCGAATGCCATCGAGCGCCTGTTCGATGGAGCAGTGGTTCTCTCGACAAAGTTCTTGGGTAATAACTTTTTTTTTTAATTGAAAAAAATATTCACCAGATTCGCTCAATGTCGTATGGCTGTGCTGCAATAAAACTTAATTAAAATAAATTTTTCGACGACTCGCGAGGTCGGTTCCGGTAGAATTTTTCATTGGGGCGAAGGGTTCCAAAATTTTTTTGCAATCTCTGCAGCCTTTGAATTCTTGTCGCGACTCACGCGAACCACCTGGCCGGGCCAAGGTTTCTTCTTCGATCTGCAGCCTGAAACTTTTTTGTTGGTAACGTACACGGTAATACCAACCTGACGGTACTGCAAGACAGACAGTGGCTGATTTGATTCGGGACGCATGACGTCTGCCTTAAAAAAAATATGTGCGGCAGCTGCCGAGGAGACCAAAGAATCTGTGCGCGATGACTTTTTCTTTAGTAGGATGGAATTGCCGATGGATCAATTGATCTTCAATCTCGTGAAACTCTATAAGAAATCCGAACGACGTTAACGAACAGACCATTTCATTGATTAGAGAATCCGTTGTGTAAGCAAAATTTCTTATCAAACTGACACTCGAAAACTATCGGCTTTTGGAATCGCGTATGCTGTACTTTGTACGCTCTGTCATGGCTTTTGTGTATTCGTCTTTCTTTGTCGCGTCATTAAGGTTGATCTTCGTGCAGGGAACTGGCCTTGAACTTACGTCACTTTGTCATGTTGTTCTGCTTTAGGTTGAAAATAATAAATTATCGATCCGTACTTACCCACAGATTACATTGCATGACCAGTGTCGCGTGCACGGATCGCCTGTATAAGGATAACCCAGCGAGCGTGTAGAAATCTGAGGGATCCACGTAATCGTATGTGCGAGTTAAAGTGCGTAGGGATGAGCAAGCTTGGGGGATGAAGTATAGAAAAAAAAGTGAGGAATTTTTTTTCCCCCCCTGGTAGAAATCGCAAAGCAGAAAAATGCCTTGTTTAGGTAAACACGTATAAAACAAACAGTACTATAATCGTATACGATTCCTGGTGCGTCTAGCCGTAACGTGAGACGATGCTTCGCTATATATATCGCGCACATACATTCGCCCACGTATGGGTCACTTACCAGCATGTGAGCACATATGAACACCTTTTGAACAGCGCATCGTGTATCGTGGATCTTGAAAAAAAATGTAGCACTCCGTTCCCACAGATTGAATCGCATTTGAATCCACCTGTAGTTGAGATACGTTTACGTATCATGAACTGTATATATGTGTATGTATGTTTAGAATTATACATATGTTGTATCATATCACTTATTAATCACATGTGAAAGTAACGATAGTAACCTTAACTACTTAGTATCATAATACCTATGGGGCTTGTATATGTAATATTTATTAAAATACAATATTTTTTAATTACGTATACTTGCTGCAGTTTGGTACTGGTATTGATTATTGTATACGGGCAATATTTGTAATCTATACCGATCGATATTTATCGATTTATTTATCTTTATTACGCGATGATCTTGTAAATAAAAGGGTAAATAATTTTTTTTTATTTAGCGTAACCTATGATTTCCGTTGTATATCAGGTAATTTTGTAGTGTTTTTCTATGGGATTATAAGTACGGGATATGGAGATCCGTGGTCCAGACCGGTTAGTTATAATCAGCCTCCAGATTGGCCACGTGAGAGTCGGGATTTATAGAACGGTTCTTACTGTGGACTTTCTTTTTTTATATCTTTCTTGCATTTGTTTACTTGATTATCTTTTTTATTTCCATATTGAATTTTTTGGAAAAAAATCTCTTACCCAGAAACTTCATTTTTTCCGAGGACCCGCGCAGTGGTACCAATAAACAAAATCATGGAATTCAGGCAATGGCCGTTTGCACAATTGGCGTCGCGACGCTTCGCCTGAGAAACGTTTTCTCATGTTCTGTGAAATCGCCAGTCTAAATTCCCCCCCTCTCTTCCTCTTATACCTCTATGTCGCCGTACACGTACTTTTGTACTTGTGTATACAATACGCGTTCTCGGAACTCAATATGTGGCACACGCTTACCACGCGTGTTTACTATACTCGTTTTCACAGACAACAAGCCTCTACAGTGCTTTTCCATGGATTTGAAGATTTTTGGATATTATTTTTTTATTTTTGGTCATACGCGTATTTTCGTAAAAAAAGAATTTTGATTTCCATTTTTGGTATTGACGTATAGAAAGTTTTGCTGGGCGATTCTGGCGTATGTGAGAAACGTCAGGAGGGAAGAGGGTAACAAAACTAAAAAAAACCGTATATGGGCAAGGCGTTCATTGGCGGTTGGGAAGAGGGAGCGGAGGCGAAGCGTAAACGTAAGCGGTCGCCGCCATTACGGTTGCCGTTGCTGCATAATTAAGGAGTCGCTCCGGATTTCGTACTTGTTCCGTTTCGGCTCTCTTGCTTCGAGCTGCGATAATTACGTCTACGTCGCGGCAGTCTAGTCTCACGGCGTTATTTACGACGAACGAACTATAGCTTTATTCGTTAACAAAACTCCCCGTGTGGGTATTGGGATACTTTTTCGTTGTACCGAGGAACCGTGCAAGACGTTTGAACAAGCAGGGAAAAGTTTTGAACTTTCTTTTTTTGTAGTGACAAAATTTTGTTGTTGCGTACAATTGCATTATTCAAGTACCTAAGCTTGAATTGTATCACGGGGACTGATAATAAGTGTCGAAACTTGTTGTTGTATCTCTTTGTGCAAGTTTTGCATTGACTCCGACGGTCAATACGGGTCTTGTGTAGTATCAGATTCAATAAAGATTCTTTAACAAGCGCACGCGACACTCAAGGCTACGTTAGTTAGAGTGTCGGTAATTTGGTCCATTGGCGCGTCAGGGATGCTGCCTGCTGGTACGACTGCAGTGAATCTTCAAGACGTTCTCGGTCAAACGATCCGCTTGAACGTGGCCGCGTCGCTTGAATCTTACTTACTCTTTAACTCGTAGCCGTTAATGAGATTTATGCTTTTTCAATGGCACTCGTAGACCTGACGTAGATCGCGTTGAGATTTGCCGTCGGACGTTTCTTGTTAGCCACGCCACGTAAACAGCCGCGCGAACGTTACCGGCAATTAAACTTGCGCGCCTGTTTACGTAGGTTCGATATCGAGCGACAACAGCGCCACGCGGACTCCGAGCGTACTAAACAACGGAAACTTCGCGCAGACTTTTCTTTCAGTCTCCATTATAGATTGAAATCGTAATACAGTATGTCCTATTGTAGCTGTCGTAACTATTGACTTTGTACCTGGAACAAATTTTGCGTCATTGTCGTTATCAATCATCAATAATTTGGTACTACGAAAAAGTTCCATCGATCGCCATCGTTTCGTCGTCATATATTGTCGTGGGCCTCGCTTGTATGTTCCTCGTTATTATTATGTCAGATGGGAAAGTTTAACAAGCGGAAGCAGAGGAGCTGCTGCCAGTCAAGGTAAAACGTGTATTGAAATCAGCAGTAACACGTTCTCGCGATGCTTTTGGCCATCTGGCGGCGCGCATGAGAAAACGGTCAGAAAAAGAGAGAGGTTATGATTATTTCCATGAAATTCACGGTGCGAACCGTCGTGGAATCGCGAGAAACGTTAAAGTTCCCTGAGAACGTTAAATAAACGGTTCTCGGTATTCGCATCCTTTATTGTTACACTGTAGGCTCTCTCTTTCGCTTCGGTGTTGCTTCTACCGGTACCATTTCGCTTGAAGCGACGATCCTGTCCAATGTCTCTTTAATCCGTTTGCTCTGTACGTCACTGCCGATGTAAACACAATTGCCAGTTGCACTCAGGAGCCGTATTCTTTTTTTTTGCTGCTGCTGCTGCCATCTCCTTGTAATTTGTTGAACCAAGCGGAACGTCGGTAATTAGTTATTTCGTACAATGACATTTTTGTTCCCTACAAAATCAAAATCCGGCTGAACTATTCGCGGCTGAAACTAAATCGTCACCCACCGTCCTGATTTTTGTACTTTTGTCCCTGCGCGCCTAATCTCCTTTGCACGGTACGACTGCACGTGCGTGCTTGTCACTGAGCCCACTGAGGTAGACATAAACAACGTGCCGGTCTGAAAATTGATCGGAATGCAGATTGCGCGCTCGACGTGTAACGAGAGGCTTGAGTTAACGAAATATAAATATATTATTCATTAACAAAATTTCCACAGTGATCTTGACGATGGAAAGCAAAAAATTCTTTAAGATTTTAAATCGGTCTGAAAGCAGTAATTCGCGTTACAGTGTCTTATGAATGATTCACGTATTTTTCTTATAGGTCCTATGACAGCTGATTAAACAATAGTGACGTTCGACGGCAGAGTATTGATGCGTAGTTTATCACGTGATCGAAAACAAAAAATTAACTGTCACCACTGTTTGTATGTCTAGTACAAAAACAAAGTTCATGGAGAGACAAAAATTTTGTTCGAACAAGAACAACAATATTTTTACAACAATATATTACACGTATTCTGTACCCGCGGTGAAATTTTGTACACGTACACCCATATCATATCTTCGTATGTACATAAATCTCTGCCCACCTAACGCACAGTTACTAATCGTCGGCTCATCTGCAGGGGCCAGTTTAATCGCGAATCCAAACTAATTAACTTAGTTTAATTGATCTTAATTGAGTGAAGCGAGGCGGTCTCCTGTTGCGCACGCGCGCTCGTCCTTCACCCTATCTCTCTCCCTCTCTCTCTTTCTCGCTATCTCTTATATTCTTCAATTTTCTTCCGTCTCTCTCGCTCTCTCTCACTTCTTTCACGACGCTTCAGCAAAGATCCAATTGGATCAGCCTACCGGCCTTCATGGACGCCAGCGGCCACTTCTGTACTACTTTGTATAGTATAGTATGTTACTGCGGTCCTACTGCTCCAGCTATACCGTATGCTGTATAACTCCTATAGCATACTAGTTTCCCATACTATTATTATTGCCTTAGTACAGTCACTGTCCGAAGTATTTCCATACCACACATGGCCTTTTCCGTCTGACCAATTATGGACAATGAAATCGAAAGGAAAGCACTAACTCGATGTCCCGCTGACTAATTAACCGAACCGACTATAGCAGCTAAACCAGTAACAACTTATGTAGTCGCGTTAATCATAACCTCGTTTTATCTCGACTTTAATGACTGAATTTAATTACAACCATCCTTTGACAGCCGTCCGTCTATCAATAGTTTATTAATAAACATAGCCCAGTGACGTCACTGTAGCTTTAATTCAATTCGAGCTGTCACACTTTACCTTAAGCTTTGCCTTCTCTACGCTAGTGGCGCCCTTGTCGCCTTCAAGCTTCGTTTTTATACGTACGTAACGCGCGCTCGAAACACGTGTTCAGTATGCTTTTTTTTTACAGTTTCCAAACAGTACAATCCTTAACGAGCTACGCATGGAATTACGCGAAATTAGGGAAATATCTTTTAACGTGAAAATTATTAAATACAATCCAGCTGAAAATTATGTGTATGCGTCCTTCGTAGGGAAAGTTGTACGCAGAGCCACGCGTGGCTATATTGGGAACTATTGTTTTTCACCTGTCAAAAAAAAAACATCCAAGTCCTAGACCGACTACAGCTTGTATAGCGTCGCGTCAAACGTGATAACGGATCAGTACCTGATATACTGTACAAAATCGAAATTAGATAAACCCAAAAGAGAAAGATATATCTTATTTTATCAATCCAAACGGAAATGTACCTGTGTTTACCTTGATACGTAGGATTTATCTGTTATTTGTCGATACTTTACGGATTTTTTTTATACGAGACACATTCATATCTAACGTTATTTTTGATCTGGCAATCGACGTTGATGTTCAAAATTATTTTTGCACTTAGAATTTATACGTAATTTTTTTTCTTACAATTTTGCTAGTTTGATTATTGTTGACTGGTTATTTGGATACTTCGAATACTCTCCCCTCATTCCTCGTCATTGTTCACCATATTCAAACTATGCTAAGGGGTTGGTACGCACCTACTCTTTGATCACGTCACCCTTGTATACGCTTTACGCGTGTGGCTAATATGCACGCTCCCGTTTTAGATCAGCGCGTCTCCCCTAATTGCCCGATCGATGTTTTTCGCCATAATTTAATTTCCATCTCGGTAAATATTTTTACGGACAGACAAGGATGGCAGACCCTGCCCTCCCCTCCCTGCCCCCTAAAACCTCATCCGCCAGCCCTGATAAGCATTTCGGTTGAAAGTTTACTGGAACAAGTATTTCCCCTCCATTCGTTGAGTCCTTAAAAAAATTATTTGGCGAATCAATGAATTTTTGCAATTCGTGATCGCACACGGTCCGATCACCTTTTTTTTTTTAATTGTTTTTTGTTCGACCTATCACGTTTTGGCTATGTAATTGCGAATTCCAGGAACGTAACAAGTTGCTGGGGGGTTGAGGGGGTCTTCGGGGAGACTGGGGATAATTAATGAAAATGTGAGAAGATGGATTTTTAATTACCCCCGCCCTCTCCTATCTCCCCCCCCCTTCCTCGCCCCCCTCCCCCTCCTCACCCTCTACCGTCACTTCCACTCTTTTACCGATATGGCGAATCTTCGTGCTCTTACGTAACGACGTTCGTTTGCCGATCCAAGGACCGGAAATTGCTCGGAAGATTACTCAGTCTGCGCCGAACCGGTAGAACGTGGTTTTTTTTTTAATTTATTTTGTTTTCCGTCACGAGACAACGCACGCAACAAAAAAGTGTCGGCTCCCTGCCTGACTTCCGGTTAGATCATCTCGATAGATTCCGAAATAAGGTAACGTCAATTTATGCAAGCGTAGCTTCTGGCTCTGGTTCATGAATGAAAATCAATGAGTGAACGAGTGGAGTTGTGACGTCGTGAATTGTAGGTTGTCGGCCATTTTGAAAATACAATTAAAATGCAGATTGTCCCTCGCGCTTTGTCACGTATGTCGTAATTTCACATGTGTTTTTGACACTCGTGAATATCAAATATGCGCTGTTGGAGGTTCATGGGAATAATTATAATAACAATGATTTTCGTTATGGATGCAAATAGTCGTACCTGTGTCGTAATTTTTTATCGCGAGTATAGCGGCCACGTGGAACAGGTATTCTTATGTAATACGTATGTCAAGGGTATATAACGACTGCGCATGCGCGTATAGTCGGCATGGATTAACTCCGGACACGTCGGCCCTCATTTTCGAATTATTCACGAGTAGCAAAAACGACTGGTATTTCTGCCCGTTTCCACGTATAGATGTTTCGCAAAGTGTTCTTGAATGGGAAGTCGTAAACCCGAACCCGACCCTGGCAGGTCAGACCCTCCAGCCAGTCAGCTAGCCAGGTCCTCGATACATCACTGGTCGGATCAGCCTGTTCGTTCTGCCGACTGGGCTGTTCTGTCGGTTAACAATGATCCAAGGAATTTCCGGTCTGCTATGAAAAAAAAATTTTTCAGAGAAAATTGAAGGATTTTTTTTTAATTTTGACCTTTTTTTTTAAACTGTTGCAATTTTGCCTTCGCGATTTTTTTTATTGACAGGGAAGTCCATGGAATTTCGTACGGGCGTTTCGCGCGGAGTTGGCAACATTGCAAATGATTCGTAGTCGAGAAACTTTGATGTTTTTGAAAGTCAATTTTTTTGCGGTTTATTTGGTGCAATTTTTTTTTACTTTGCGAAATTCCACGTAGCTTCACTTCAAACGCGCCGGATCAGCGCTCGCGTCAACAATGAGGAACGCAGTCAGGGCCGTGTCTAGCGGGGATTTTCTTAGAACTTTTAGATTCATTGTTCAAGGATGCATTTCGCAGCTGTATACCAACTGCATGCGCTTAGCTGCACATGCATCTGGCGTTAAGATGTCAGCGATGCAAGAGAAAATGCACAGCAGACGAGGCTAACCGGGCAAACCCAAACGGGACTTTTACGCCTTTCTGCATTCTTCTTTATTTTTTTTTGTGACCGTCATCCTTGGAAATTCTTAACGTCGTATTTTTTCTTTTCGCACTTTTTTTAAAATCTCTTTCATTTTTTTCGTGCGTTATCTCCGACGCGTAAGATTAATTGCATAAGCCACATGCGCTCTGTGGGAATCTTGAATGTCAAGGTCGTGCCCGATCGTGGCCTTGAAAATTAGTCATACGAATACGACAGGTTTCCGACGAAGGACTATTGAATTTAAATGACGTCAGGCGTCGCGACGCCATTCACGTTATCGATCATTGTTTTATAGCTGGCAGTGTACATTTTCTTTTCTATACTTGCTTCCAGTTTCTAATTCACTTTTACTTGCAATGTCTATACCTACGTGCACTCTCTTTCAACGCGATGCAAAAATAAAAAAAAATTTGATTTTCCCCTCAATCAATTTAATTATGCCTTTAATTCAGCTCTGAAATTCCATTAAAGCTAGCTGGACATATGCCTTCGTTGTCACTGGTATCTGAATTTCATTGTATGACAAGTTATGCATCTAAAATCGTGGCTATCGTCAGCGACTATTTACCAAGGGCACTTTTTAATCGAGTTTTTTGGAATTTGAAATTTATAATTTTGAAATTTCAAAAATTTTTTCACAGCCTACCATTCCGATAAGCCACTGGATACTTGTCAGATATTGGCACGTGGCCTGGCGGAGGAGGGGAGCGTGCCAGAGATGACAAGGCTGCCAACATAACATAACTGCACACGTTCCCGTATCGAAATTCGCGAAATTTGGGTATTGGATTAACGAGGCCACAAAAATTTTCGCAAATCTCATTCCCCGTAAGGGAAATACATATTGACTCCATTCAAAATTCACTGCCCGTTCGGATATTCGTCATTTTGGTCGATCGCTAATAGCCAGATTATTAATTAATTAACCATCCGACCTGTTCCGATTTTATTGCTTTTAGCTAACGTTAATATAAATTTATAATGTCGCTTCGCAATAATTCCCGAGGAAAATGGATTTTGCCAAATTATCATAGGCGCTTGTGCATTTTGTTCGCCATCAGCCAAGAGGCTGTTACAGCACGTGGAGTCGCTCGGTATAATTTCGACGCTAGACATAAAATTATAACAGTGCATTAAATTCGTGCAAGCATATTAAACTGTGCAAACGATAAATATTATTAATAGCTAACGTTTATTTATCCTGAAACGTATTTATTTATATCGATCTGAATCGATTATATTTATCGATAAGGTAAATATATTCTTTCTCTTTTTTTTTTCACTTTGCTAATCAACTTTATCTTAATATCACGTGTTCGACATAGAACGCATATACGCTGTCCCATTAAATTTAAATGTGTGGTCGCCTGGCGTCCCGACGCCGTAAGCATCCATTACGACGTCAAATTGATTACTAGTGACGCTTCGTACACACTATTGAATTGATAACCGATACGTATCCACTTACGCGTACAGCGGAGACCGAAATCAATTCGTTTGAATTTCCCGCTTAAAGATACCGAAAATCCAAATGAATTTCCAATTCGAAGTTGCCCGATGTTAATTTCTTTTGGAAAATTTCGCTTTTGCCAGAATTTCGTCATTTAACCAGTCACTTTGCTCCCGGACACGAATTTCGTGTTGCTCGATGTCAAAGTAAATTTGGCGTCTCGTGCGATAAGAAGAAGCGAAAGATAAACGAAGGCCAAAGGGTTGGAATTAAAAGGATGACGGGGCCGTAGGAAATGAGTCGAAAGTTCAAAGGTCCCTGACTAATTGTAGGACTTAATTATTTCTCGCTCTTTTTTTTATATACAAATTTTCATTAGCGTCTGTAAAAGTGTTGATGGTTGAAAATTTAATTAATTAAATTTTAAGAAAATCTTTTCGCTTCGATGACGTTACTTTTTAAGGAAATTTGAAAAAAATCCCAATCCCCCCCCCCCCCCACACTATCTTCGTAGTACAGACTTACCAGCCACCAGAGACTGTCGTTTATTTCTGTTTGGATACCGGCTATGTGTTTCCTTTAGGGAGAGTCTGTGGGAGTAGCGCTTCATTGCTGTTGTATTTGTTTATGATCTTACGAGTGGATCCTGCGTAATGAACTCTCGCGTTTACGAGAGCGTCTCACTTGGGGCTCAGCGGCGTAGAGCGTCGGGACGCCCGAGAAAAGCGTCCGAGCGTAGGATATAGAGGGTCGCGACAGGGTTGAATTTTTAAATCGTATTATTCGTAGTCGATTTTTAATTATCAAAAATTTTACTCAAAAAGTTTTTTGTCCGAGTATCGTTTCGAGAAAAAAATTAGCATGGAAGTTTTTGGTTGTATTTTGAAAAATATTTTGTTGACGTATGCTTTTGAATTCTTTGTCGTCACTGGTATCTTTTTATTTTTTACATAGTTTTTGATTTGCTCCACTTTCATCCTAAGTCTGGTATGTTTTTGTTTTCTTGCTCTTCGCGGTTCCAAAAAGGGAACGAACGACTTCGGGAGTTCATTGCACTTTGATGCGTTGAGCTACTCTCCCACGCACTTTGTATATAGAGGGTGTTTCTTTTTTTTGACGATCAATCGAATTCCGCTCGATAAATTCGGAGTTCGATGTATGCAGAGAAGAGGGACGTATGTGACAATCTTAACGGATGCTGTGTGGTACTGGTTTAGTTTTATCGAGATTTTTTTCTTGAGCGAGGCTCCATTTGGTTCGTTATCGCTGATAGCCAATGAGCTTTGGTATTGATTGTCATCGAGTGTGACACGCTGACTTTTTTAGGGATAAATAGGATTTTTGGTAGAGTTGATTATTTTTTTTGAGGGATGTAAAATGACATAAAAATGAAATTCAGGCTTTTGAGATCTTTTTTTTTTTAAAGGCGTTTTCGGGGCATTACCGGGAAACGCTACTGTGTGCTTGGCTTGTTTAATGTTTTTTTTCTGAAGTGGATTCACTCACCGGCAGGAACAGAAATAACGCGAGTTGAAGTAAAACGAGGCTCTTTGGCGAAGAAGCTCTTTGGCCGTATTCGCGCAGATTGGTGGCTCTTGAAAATTTTGGATTTTTAAATACTTGAGGGTAATTGTAATTTTTTAAATTATCAGTCACGCTGAAGTAATAAGAAATTTTTTGAACTTACTTTTTATCACTGCATTTTGTTCGCTTGTGTGGAATCAGCTTTTTTGAATTTTTGTTTCTCTCGACCTGAAACAAGGCTCTCGGATTCGTACGGGAGGGAATTCGCGAGGAAAGTGAACGCCTGAGAAAAGTTCTCGAGGAACGATTATCTGGGTAACTCGAAGGAGAAAATCTGATAACGTCAATGATACTTGGTCGACTTACGAATTGTCAAAATGACGTTTCCCGGTACACGTGGCAGGGAATAACGTCTGCCTCGACTTTGGCTTTCCGCTTCTTCGAACAATTCCAAAGCCATTTGCCATTTGCAGTTACTGTATCGAACGATGTCCTATATATCTGACAGATATATACGGCGTAGCCGTAGCAAAGTAGCTTCGGCTCGGGATCGTCTTATATTCGCGATACGAGAGAACAAAGGAACAAATAAAATTACACGTACTATACGAGAAATGGATTCACATTGATTCGCGCCTTGGAACTATAAACTGCAGCACTTAAATCCCGAGAGTCTACGAAGGTCTCGTACCTTTTTCTCCTTTGAAGGTAAAATTGCGAAAAAACCCTCGTCTCGCGAAATACAATGGAACTCCAATGAAATCGATAGTGAGTCAGTTTGTATTTCAAAATTCGATTTTTTTTTCAAAATTTTTTTTTGCATTTTTTTTACTTTGCGCAACTCGTACAAGTTCCTTAGGACGATTCAGACACTTGACTATACATAACAAGTTTATCTATACAAGAACAAGTTTGGTTGACAAAGTTTTTTTGTTTTTGTATTAATATTTTTCGGTTGACCACGTAACGCAATTCCTCCTACTTTCTTCTTATTCTTCTTTCTCCTTCGTTTTCTTCCCGCTGGGTTCCCCGCGTGGCTAGTCTGGATCTGGAAGGCTCAAGCGACGGCTGGATCTAAAGTTAGACAAGGGAGGACCCCACGGACGCTCGAAGGCTAAACGTTAAATATATATTTCGAACTTTTACTGCCGTACGGCCGCCTTATTATTTTCCGCCTTGTTATTTCGAATATTTATTTGACAACTGAAATAGCAATCAGCCATTATCGTTATCATTGCACAGTCACAACTCGAGGTTGACGTTCGACTTTTCCTACGACTTGAAAATCGGCTTTCGCGATTCCTCTTATTATTCTCGTTGACTTTCTCTTTTTGGTAGTATTCTTTTCACTTTCTCTTCGTAGAACGTTTTCATCGCGCATGCGCAATATGAAATTTAAAATTTTTTTACCCATAAATAATTTTTTTAACTTCAGTATCCCAATCGCTTGTTTCGCTTATACGCGTAAGATCGTACGAGCGCTGCACCGTTAGCCTTTACTTTATTAAATTTTAATAAGCAATCCGAGAACTTGCTTTTATCTTTATTTTATCTTTGGCTCCGACCTACTTTTCATACCTGAATGCACCCGTGTTCCAGGCGGCTTGTTCACTCGTTGCAAATAATTTAATGCGATTTACGAATATAACATGTGGAATACAGCGGGCTTCGAATAAGTATGTCAATACCGGAAATACAACGTAGGTCAATTCCATATCCGGTAGAAGCGACAGACTTTCCTGATTGTTGCAAAAAAAAATAAGCGTACAAACTTGGCATATTTTTTTAGCATTATTTTTTTCTTATTTCTTTATTGATACTTATATGTATATATTGTACATATATATTTATTAATACTTATTGATACTTCAACATTGTCAAAAATCGCGCACAACAAAAACAACAACAGAAACTTCTCCGACCTCGCAAAGTTTCACGGTTGGAATTGTCACGAGGAACAAAATGGCTGACCTTTCGAGAAGCAAATAACATCTCCGCAGGATCTCTAACCTGCAGTTCATTTATCTTTTTACTTTTTTCCCCTTTCTCTATCTGTCTCTCTCCCACTCCCTCTTGTTTCATTTCATCCTTCTCATTCATTCGATTGAGATACACGCGATATACGTTCACGGTTTTATTAGATGTCACTTTATACGAGTATTTTCGCAACATAAAGGTGAATTCACAATCGTATCTTTTTAACAGTCGAATCTTGCGATAAAATGTCAATATGATTTTCGTTGTTGTCAGACAAATATTTGCTTATTCGGAATACAATAAATATTTTCCCTAGTGAAAATTGGAAATTCGCTATTTTTTTTCAACAAAATACATTCGTATACCAAACTCTACACGGCAGTAGTAGAAATGTGAAAGACATAATGGGAGACTCGAAGAAGTTGGCAAAAAATCGAAAAAATGAATTGGCAGTATAACGTGGTTGCCAAATCCGATGGCATTGACTTAGTTCTTACTGTGCGTTTTCGTTTCGGCGACGCCGATGTCTGTCGTTCGTGAGTTTGCGAAGACTCATCGATTTCGCTTATGACGTACACACGTTTTGCATTTCCAGCTGAAGATATACCAACATGAGGATACAACGTGTCTACAAACCTTTAAGTCGCACTCTCATTAGACGACGAGAACTTCTGACCTTTTCCCTTGTTTTCATATCTCGTTTTTTTTTTCATCTTTTCCTTCTTTTCTCTTTCCCTTTTGTTTGCTCTACGCTACCAAGCCCTCTCTGAATCGTCTTATCCGCTAATTGTCAATCTAACCGTATAACAAGTACGTTTAAGGCGATATCGTTGCACGCGAACTCAACGTACAACGACGCTACGAGTCGCGCATACGTATTCCCGTGTAAATTGGCGACCCCGCTTCGCTTCCGCGCAATTGTTAACACCGTGCGAAAACTGACGAATTCGTAAAAAAAAAAATTCGCACGGATTCGCGTTGTAACTTCAATCGTAATTGCGAACTCATAACTTCTCTCGCGATTACGTCACGGTCAAACAGTTATGACGTCAGTTCATAATATTAAACGAGAGAAAATATTCGTCGAGCCTTTGAGTTGCGTTAAAAAAAATTTTGACTTTTCTCGCGCACCTTTCGACCTTTGACCTTTCGCAGATAAACGACTGTTCGCGTGACGTCACGTTTACGTTAAGGTTCACGGTCCGTTGTGCAAACTTATTCCAGGAAAGGTCGGTACTCGCTATATAGTATGTTGACATGCGACGTGGGATTAGTAGGTAGAAAATTTTGTACCGATACAAAGTTGTATGGAATTGCATACAATTGTTGTGTATAGTCGCAGATATGTTTCTACGTGTTGTGTCGCGTAAACAACAGCACGTTGAACCCGAAGGAATTGTTTTTGTACGCGTGACGCAGCTGCAGGTAAATTATTGTTTTGACGGCAGTCTTTGCGCATGCGCACAAAACTTTTGTCCTTGTTAACCGAATTACTGTTGGCAATGCTCAGGGTTCTTGCATATCGACTGCGCGGTGTGGCGGCCTGGGCCCTTCCCTCGAGGGTGCAGCCAAACGTAATTACAAAGGCACGAAACGCTCTTGAAGCATGCAATAGGACACTCTGTGCTTGACTACGGGTGAAGATCGCTTCGGGGAACCGATATAAAAAGAAAAAGATACGAGAGATAGGAAAGGGGCTCTTTAATGCCTGCGGCATCATATATCGTGTACGTAAGGAAGACACGCGAGCTGATGGCTTTTGCGACTGTATCGACGACTCGAAGAACTTTCGGTAGTTCCTGCTTGGCAATGATGATTGGGTAGTGGTCCTTTGTATTTTGGTTTTGTATGGCCCTTTCAGAATTTTTTTTCTTTCTCATTTCAGTCAATGGCTCGCTCAGAATTTTCTTTTCGTCTGTACGAAAATCATTGGATCTTTTGAAGAGTTGATGCTGAGTTTATTTTATATGATAAAAAATTTTTTTTCATCCACCTGACTTTTTTTTTCCATACGTAGGCACTTCTTGTGTGCGCGATGAAAATGCGTGCTGTAACGATAATGAAGTTATTTCGAATTTTCGCATTTTTGAAATGATCCTTATCTTTTTTTTTTATTTGCCAGAAGGTGTTACGATCAATGCAAAAGCAATTTAAGTAGCTGCTTACCAAAGAACCCCATCGTCAACACGTGGTCCATAAGAGGCCAAGAGCCTCCGCATCTACACTCACACGCACGCTGCCACTTTTTCTCTCGTTTTACCCGGCGACACTCGATATTCCTAAGCACATGTGAGCGAATTCTTTGAAGTGAATTTCGTGCGAGTTTACAACGGCACATAATATCACGGCAAAGTAAAGGCGCTTTCGTGACCTCCTTTTGTCGCTATATAAGTATACTGTGATATGTGTGTAGTATATGACGACCTTTTTTTTATATATTTATTCTAACGTAAGTCACTGCTTGTATCCTTGGAGTCGATTTAGGCTCGATTCACACTGCAATCTTATTCCCGGAACGTTTAAACGCGTCTCTTTTAATTTTTCGTTTTCTTTTATTGTTTCAGGTGAGTCAACCTGCGGAGGCGGTATCGATGGGTCTTTCAAAATTCTCAAAGAATTGACTTAATTCTGGTAAAGTTTTCGAGGCAATTTTTTTTTTAAATTGCAAACACAAGTCAAAGCGAATTTTCAATCTAGAAATTTTAACGTTAAAGCAAGAAAATGTTGAAATTGCAACCTTATGTTTTCCACTTTTGCAATCCTCATTTTGGGTACAAAAACATTTTCAATTCAACAAAGTAGATATATATATTACCTCTGTTATGTACAGGATGCATCGTAATGCAGTGCTGCTACGGTGCAGTAGATATATCAACCCGTATGCACTTGCACCCTGCACCGTCAACCCTTCGGTACGAAGGCACTTTGTTGAAAAGGGTTTAAAGTCGATGGGTACACGGAAGCAATGTAAATATTTGCTCAGGTTGGTTGCACCGTCGTTGAACACGAGGGTTCCGAGTCTGTACTAGATGCGCCCATTAAACAAAAAATTCATTACGCCTGCTTAACAACAAAATTTTGTTTTTGCACTAAAATTGCTTTCGCTCCATATTGCAAATACAAAAAAATTTGTGACGTGAAATTTCGATTTTCGACGTCATCACGTTAGATCGCACACACATGCGTTCACATGACTACGGCTACACATGACTTAACTGATCACCCTGACGTAAATTAGACGCGTTATATCGGCTCGTTATCGTTACGTCATAATAACGTTATCCCGATATTACACCTCGTCCTATCACTCAGAGTTATCTCTGCACGATCATCAGGCTGTGATAAGGGCGATAAAAAATTTTTTCGTAAAAATTAAAAATTTCAAAAATTCAACTGCTTCGTAAGATTCGCCATATGACGTCGTCGGATGAAATAATTTTTTTTTTCAATATTTTATTAATTCATCTCAAATTTGACTGGGCGATCGATAATCAAGTATCATATAGCTCAGGTATAAAGATGTGTCTGATCGAAGGTACAGTCATAATAAAAAGTCTCTGTCTCAGTTGTACTTGATTCTCGACTTAACTCGAGTCAATTCGCCATAACTCGAGTCGAGGATTTCTTTGCTCGCAGTCGAGTCATTGGATGTCTATAGGGACGCCTGGTAATACGGGACAAAGGGATGAGAGGGGGAGAGGGGAGGAGGTGGGGGGGGTGGGGGTCTAAGGGGGTGGCCGGCGAGGAGCGGCGACGCGAGGGCGCAGACGCCGAGGGTGACGGAGGCGTCCCGACGCCTTTTACCACTGCTGCTCGACGCTACGGGCGCACAGTGCTCCCCTAACGATTCCGTCGTGCTTTTCATTCAGACGCTGCGAAAAAGCTCCTTTAAACTCGCGCTTTGCCCGTAAACGACTCGCGTATTCACGTTAGACACGGTATCGCGTATGCTAAAGTGCACTATAGTGTACTAGACTGTAGGTACTATACTGTATTATGCCTATAGTCTACTATAGTATAATATATCGTTAGAAGCCTTCTTCTTAACCTTTGACAGTACTGCCATCTATTGTCTGTTTTCTTTATACACGCTATAGTACGTGCTATAGTCACTTCCGTATACTTGCCAGGAGATTGCTTTTAGAAATTCTTTTTTTTTTCAAGTGGCATTTTTACTCCAAATTATTTTTATCTTTTGAATGTTGCGTGCAGGTCTCGACGCACTCACGCGTACACGGGACGGCCGCGTGCTTGGGCGTCCCGACGCCTATCGACGCTCACCCTACATACACACGCGTTAATACGGAAACACTTTTCACGCTCGATTTCACTCCTTGGCTTTACACGAGTAATGCATTTTTTTTGTTAGACAGCTAATTCGGCCGATTGTGGATTTAGTTATTTTTTTTGTTTGTGGTGGTAATACTAAAAAATTGTGACAGGAAGTGAATCGTTGTTATTTCTTTTGGCATTGCGAACGTGCTGGGATTTAAAGAATTTTATTTTATTAAAGTGCTTTGCTTAGTGCTATTTTAACGTGTTGGTTAAAAAATATTAATTGTCGGTGATAGCCAAGTCCAGTAAAATTTTCAAAATTTAATTCACACTTATCAGCATCGACTCCAAAAAGTGTACAAGAAATTTGAACGAGCTTCGGGCGAAATTCGTATACGTCGTAATAAAAAAAATATTTTCATTTACAGCTAATGTCGATATAAGTGTTGAGGAATATAAATTAAATTTTGAAAGTGAGAAACAAAGTGAGCGAATAAATTGTCAAGTAGAAAATGTTTTCGGATCAGACTTGAAGACGATGTTGAGTCGTATTAAAAACATATAGAAATCAGTGGTGAACTTTGTTCCTGTTGAACAAGCACAAAGAACAAAGTGCAGGATTTACGTGCGTGGATATATACATATATATATATACACAAGTATCTTACCTGTCATTCACGTTGCCATCACACGCACAGGTAGGTGAATTCAACATGACACAATGGCGAGCATTAAGATCAGCCTTTTCGTTCCAGAACCAATAATGACACAAGTCGTATAAAATCCCAAGTTTACAGGTCCTGTCTGAGTAATTTCCTTTTGACAATTTTGAGGTACTAAAATTTCATTTTTTTTTAAAATAATGGGAATTTAAAAATATTTATTCAGTTTTTGACTTTTAGGTTAACAGGACTTATTTCCCGACTCTTAACAGACTTTAAGGTTAACCTCGAGTCTTCCGAGCGTACCTTTTATTTCTGGTGTATATTTAAGCAGGGATAATTGAAGTAAGGTTAGGTCTCCCGGCTGGAGGAGAGGACCAGGTCATTGACTCTGTATAGTTGGGTTAGTAAAATGTCATTTTCCTCCAGAGAGAATTTAATCGGCTACTGCCAATTTTCTGCTTAACTACTGAGACTAAATAAACTTGACGGCGCTGGCTGCAGGGCAAGGCGGGAAATTCGAACGTTAGTTCAAATCGGTAAAATTTCTAAGATCGGCTTTTTAATAGGCAAAAATCGGATACCCGATGCATCCCAAATATCGTGGCTTACGGATTTTTTTTTTTAGTTTGAAATTAAATCCGTTTTAATCCTTTCATAGGTACAATGAAAAGGCTCTGTGTGCCTTGTATGCATAAAGCATGAATGTCTCTCCAGGCGACACGGTTTCCACGAAACGACAAATCCGGAACACACGTGTGTTACCTGTATGCGTCTCAGTGGCCTGATTCGGTGTCCGATCGATTTTCTTAACAGTTCGAATATCTCGGCTTAATGGTAAGAGACGGAATTAAATCGGGCGTATTACAATTAAATTGATTGTAAAATTTAATCTCGAATTTATTTATCAATAATCCTTATCGATTTATCGGGCAGTTACGTCGCTGCGTTTCAGGGCATAATTCATACGGACTACATCGAAATAATTATTTATCGGATAACGCCCGAAGCTCTTCGTCATTTCAAATGGCCACGTATCTCGATGGCGTCTCGCTTAAAATAAACCCGAAAATATATTCAATCGTCTGTGAGGACTGCCCTTAAGATTCTTTATGAAGATTAGTCACGCAATTCCAAATGACGCGATTTTCTTACGATCAAATTGATCTGCGGTATAAAGCAAGAACAAAAAAATCATACATAATTTTACAAGGTAAACGAACACTCGATCAGTCGTTTTTTAAAAAGAAAAATAGTCGCATAATTAAAGATCAGTTTTCAATGCAAAGTCTGAATTCGCGTTCGGTGACCGGTGGCGCCATCTGGTGGCCGGAATGCGAAACAACAAACCGGTAGAAGGTCGCATTCACGTATATACGAGCATACGAAGTAATGACCCGGTGCGTATATGGGAACGCATAAAAACGCATAAAAAGAGCGTCGGGACGCTGAGTACAGTGTGCGTATGTACATAAGTATGTATATACGTTCGAATAAAGCGACGACTATTCACTCGAAGCAAGTTGCACGGCGAAGTCGCGTCGGTGGACGAAGAAAGTATTATACGTGGGTCGAAACATAACCTAGAAACGATCTCTACCGTGCACCGGCAGTCTGTGCCGCGTGGGCATGCTCCACCTATCTAAATTATCATTTTTCCGTAAAAAAAAAATCTTCTGCCATTGACCAATCGTTAGCTCACAGTTTCCCCGTTGCCGGGGAAACGAAGGCGCGCGCGATCGGCACGGTAAATTCTTACGCGGTTAGATCACGCATTTCGCGCATGCGCGCAGCCGGGCGGGAATGCGCTTGATATTTGAATTTGAAAATCGAAGACTTATCGATTATCGATAAATAGATTTTTTCCGAGATTTGAATACTGTGGCTGATTACACGAGAATTTCCTAAGTGGGTTTTTATGGTCGTTACTGTGTTTCCTTTATTATACAAAAAAAAATTCGCCATGGTCATACGTCAGTCGGTATACGTATACGTGGGTGAAAATGATTAATATCTCTAGAGATAACAAGTAATACTAGGTTAGGTGTACTGGACGATACGTCGTAAACAAGAGACACGATTTTTATCGTTATAGGAATTAAATAGTACGGGGGAAAAAATCCCCAGATCGATCATTGGTAAACCTAATAAATATTTTAAGAGGTAATTCGAACTAAATTGTCAGGTGCAATAGTACACGTGGAGTCCTAAACACACCACTTATAGGTTATGAGGAAAATAATAAATATTGATCTCACTCGATAATTTCGTCCCTACGCCTGAATTAACGAACTTGATGAATAATGCATAGAAACAATGAATAATTAATCCAGGGTTGCCAACGGGCAATATAATAAAATTGAAAAAATTCATGAGCCATGCCATTTTTTGTATCACCTATATTACCCCTTGTCTCGTCCGTCCCTGGCGTTGGTTCCTAAATTATCGTCACGCATCTTCGGTTTATGTCGAGTGCAAGTGCAACGTGCAACTGCACGTGACGACAATCGATTGCAGTTACGTGCATGAGATACGTCAAGCTCTGCCTGTCACATATGGGCAAATACACGTGTGCGCTCGAAGCTCATAGGTGGGAAGGTCTCTGTTGCGTAATTCAGGACTAGGGTATAAATGCATTATCATTTCCTTATCAACTATCGATTGATAAGGAAATTATAATAATGCATTTATGGTGTGATTGTCGGTTCACTTAATTAAGTGCAATCTTGCTTGAATCAGAGTGCAGTTGAAAGTGGAATTTTTATAATTTGGATAAATTTCTTAAAAACTTTTATTTTTTGGTTAATATAGTTAGAGTATTAAAAATTTTGTGTATTTTTGTATTTTTTTTGTTTTCTTGTTTCTGTCATTGTTGGAGGTATATTGGGTCCTTTGGACACGTTCGCATGTGGTTCGCATGTGGGCGGCATTCTCTTGTGTGCAGTTGCAGTGGAAACTGAAAATTTGAAACAGGGCCAAATTCTCGGAGGACCGGCTGCCCGTGTAGTGCTGAATATTAAAACAATTGTCAGCCGTGGAAAAGGGCCAATGTCAATAGCTGACAATGGCCCGAATACAAAAGAGGCCACTCCATCTTACTCAGGTCAGGGTTCAGGGATTTTTCTGACAATCGAGTGACAGGGCAGTAGAACGTCTGACACATTTTTTTGCACCCCTTTTTTTTTATACGCACGGATTAAAGTCACAAGTGATTTGGTCGTTAAGAAATTTTCATTAACCCCTTTTAATTAAATTTTTCTCAATAACAAAAATCGATGAGACACATACGTCATCCATATACTCATACAATGGTCCACATACATTGCCTTATGATAAAATTTTTTTTTTTCATTAAAAAAAATCGCTGAACACAAATTTTTTTGACTAATCGATTAACAATATTCGATTATCCACACCGGATGTTACATTGCGTAATACGTAACCCTCGGTGCGCGATGATCGCTGGCCATTTTTTTTTATGTTTCCGTTACAGACAATAGTCAAGCTGATTCGTGATAGCAGACATTTGCATACACGGGCATCACATATGGCACGTATGACACATGGCGTTACGCTTTATTTTTGTATATTTAATTCTGTACTCGCGCTTGCGCACTGTCAAAGTTTATCTAGTCATGTCTACGTACACTGTTTGCGCACGCGACACGTTGCTCTCAAGCGATAAGGAATCACGGTTGACACATCGATTGAACATTTTGCTCCGTTAGGTTGGACATACATCCTGTACGATAAGGTATGCGCCTGTGACTCGGAACACTGTCCGCCATTTAAATCCACACGTGACTCCTTCCAATGGACGATTTTGACATTCAGTTTTGAACAGTGCTCGATACTGATGAGTATATTAAAGAATTTTTTTAAGTACTTGTACGTATTATACGTTTTTTTATTGATTGGAATCGAATAAATTTAATTGATCCATTCGGCAGGTGTTATTGAAAGGTGCCGCATTGCGGTTCTGGAAAAATAAAGTTACGAAAAATTGATTCACTGGAACGATTTAAAATTATAATAGAATTTAATAATATCAAAATCTAACGAACAGGCAATTGCATGTTACTACGAAGCGCCTGTACTGTATGCAACCGTTTATACGCGCAGCCATATATGTAAGTATCTGCGAATAAAATTGAACTCGTGAAATGACGTTGATTTCCAAATTAATTTTATTATCAGTATTTTTAATTATAAAAATTAATTGCAATGTATCGATATCATTTTACCAGATACATGACTTTTTTATCATTTTATTGTTGCTCCATTCAAATATAATTATCAGCCCAACAATCCGCCCACCCGGGGTCACAGATTCAGTCCAGTTTTTTTAACATTTAACAAGTTTTCTATCGGCATTGTCTGGCTTTTGTATATTTTTCCATTATTGCTTTTTCTTCTTTCAAATCCATCCCCAATAACACGGATACTCTTTTCATTATCCACAACGTCATTCTCCATTCTCTCCGGTTGCAGTTTCAACATTGAATACCATGAACCCAATAGGCGATAGCATCACGAACAACTTACCAATAAAAGTATAAAATAGTTTTCCTGAAGAAGAAAAAAAATTTTTTTCTAGTAATCCACCCTTTAAATTATCCATCGAAAATACATTGAAAGTTCGCGGCATGAATAACAAAGATTCCCATTAGCAAGATCCGCTTCCGATTTTATAAAGTTAATCCTTGTAGTCTAAGCTGATTATTAGTCGTCCAACGTAGACCTATATGAATATATAATAATACGGATCGAATATGTACCCCAGTTTCGTGGCAAATAGGGTCGTAGCCCGTTATTGATTTTTAATAGTTCCACCTTTTTTTAATTCCACCCCCGCATCTTGAGTCCCCCCCTTTTCACTATAACCTACGACCGTCCTGGCACTTACGTCCTCGCCTATGCACGTCCGCCGGCCCTTACCACCCTTCTGAATCATGCAACACGCATCCCTTATACATTGAGAGGCCCACTGGTTCTGCAGGGGTTGCAAGCACACCCTGTACCTCCCTATTGCTGCGGACGTCCAACCGCAACTAATTCTAATCGAATGAGTCATGAGGGTGGGGGTGGGGTTGTTCGAATAAATGCTGACTAGTTAACATGTATATATATACGTATAATAATAATAGAATATTGCCTTGACAACTGTCATCGCATGCACGAAGTCATTGATACCTTGTAATTGCTGTCAGTAGGGTAACACGTGTTGTATTTTATGACAGAACGGATATAGCAAAAGTAATTGACATTTCTAGGTACGGTACGATTAATTATTATTAACGAACGTAACTGACAGAATTAATTTTTTTTACCCTACACAAAACAAGGAGCTTACGTCGTATATGGTTGATCGTTTGTATTAAAAGGCTAGAAAAGTTCCACAAAGAACGTAAGGCGATCGTGCTGCCACGGCGATACTGGCAATTACTCGTGTCGGATGTAGCGCCAATTATTTCGTCTGCACGTGACCCTCTGCTGTATATTCTGTGATTTATTTGGACCCTCGATGAAAACGAATTCTGACTCATTCCTTTCTCGATATTACCTATCGCGTTGATTCAATCCAAAAAACGTGACGTAGGCCCCGTAGGCGCTTTCCGTTATGTCGAGGTGGACGAGAGCGCCGGTGCGGACGTAAACGGTACTAACATAGTTGCTTTCTGGTTTATCGAATATCCTGAACTCTTGTGACTTCCAGATGAACGATCGCACGCGTTCGCGTGGGATGATACGGTTTGTCCTTGGTTATATGTTCGGTGACGTCACTAGTGACGCAAACATGAAAGGAGACCCCTCGTGCCTTATAGGATATCGTTATACGAACCTTTTAGCTGTCTTTTGCACATACAAATATCTTCTGGTATCTTCTTTGCCTTTTAGGTCCATTGTAATTTCCTTGCGGTATTTATACATATATATATATATTTTTTCGCACCTTTAATTTCTTTAACTCCCAGGTCTTTTATAGTATATAGACTCATGGCCGTAACACGAGGTTAATCTAATTGCCGATAAAATTGATTAATTAATGGCTACCGTGGCAGAGCTCGTTAACTTTTGTTTTTTTTTCCCCAAGAGTTTCCCGTTTACCCATTTCCGGTTAAAATGTTTGTTGGTGGCAGCATGCGTTTGCAGGTTCTCAGAGCTACTAATGTTACCAGGAGTATATCGTAGCCAGTAACAAGAGTAGTAACAGCAGTACTTAAATAGTCTACATGCCTTTCCGCGTTTATTCAATGTTTTTCTATGGCTTTACGTATAGTCCGATCCGAAAGTCTTGAACGATAGGCTTTTCAATGGGATCGGGATTTTTTTTACACAAATTTATCTCGAGGCACCGGCAGTCAATTGAAATTTGTGAATGACTGTATAAAGACTTTTGAAATATTTTTATGCTTAATAACGTACATAGACCCTTTTCATTCTGTTTTCCATTTTCTCATGTTTTCCTCAGATTTGATCGCAATTGAATACAAGCTGCGTGCAAAATTTCGAGTTGGTGTCGAATTGTCTATTGAAACTCCCTTTCCGCCATGTTGATGTTCGACGATGATAAAACCCGAGTTTCATCCCAACACCACTGCAGGTATCGTGTTGCGTTTATCCGCGGTACGATCGTATATTTTTTTTCATTTTTTTTCATTCAGATATCCACAGATCGATTGCAACTTCCGCTACGCGAATTTTATTTTTAAACTACAGCACAGTATATATATATTTTTACACACTGCAGCTTTTGGTTAATCAGACTCCTGTTTCGCATCATTCAATTGTAACTGTCACTGCGCTTACGCATCTCTATATTGTCGCCCACGCGTGACCTCATGTCCCCCTAAACTAATTAACAGTTACGGGTCATCCCGGAAGAAGAAAAAAAAATAAGAAAATTCTTAAGCTTGAAATTTCATGACAACCCGAATAGCATTGGCATAGTTGTCAGGTCAAGAGCACGACGTAAGATCATCTGTGAAAAGGCTAGTAGCGTGGGTTTCGAAAAAAAATTTCAGTTGGGACTTGGCTCCGCGTGTTGTAAAAATTGTGCAATTTGTGTTGGTGTCGTTTTGAAATCTAGCTGAACGTATTCCTCGCGCTGAGAATAAGAAATAAAAAAGGTGACAGTGCTGCCAACTTCCCACGCCTTAGCTGCGGGTAAGACGTAACTCAATCGATTTGATCTGACAGACTGTATGGTTACGTTGGCGTTACTCACCGTTACTTTGCTTCCTATTAGTCGAGATTGTGATTTGTTTCAGAGACACAAACAAAGTCACGCCTTCTTGTTTCACAAATTTATTGTCAACGACAAGAAACAAAGAAATGAACAACAAAATTGTTCAAGGTAGATTTTTTTAGGAAAAACAAGTCTGACTCTTAAAAAGACCCAATACTGTTTTACGCAAATTTGATAAATTCTCATGCAGCGAAAGTGCATCCCGGCCGAATATTGCACATTCGACAACAACAATGGCAATCGTCGGGACCTGTTCAGAATGTCCCATGGGATAAGTATCACGTGCACTTTTGTTTTCGGGGGTGTTGCGCCCCATAGGATCTTATGGACTAGGGTGAAACCCATGGTATTTTATTGATCCAGGAAGCATCCGCGTCCTTAAGCAGCATTCACAACGTCGACATTAAAATTTAATTCTCGTACGAAAATTTTCATAATTTTTCTTGCGACTGCACAAATGCGAGGAAAACACGAAACAATTGTTTTTATTCGTGATATTCAAAATTTTATTGAAATTAAAAACTTCTCCGTATCCATAACATATAACCTTCCCCCCTCTCGTATATCATTCGACGCTGCCTGATTTTCATATGTTATTCATCGTCACACTCTTACATGTCGTATCCATCACAAAACACGACAGCACAATATGTGTGCGTAACGTATGATTCTCGTGCGTCATTCACATTGGTCACGAGGGTACGTTACGCCGGTGTGGCGGCGCCTTTACGCGCTGGGGTCTGCACCCTGCAGTTATAAGGGTGAACTACTGTGCCGTCTATGCTCTACTGCCTACGGGATTTAACGTCGGACACACGTGAGCGTCGAATCATTCGATGAAATTTCATCCTTCAAACGGAAACGAAACAACACGGACGGGTGTCAGTGCGCGCGACTTGCTACGTGCAGTTTACACTGTTCTGTCATCGGTGACAGTCAGCTGTGCCGGAGACGAGTGACAATGTTGTTGTATCGTGGTTTCTCACAGTAAATACAAGAGTGTTGGGACTGTCAGTTGTCATCAGTTTCTCTATATAGACATAATACAAAGCAACAACGTTGTATTTGTTTGAAGAACAATTTCTGTGAGTTTGTTGTTGTTGTTGTAAGTTGTACTTGTTACTGCTTTTGTTTTAATTTGTGAATTTTTTTGTTGGGATCACAATCTACTCAAGTTGTTTGTAGATTGTACTGTTGTTTTTTGTACTTGATAGGAAATATTTAAAATTACAAATTTTTTTTTACTTCTTTGTCGATCTCTTTTCATTGTACGCATAAAAATATCTGTTTCCCTCGTTCACTTCTGTCTGAAAGTTTCCAAAAAATTGCAATACAAGGTTATCTAATCTCGGTGGGCGGTTGGAAAATCGTACTCGTGATAAAGAATGGGAGTATGGGATTCTATTTATCTTTGGGGGCGTAATTACGACTGCTTATTATTCACCTCCCGACATCACTCGTTGCCGATCATCCATCGATATTCATCAGTCAACTTCCGCCTTTGCTGAAAGATAACAATGGGCGCTAACGTCAAATCCATAGGGATGCTTGGGATAATAGATCTTCTCTTTCTACTTCCTCCCCTCCCTCTCTCTACCTCTTGATCATAGTCTTCTTGGTGATACTTTGTACTTGGTCTCTCTCTTTTCCTTTCTCTCTCGCCACTCTTACCTCCCTATCTTTCCAATATGAATCAACAAGGAACGTTTTCGTCTCGAAAAGTTGCAGAAACTTTTTTTTCCTCCACTTTCATTCTTCTATGCACTGTGACACTTTTTACCGGATCCTTCAGATCCACGCGAGACCGGCAACAGCCGACCGAAGTTTCCAAATACTTTATATGACTTTCTATACAGAAAATATTACCTCTAGTCAACCCATCTCGAATTCAATTATGCAAATATCATCAAATAGCGGTGGAATGAAAATTATGGAAAAGCGTACTTTTACTAAAAAAAGGTAAAAAAATTTTTTAATTACTAAAAATGCCATTCGAATAAAAAATTCCATTTCCTGGTTTTATGTTGAAAATAATGGGTCTGATTTCAATGAAATCCGTCTGGCCACTGCTGGTGGCGTGCAGCTTTACCTACCTTCCCCTCGGCTGACAATTGTTTTATCTTACCGAAGTGGCGTCGTCACTTATAAATACGAAGTTATCGCGCCGGTTGGCTCTTTCGATAAGATAAAGAGAACTCGCTTAATTTGTATTCTCGGAGATGCCGTTGTCGGCAAATATTATTGATACGCTCGTTGACAGGGACGCGCAGCGTCGCGGTAGCCGTCGCGGTCCGTACGGTAGTTTTAACGTCGCGGCGTCGTGTCAGTGAAAATTTCAATTTAAGTATATCTATACACATGCATCCTCACGAGAATAATTAATTGGCCTGTTTCGACTTCTATTTACGCAATGTGCTTCCCGATGATATTTTGTCGCAAGAATTCGTACAGGTAGGATCTTTGGTAGTGGCGATAATTTTATGCTTTAAGGTTAGGTTAGCTTTAAAAAATTTTTCTTTTTTTTTACTTAAAATTAACAAACAGACGACTGTGACTAATATTGGATTCGTTTACTTACACATTTAAATTATTACTCGACTGTTTGACGTAATTTGAAAAGTCCTAAAAAATATTGGAAATTCGCAATCGATCACTCTCAAATTCACTATCTCGGGATATCACTGTGGATATGAATTTGCTTTGATATCGATTCGTTTGATCGACTAGTAGGCACTGGCCGTCACAAACGCGGTTGATGCTATTTTTTTTCTTTTTCCACGTGTTTAAATATTGCCGCTCAATTTTTTGACACTTTAGACATTTCTTTGAAGTTAACCCAACCTCTTTCTTTATTCGATCCTTAATATCCCCAATGTCAATCAATACGAATAACAAAATTTCCGTAGAAAAACAGCAGCGCTGTAAATCCACGTGTTTTATGAAACGTGTTATTCTACATCCTGCGGTAGTCACTTTTTAAACATTCACAAGGGTTCGGCTTGTACACAGTAACACGTGGGAATGACAGAAGACTCGTAAGTCTTCGAAAAGTGACTACAGTAGGAAGAATAAGCAAGAATAACACACTTGATAAATCATTTCGATTTACAGTAAACGTACAGGATTTTCATTAAAAAATTTAAACGATTTTCAAAAAGCAAGATACCGTTCCCAAAAAAATAACTCAAAATAGTTTCGACCATACGATATTCCGTTAATGGACAAAACTGTATAAGGACGTAACTGTAAACGTCATAAATGGAAAGCACTGTATATCATACCAGGCTATAATATTAAGCCTCAGCATTACGAGAGAAAGTAAAGAAAAGAAGATGACCATTTCTGTTGATAATGACTGCCCAGCTGCTCGCACTGACAGTTGGCAGTCAGTGGGTCTTAACTCCAGCCATATATGCGTATACATATATAATTAACAGTAGAAATCATTAGAAGAAGTCAACTTATTGAATCGGAGAAATCATCATATTTTAACGATCAATGATAAACGTGATGATCGTCGAAGGATAATAAAAAAAAATCATTAAAATTCCAGCATATTAATTTTTATCCCCAAATAATCCACTAAGTTTTCTTCTCGTACTAAAGAAGCTTTGAAAATTTTGATTTACTCAAATATAAATAATATCTGCTTTTATTATTATTTTTGTATCCCGTTCTTCTCTATACGGTAGACACTGCGTATCCTGTAGCATCGTTGTTCCTACTGTACCAGTAAAATTTTCTTCTCATTCTTGAAGTAGACTCGAGGAATCCTTTTTGACCCTTTTCAGGACCCTCTGAATTCTGTCCTCGAGGGTCGCCAGGATCGATCGTCCCTTACGTGATAAGCCATTGAACCGACTATATCTATATAGCACATATGAGGATACGACTGTTTGGTTACATATATATAGATATAACGTCCGTACAGTGGCTGGGACGCTTAGGAGGCAATTTGTTCCTGGATACTTTATTATACTCTTTATATGGGAATTACCGTTTTGCGTTATCATACGGCAGCCATACTTTTATATGATAACAGACATCATATGTGTACTTATACCGAATGACGCGTATATATAGTTTATGTGGCAGATGATCATCCATTATACAGTTTGAGGTTAAATTCAAACTTGTAACTTAGGTCGTGACTACATATACATACGAGTATCTAAGCATGTGGTTATGAATTTTTTTTCAAAATTAAAAAAAAAATCGATTTCGAGATATCGATCGTATTACTATAAATATATGCAGCTGCCTTCCGTTAACTGTGGATTTCGTTTTGCGGTAGAATTGCGGTTTTCTACGGGTTACCGTATCTACTTGCGTGCAAATATGTTCCGTTAGATAAAATCAAGATGGTTAATTGTCGAACGTGCGAGAAATTATTAATTTTTTGATCGTTCGATTTGGTAATATTTCATTGAAGATCGGTAGAATGTACGAATCGAATTTTTTGGAAAAATTTTGTAATCGTTGAATGAAACGTAATGATAACGATACGGTAATTGCAGTCTGTTGTAAATATCATTGATTTGTGAAATAAACGGATCGTTATCGGTTTTGATAATTTTTTTTATCTTTAACGAGTGTTTTGAAAAATTTGTATAAAACTTGGCCTTTTTTTTCGTTCGCTGTATTTTTTTTTGTTCAATCAAATTTGTGCCGTCACAAAATTTTTCTTTAACATTTTTTAAACGCATTGCTCCAAAATTGCTACGAGCTTCGTAACGATATTAATGATAGATTGTGTGAAATTATTAAATGTAAAAATGAAAACACCTGTATTCACAAATTGTATGTTTTTTTATGTTTCAGGTGAGTCACGATAGATGCTGATTATATTTTTCCGCCATATTTGCCTCACGAATACATTGTCCACAGTGCGTATGTGTGTTCAGACACACGTGCTTGATATTCCACGCTTATCAATTTAATATCAACAATGAATCGGTCAACATTTCAGAGGTATTTTTCTGCATCTTTGTTACGCGTATCGATACAACTTTTTTTTTATCAATTTACAATTAATCCCGCTTTATCAATAATTAACGTTAGTCAAAACGCGAGAACCTAACAGTTACGCATATTGATATTTTCAAAAAATCCTTTATCATAGAACGTCAATATATTCTCAGTACGTTCGTTCTGTTAATAGAAATTTTTTTTTTAACTACTTTACACCGTCTCGTGACGTCATCAGTCCTCCTTTCACCCCCATCGAAAATTCTCTCGGCGAATCCATTAAAGCGCGACTTGTAGCTCGTCGCTTTTTACTTGTGAAAAATACGCATCTGGAGAGGCAAATGAGCGAGACTATTAAAATTTTTTTTTCTTAATTTTTCTTTTTCCTCCTTTTTGCCATTTTACGCCATTTTTCACTTTTTCTTTACTCCTGCCTCAACCCACCCCTTGTCGTTTCCCTATTTCTACTATTTTTTATTCCCCACTACGATCACTCCCAGTGCATTTTGTGGCACCTATACACATTACACGTGTACTCGTTGCCAACTTTGCAAATTAATATTTTTGTTCTGCAGCGTTTATTAATTCGTTAAAAATTTTTTATTATATATCTGAACGTTGCACGATCGGTATGATTATCGATTTTAATAAATAATTTTTAATAGATTCGGTCTCGTGTAAATCGATGATCGGAGAACACGAACTGATCATGATTATTTTGTAATGTGGTATCGCCATTTTGAATATAAAAATTTTGACTTTTCGTATTTTTTCGTTTATCGCTTAATGATTGTGTGCAATGTTAATTACGTAGAATAGGTTAAAAAATGAGGTGCATCGACCTGACGTCAAAGCTTCCTGAGAAACTCGCACGATGGCGCCAGCGTCATAATTACCATCATAACCTAATTGTTCACCTTGGGGACGACAATTTCGTGGGAAATTTGAAATTGCCTCGATGTTTAGTTTCCTTATTAATTGTTATTATTATTTTTATAAGCAAACAATTATCATCCGATATTTTACTTTTGCGCAAAATTTCATGGTAGCTACTAAGTATATTTATTTATCATTTACAATTCCGAATTTTTTTTTATTTTCACACTTTCATACAGGTGATCGAATTTACTATTGCGCTTGACTGTACCGAAGTGTTCAGACATTCTTATGCTCTTTCGAACGTCCTGTAGCACATTCACTCGCTCCCATCAACGGGCAGTCCTGAATCCGAAGCGATCGGTGAATGTGAATGGCGAAGTGCCGGTGACTAGGTCAGCCGCCAGCTTTTGCACTGTTATAGGCAAGGTCGTTCGTCCGCCATTGCTCGATCGATCAACCATGACGATATTCGATTTTCGATATCGCCATAGTCACTCATACCTTTGCCAGGTAGTACCAACTGTCAGATAATTTTGTGAATTTTTTATTTCGAAAATACCATTGCAAAATATTAGTATTGATTTGGCGAAGAAATCGAAAAATTTTGATAAAAACGAACAATTAGCACGAAGTCGTCTTTAATAGAACGAAAGTGACTGAGATTTTATAAATGGATTTCACTGTTTGGCGCCACTTTCGCGGTCGTTGACTCCATACCCGCCATCTTGCGTTTCGTTTCACGAACAATCGACGGCTGCACGTAAATTCCTTGCTGGTATTTCTGAATCTTATTTTGCGATCTCGCGGCTTTGCCATTGATCGATATGGATCCCGGAAGCGATCGTGTTCGCGGTTGAATTTTTGAGTGGTGCTCGACTTGACGTTAATAAAATTTCATGCAATTTTATTATACGCAGGGAGTTTCGCTTTAGTTAACGTTAAATCGTACAGATGTCAGTGTTGTCATTAAATCATTACTTATTTTGTCTCTTGTCAATGTTTGACATTTTACAAAAATATATTCATTCGGTTTAACAAATTTGGACTATCACGTTTAATGCATCGTATAACGTTGAACATAACCTCTTTCGGTTTTTTTTTCTTTTATTTTCACTCGTGTATGATACTCGATTGCTATATGTATTGTGACGTGATTTTTCGATTCACGATCAAAAAGCGACTCCGGCTATCGATACAGATAACGTTCTCGATTGCTGGTTTCCTTCGGGTTGCCACCCTCAGAAGCTGCGCTCTCGGGTTGATTCGATTCTCGAATGATTTCGTTATTGTTTAGTTGAGGTCGAGGTGCCCGAATCTGCCGTGGGGATTCGCTAAGGTCTCGATTTGGTTCAAAGGGACGAATCGAGGGAGATGGAAGAGTTATCGGCTATAAGGATCTCGACCAATCAGAATTATTAGTTCTCGAATTTGGCTATTTTGTCAAAGCAGTCTGTCTCGGGGCACCGACCGGGGTGTCACGGGCTGCCTCGCGCTCCCGTGCTATCTGTTTATAGTTTTTCTAGCCGTGTTTCGATACGGTATAGAAAGTTCTCGCTCGTGTAGTTCTCGCGTTGCTCTCGCGATATCCAGGAAATTCTATGAATTTTCTGTGAGTGTTCCGGAGGTGCAGTGCTGTGCCCTAGTGCAGTGTTTTCTGGATGCAGTTCTCGGCCTTCACGGATCAGCCGCACCAGCTCCGGTGAGCACTCCCAATTTATTAATTGGTGAAGGGATTTCGATTTGATACTTCCGATTCGTTCTGTTACGTTCTCGATCCGTTGCTCTCTGTCTCTCGCACTATTTGCCTGACTCTTACTCGAGTCGAGTTAAGAAAAGATACGTTAGAGTATATATACGGTCATAAAATCGTAGTGCGCAGTTTTGCCGATAGGGCACGAAGTGGCGCGCGCGATGCGTCGTAACGATACGAATTAACTAGGAAGCAGGTCAGGCGCGGTGAGCATTTGTTTACTTACTCCGGCTTCCCCGGACTAAGACCGCTTTCTTAGTCGGTCCAACCGCTACTACTTCCTCGCTCGACCGTTATACAGCCCATAACAGAATGTCTGGTTCTTCTAGTTCCGTAGTCACTAGCAACGCTGGCCATAGCAGGTACAGCCAGTGCTGCCAAGTCTTGCAGTAGCTCTTATCTTGTTTACGTTTCGATCGACACGTGCGTTAGCCATAACGATGCATTTCGAAACGGCGTGACTGTCAGAATAAACAAGAAAATTTTATGATACAAAAATTATCGCATTCTCTTGAATATCGTGCAAAAAAAATTGCGAACAAAAAAGTTATTGTTTGTTAATTTTTCCGATGACAAAAAACAGTATAAAAAAACTTGGCAATACCACTATTACACGCGCTATTAAAAAAATCAGCTTGTCCCTTATGCAATACCTGGGCTACTGTATATCTATGATAAAATACAGTGAGGATTAACACGGGTAAAGGCTCGTTTCCAAACTGGGAGCCTCTCGCGGATACATAATGGTCTTGCGTAATTTCACTTGCTTTATGTCATCGTAACTTTCGCCGACGATCGTTCGATCCTCGTCCGTGTGACGGTATCGCGTCGCTGACATGTGTACGAGGCATAATAGCTGCTGACTCATCTTCCTTGCATTACGAGTCACGCGTGCGAACGAGCGACAATAAAAAAAAATATCGGCTAATGCTTCTGTCGCGATATGGATATTTTACAGCGTGATATAAAAATTTTTTTGAAATTCTCACTTAGCGCTTTAAGCCCATCGAACCACGACGAGTACGGCGTTAAGGTACGTTCACAGGTATTAGATCGGAAAATCGTCACGTGCGATACGAGCCTAATTAATATTCGAAATGTCAGAAGCAACGGCGACCGTAGCGACAACGGCTGTCGCTGGTTGTTTATCGTTGTCGCAGATTGTAAACAGAACTTTACGGTGACGATACCCGCGTATATAATCTATGCCGGTAGATGTCTCTAGTGTCGCGGCCGTCCGAACTTTATTCGATAGACCAGACAGTCTCGTCGTTCGCTTTCAATTAACCAGTTAACAGGAAATGACGTACACCAGACACTCAGCTGAATTTCCGATCTGCCTGTACTAATTCGTCCATTTGTCTTCTAATCGGTTATCAGGATACGTTAATCTCGTTCAATCGCACCAGATACGAATATTCGCGCACGTGATTAGAATACCGAGTGTTCAGGAGGTTTCTATCGATACCAATAGCCTTAAGTAAAGACGTGCGTTCGAGTATGCAACTGCAATTGCATCCATTGTGCAGCTTCTTGTGTCTGACGCTCGAACGGTTCAACCTGTGAATGGTAGCGCAATAACTTGTCTTAACTTTATCCTATTGGCTGCCGGCAATTCCAGAGTGACTGTCATAATCTCCTCGACTCGTTAGTCGTCCAGCGCGTTATCTTGCCGCAGCAGCCATAACGTACCATGTGAATACGGCTTTAAGCTTACCTCGCGGCCGAGTTATGAGTTGTTTCGTGGAATTAAGCGACAATTTTGAATTACAAATTATAACTATATTCAATGATTAATCAAGAGGAACCAATTGAATTGGCACTGATACAACAAAAATTTTGTTCTTGTTCTTGTATACAACGCGAGGACGGATATTTATCAAGGGGCTAACAAAAGTTTTTTCAACGATACTAGGATTTCAAGTTAACCAAACGTGACCGGAAGTACTTTTGGAAATTCTTAGTGATCTTTGTGGGCCATACAAAATTCGTGGAATTGTTCATCGGGTAAATGGCAAGTTGGCGAAACTGTTTGATACTTCGTGAAAAGTTGTCGAACCAAAAGCCGAAAGTGGTCTGGAGGGAAGGCTTAAAATGAAGCGTCGACATCCTTTGGCAATTTGAACGACGTTTCGTAAACTTTATTCACTATGAAATATAGTATAGGCAATAGTGGCAATTCTAGTATGTAGTATATGTGGGCAATAGTATATGTAGTCACTGTTGAGCTCTTGCTGAACTTGTTCCAAGTTTCTGCAAAGTTCTTAGGAACTTTAGTGTTGGTAGTTTGTATGCTGGTCATTTGTAACCGGAATACTAAATTATCGTAGAACAAGTATAGAGTCGACTACTATCCATACTGCTGCTTTTATTATTACTATTGAATATAGACTTCGTACAGATTCAAGTTGAATTTTTAAGTAGCAAATAAAGTCAGTAGACAGACAAGTCGCGCTTAGTTTTCTTGTAAGTCTGAATCGAGTTTAAGGACTTTCTCTTGTTTTTGTTGAACAAAAATTGTTTTATACCGAATGAAGTTTTTTTTCAAGTTGGACGATTCGAGTGTTCGACTTTAATATGCAAGTCAAGTCATCGGTCGAATAAAGATAGGATAAATGGGACTCTGATCATTTTTTCGATAACGTCCTGAATCAGGACTTGGCTTATCTGTAATTTCTATTGGGGACTGATAAACTTTAATGAGGTGCTAAGATAACGAAAATAATGCAGGAACGTGATCAGCATTTTTATATCGTTCGGAATGATAACGTTTGATTTATTTTTTGGTGATGCACAAAATAAAATGTTAACCTGAATTTGACAGTGTTTTGACCTATTTATATTTGAAAAAAAAATTTTATTTGTAAAAACAAAAATTTTTTTCACTTAGAATTGCTGATAAATTTGACATCACAAGAAATGCAATCGATGGCTAATATTTAACAATCATAATAATTATTTGTCAGTTTTTCTCTCAAGCGTGTCTGAAGCAGTACGAATTTACGTACGTATTACGTATAGCGTAAATCCGCATGGCCTTTGTTACGGCCGCGAGAATTAATTACAGTCAAGGACAATACCTTGAAAGGATTCGTACATTTAGGAGAATCGATTAAACAGAAACAATGCCTGTACAAGAAATTAAGACAACGATTATACGAAACAATGAAAATCGTTAGGTCCTTATGGCGAAAAATTAAATAATTAAAAAATTGTATTACAAAAAAAGAGAAGAAATACAATCAAATTCATATCCAAGCAAATCAATAATATTGGATGATCCATAGATCACTATTACAAAGATAAAGTTATTAATTTGTTCGTTATCTCTTTGAAACTGCTGGTACGAGAGGACGACGGTCTCCGAGTGGTACGACTGATCAGTGCTCGTTACGTAAGACAGCCAGTCGGTAAAGCCGCCATTTTGTACAGTCTCCTCGGTCCATCAGGTATAAATCTTAGATCAATAATCCATGACGATCTATGATCTACGATCTATAAAAGTCTTCAAAATATTTTTAAGAGGCCCCTTGTTCCCGTATGTTGTTCTTGTTTTTGTACGTTGTTTTCTCTCTGTACCCATACTATAGGTTGTTTAATTTTTGTTGTTGTTGGTTGCCATAAATTTGCACCTGAAACGTCCAATGAGAATCGCCATGCATCGTCGCACCTTATGACATTGAGGCCCGAGGCTGACTTTTTTATCTCAAGTTTGAAAACTCGCAGATCCTTATGTTGAATCAGGTCTCGGTCTCAATAATGTACAGTCGACTCGACTCTAGTTTAAATCCATCCCAGTCACTATTAGACCTATACGCAATTATTCATTCTGCATTCGACTATACATACTAAATTCATACAGCACCACCTGTATTTAATCATTCTTAAAAATCATTGACTGTACAATGAAAAAGTTACTTGACGTGTCGGGAATGATCTCAGTTTCCATGTAAGACGAATTTTTCAAAATTTTGTAAATATTTTTTTTCAATAAATTTTTTTAATCCGTCATTGCCAATGTGGCGTCATCGTCAACCCACGTAATTCGAATTATTTTCTAACGTATCTCTCAGCCCGACGCTGCGGTAATACTTGGGTTCTAATCAATGGCGATACCAGGCGTGGGCGTGTGTGACGTAACAGCTTGATTGGCCAATAATAATTTCATACGATGCATTACACAAACCACATGTCAAATGTGTTAATTGCTTCAACACCTTTCGTTTTCGTACCTACGTACATAACCTAACCCAACCTTACCCAACGAAATTGAATCCTCGAACGATGAAGCAGCTTTCGCCTACATTCGTACGATAATAATTGTTTTTTTGGCCAATTCTATTTTTATTCCCACTGCCATTGGGCATGCTCTCGCGATTGCGGAAATATTAGTGTAGATTAAAGTGACTCGATAAGAAAATAGCAAAACCGGAATTTTTAACCGAGCCGCTTTTATACGTCACTTCGTAATTCCCGGCTGTTTGACAGTTCGAGCCACGTGGGCGGTTATAACGTAAGAAGTCAGATTTAAATATAAATATAATAACGAGCGCATATACTTAATCGATTTTGTCATTGCAATTGATCGGGGTTCGATGAAAATTAATGTTTTACTAATGTTTATAATAATTATAATAGCACGTGGTAATGCATCATTATAATCATTATAACTAACGATTAGACTTAATTGTCATTCCTCGTCGTCGTTCATATTTTTATGTTAATCGGAGAAAGGAGAAAGTACTTGACCAGGGTATTGCAAGTCCTTTGTCGTGTTCACTGACAATGGTATCTGACTCTGACTTGGGTCAATCTAACCTGACTAGATAAAGTAAACGGGTTCGAAAGTGGGAGCTTATCGATGTGACGTTCGCGGAAATTTCTAATTTCAATTCCGTGTTAAACGGTACATTTTTGCGATTTCCAGAATCACCGTTATCGCTGCATTGCGAGATAAGAAAATAAAACGTGCAAATTTTTGTAATTTCAATCACACGAAGATTGTGCGATAAAGGGTTTGGTTTGATTGTAAAATTTTTTTTGGAATTCTTGTCAGGTCGCCGCCACACTGTCATCTGTTTTTGATTTCTTTTCGCAATTACGTTACGCGTTTCGCTACTACCTGTGAAATGAGGACTCTGACATCGATTAAGGTAACCAATGAGGCGTATCATTACTTTTTTTAAAAATGTGAAAAATATTGAAAAAAAATAAACAAGCTATAGATCATTGATTTAAATACGCTTACGCGGCGCCAGACGCCGTGACGTGCATGTATTTCCATAGTGGGAACGAAAGGGAACTGTGATTGGCTATTTGAAATTTTGACACCAAAAGCAAATTGAAATTTGACGTAGTCGAGTCGATTAAAAGCAACCGAGTAGTTTTACTCGGTTCGGAAATTAATTTTGTTGCCACCTGCGTGATCACTTTGTTGCACCTGCAAGCAACGATGAATTTCGCGATCGATGTGTTATCGCGATCCTATCGATCGTTAATAGTGATTAAAAATATAAATGGATAAACCTTCCGCAGTCCCACAAAATCCTACGTATACTATCAACGCCATTATATAATTTTCAAGTGGATTAAATAAAACCGTAAAAAAAGAAATAATTCAATTAAATTATTAAAAATATTGAAATTAATCTCCCACTTATAAATCAATAATTTAAAAAAGAACATGCGCGTTAAAGATAGGGAAAAAAAAATTTTGCAAAAATATTTTCACACAAAAAGTCCCTAGCTCAACGCAACCGGCGACTATCGCATCATTGGAAACAGAACCGAAACCAAGTCAGACTCTATTGTCGCTCGTAAACTAAACTCCGCGTACAGTCGGAGCGACGAGTGAAAGTATTTATTTGTCGCTCGTCCTCATAGAAACCGTAGATAAACGAGCAGAGCGTGAATCAGAAATATTCGAAAATGTTCCATTCACCCTCCTTGAGTATATTCGGTGTAAATACCGACGGGATATGTAATACGAGATGAGGGGGTTGAAATATTCATCCCTCTCTATAACAATAGACAACCAGGGATAAATATATAAAGAGAACCTACCGGTACTCAGATACCCACAAGCCAGGAATATCATCGCACTTGCTCTACACAGTTCGATAAAGCAGCCATAGTGAATGGCACTAGTTCTCTAGTGTCGTAAGACAGTATCGGTGTTCGTGGTGTTTATTAAGGCCGGGGGGGGGGGTAAGGATAGTAGGTGGTGGGGAGGGGTAAGACAGAAAAGTGGGCCAGCGATTGGTCGTTGGAAGAAGAATGGC
Source organism: Trachelus stipa (assembly GCA_036026315.1). Classification (NCBI taxonomy): domain Eukaryota; kingdom Metazoa; phylum Arthropoda; class Insecta; order Hymenoptera; family Cephidae; genus Trachelus; species Trachelus stipa. Next base: position 83,890 of record JAYRCB010000231.1, read on the forward strand.
TGGAGTGGGGGGAAGAGATAGCGGAAGGAGGGGAAAGGAGAGGAGAGGCCAACACTTCGCGGTGCTCGAGAACATCGCGCCGGCCAGTCAAGCTTAAACCGCGAAGTGCGCCGATAGTCCGACTGTCAACGGGTTCCGGTTGCGCGTGTTTGACAGTTTTTTGTCTCATTAGTGCAGCTGACTCAACGGACTGTGGCCGTGAGCGCCATTGAGTCTGGAGAAAATTTGAGGAAAACAAGAACAAAGAAACAAGAACAAAAAGTTGTTTCGTGCAAAATACAAGGAAGGGGAATTGTTGTGACGAGATTTTGTTTTTGTACCGTGTATCTTCATTGTATGGCTACAAACAGTGTATCGTACAGTTGGTGTTGTTGTGCTTCGTTTGTTGTTGATAATTTGTGCTTTCAACATTTGATTCGACAGTTGTTGTCTCTGCGTTGTTAACAAACACCAGTGTTGATTGTAGTGTGCGCGCGAGACTTGTGACGTACGTCACATGCTTAGCGACTGTTACGGGTCCGTTAGCAACTTCAGGGTCGATCGGATCTCTCGGCATTCGCACCTTACGGAGTCGTAAAGCTGTAGGACTGTAGCTACTAGTGTTTACTAATACTATTACTTCTAGTTGATAGTACGAAGGAATTTTTTTTTGATGCGCGAAGTTGTCTGTCCTTTGGGATATCATGCGGAATGACACTGGATCGACGTACAGTCGACAACTTCACTCAGCAGTCAGGTTTGTCGCTACTGCTGACATTGGCCATGGCTAATTATGGGTCCCACTTTCGCAGTCGGTTGTATTTTTTTGGGGAATTTTTTTTTTTTTTTTGGAGCAAGCTCTTAAATTTTACGGCGATTTTTAATTCTCTATTGTCTCGTTAACGGTCTCTGCGACAGTACTGACCTTGTACGTTAATACTATGAGTACGACTTACAACTATACCTGTACTGGTGCAGTTTCGCGCAGTTTCTATGTGCGCGATCCTTTCGCGTGCTCTGCTGTTTTGCTCGGATGGACGCGCTTTGGTGTTATTAGCCAGATGCGAATGGTTGCTTCGCTGGTTTATAATGTTTACCGCTAGCTGATACCAATTCAGGAAATTCTCGAGCGAATTGTATGTACAACACGTGGGTTCACGATCGTTCGATTATGTTTGTGCCGGTAGAATTTGCGCGATAAACAACACTTTTATTGTACGTACAAAAAATTTGTGGTTGTATCAAATATTTGTAACGAAACTGTTATTGCTTTGTGCGGTTAGGACTTTTGTTGTTGCTATTTATGGAGCATTGCGTTATGGCTTTGGTAGGATTTCTGTAATACTGTGTAAGGACACACCTAACTAAGTACTATTAATATACGATGAGTAGAGTGTTACTGGTATCTTTTTTTTTCTTTTTTCGATGAATTTACTCGCACTTCGTGCTCCGTGTTTTAAGTATCGATTAAAGGTCGAATGTAAATCGGTTTAAGTATTAGCAGTTAAACTTTTTATATGGAACGAAAATGTCAAATTCTAGTTATCCCATATTATTAGTCATCAATACACTGCCTCGTGTATGAAAATTCGTGTAGTGGCTATTAAGCGTTTATCAACAGCTGGTGGGTAAAATTAGAATGAAATTGGATATCGAAAATTTCATATTGTACAGTCATTCGGTATGCATTTCGAAAATGTCGGAAAAAATTCTTCTAGATGAAAATAATTTTTGAAAAATCTCAAAAATTGTATTAATTCCCAAAAATGTATGTTTCGTATGAAACGTGTATTTCGCTCAAGAAATACATAAAAATTAATCTCAACTCTTATTCTTGTTAATTGATTTTTTTTAAACAAAAAATAGTGTTTTACGTCGGAAGCATCCTTATACACTTTGAAAAAAAAAATTTCTAGTTCTACCTTAGCTCATTACCATTTTCACGAGTCCCTCAACGCAGAAGGTCGTCTTGGCGATAACGCTGACGTAATTGTCGCTGCAGATAATTCTGCACTCACACGTATTAGTCCGTCACACGTTACGAAATCAACCAATCGTAAAGCAGCATGGGTAATTATCGCACTGCAAATTCAGTCGTCATCGTTGTATATTAACACAGCTGGGAAAGTTCGGCTGATGAGTCAAAATCCTAATAGAGCAAACACAAACGAGAGTTTCTTTCCCGTTTCGTAATTTTACCCTCTTCTCTCCCTCGCCGCTGTGGCGGGAACGGGCTGTCAGTTTAAACTTAAAAAAATGTTCGTTTACGTAAACCACTTTGTTCGGGTCTAGGAAGGTTTTTTATCTTTTCTTTTTTCTTTTATCCTCTCTTGCCAAACACACTTGAGATTACAAGTATTTGATAATTTTCTTTTTATTTGCCATTCCGAAGCAACCGAAATATTCCTAAAGGACCGTGCACAATGAAATGTTACTTGAACATTTTTTTTCCAACGTTCTGCTTCCTTGAGAATTTCCTGAAAACTTTTTGACTCGTACACTTTGGTCGCCTCGTTACAATATCGAGCTCCGATTAGGTATTGGTTAATCGTGATAAAAATTTTTATAGGGCTTCAATGTGCATTAGTGATTTTTCGAAGCGTGTAACCACAATTTACATTGCCAGTCGAACTCCGTTGGAATATATCTCGGCAGCCATTAAAGTTCTTTGACCTCGATAATTCGATATTAAAGGTCAATTTGTTGAAAGTGACCGACCAGGCAGTAAGAGAGTGAGGGAGTGAATAAGAGAGGGAGAGAGAGAGAGAGAGTGAGAGAGAGAGAGATTAAAGAGAGTGAGTTAATAAATTGCTTTACCGTACAAAGTCTCCCACGAGTCACTATTCTCAATATGACGTCCAATCATCGAACAGTCGAAATATCGATTTGATTGACATTCTTTTTCATTTTTCAACTACAAAGAAGAGCAGGCCATTCGTTTTTAATTGATTCATGAAAACCAACTTCCATTTTATTGAATTTCTCATCTCCGAGTGATACCTCGAATATGCACGTCTGTCTGATGCTCGCGTCAAATATGTAACAGTCGATCGAGTCCGAGTGCAAAAAAAAGAGGAGCGGCGGAAATTCACTAAAAAATTCACTGGCTGTCAGTGTCAATAAAGTATTCGAAACGTGACGTCATAGGTTGACGCTTGCAATTTAATAATTACGGATAGGAAGTGCGTGTCTGTTTGCTGGCACACGTGTGCTCACCGAGACTCGCATACTGTACCATTGTCATACGTATCCATATTTGTAAGTACACGTACATATATATATATATATATGTATGTAAAAGGAATTGTTTGATTAGGGAAAGTAACGAAAAGATACAACAAAAATTTAATGAAATAATTACAAAAGCGTGATAAAAATTTTGTTTTTGTACGTTACTCAAGATAAAAATAACGTTGCTCCATTTTTTTGTTCCGCTCAGTGACCTTTTTGTTTTTTTTGTTTTTCTTCGAAAGCGCAACACGGAAAGGCTACTTGATCGTCTCTTACGGCATTTGCTCGTCACTCTGCGTCGAGATCCGCAACGACGACTTTCATATTTATTTGCGTCCTTAACGCGTCGCGTCGCTGCACTCGACTGCTGCGCCCTTTAAATTAACAGGCAGTCACGTCCATTCAACTTGACGAACGTCCGAATTCACTTTCGCCTCGTTTCCACTTTATTTCCACTTTTGACTTTTTCTTTTATTAGTCAAGTGCCTCGGACGTTGTATAAGTAATTCATGAAATTCGATACAACAACAACAACAAATTGCATTGTACGTTTGAACATTTTGTTGTTGTTTGGATCTGCCCTATGGTTTCGTTTCGAACATCTCTTGTTGTATTAACTCGGTAAGGGGAGGCTATTAAAGCCGAGTTTATTTATGGCGACTCGCTGATCGATTGCTGGCTTAATGGGTGAATCGAGAGTAAAAGAAGCGCCGTATTATAAAAAGTTTATTTATTCGCGTTATTCACTGACCTCTTGTCCTACTCGCTCTTGTTGCTCGAAATAAAAGTGTCAGACGAAAGTGGCACTTGCATGATATTCTTTATAGCGGTTATTTAAAAGCAAAATTATGGAGAAAGCACCGATCCTCCCATGCGGAAATGGATAATTATGTAAAGCAGGTATACAGCAGTAAGGTTGCCGCTTATTGGCATAACCGATTTTCTGTCAAATTTTTCAATTCCTTTAAGTTTCTGCGATGACTGACCTCCGATGACCCTGCCACTTGCTGATTGGTGTCAGCAGTCTCGTTACCGGATTCAAATCAGGTTCCATATTACTCTTTCGCATACCAATTAACGAAAGTGTGTCGATTAACTTTTACTATGTGATTTCTGACTAATGATTTTAAATGTACCGGTTCTCTCCAAAATTGATTTTCCCAATTATCAATATCAATCAGTTTCGTTAATTAATTTTTTTATTCCTATAACTAATCGAATTATTTTACACTGATAATTTCAATGTACTTCACAAATGTTCTAGTTACAGTAGACGTGAAATTATGTATCCGGGTGTTTCAAGTTTCAAATGAAATGCAGCCTGTGTCTGTATATAAAACGGTATAGGATCCATCAAAAGTGATCGTGGCCGGTATATCAATTTTAAATAAACAGTCAATTATTAATACAAACAAGTTATACCGGATCGAAATAATTCACACGAAAACTTCAAGCTGTAATTTAACGAAACGAGACGATATGACGTCAGTCGTTCTGTCGGGGTTGCTTGAGTTTCTGAAACAGCCTGTATGAATGTGTCGTATTATATATATATATATACATATGCCAAATAGACAAGCACGACTGACAGAGTACATACATTAAAGCCGCATTAACAATGGCCACAGGAAAACCTCTCTAGGCCAGACAGACTGTATAAACATTTCCTTAGGGGTTCCACGTGTCTACTCGTGCGTATGTACAGTTGGATGTATATACTATATGTTGATGGATACTAGGTATCTACAGTACATACTTCCATTTCGCTCCTTTCCACTTCCATCTTGCGCCAGGTACATTTTGCGGACAGTCCTGGCTACCTAGGTGCAGAGATAGCAGGCTTTCTCCAGATCATAAACTTTTACTTTTCCTACGCTCTGATCAGCAAGACTACGTGACCGACCTGTAGTACAGTCCGATTGTTAAGTTGCCGCATACACGTTGCAATCTGCGAATGGAACTTGTACGGAGCCTGTACAATGACAATTGCGCTTGTTACGGCTATTGCTGTTGTTCGCGTTGTTGTCAAGGAAATTGGATCTTGTTGAAAAGAACAAAGGGGAAGCTAGGTTGTTTTTGTACTCTTGTTGTTGTCGTTGGGGATGCATTCTTTTGCTTGTATTCACTGTCGTGTCCGATACATGTTTCGTATTTGGAATTGTAACGATTTTTTTTTGTTGCAATTCCAAAAGTAGTCAGGAATCTTTGTTTAGAATTTTATGATCGGTTCGTGCTATTGTTATTGTTGCCGTGTACGAAAACCGTGATTTATTCCAAAACAACAAACAATACAGTTGTTTGTTGTCGTAAACACACCGGTGGGAAGTTATTTGGTCGTAAAACGTGACTTTCGCGCTGGTCCACTTTGCATTCGTGGAAAAAATGGTTGTTTCCCAAAGTAAATGAAAACATCCTGTGGTAGCGGGCAATTCGATATTTTATGCGCAACTTATGTTGCGCCACACCGATACGTCAACCGTACCAGAGCGCAACGTAGTTCTGGGATCAATATTGTTGAATGTATTGCCGAGACACTTTCGCTGGGAGCGATTTTCTTTATTTGCAATTCGCGACTGTACACAATAGAACCGCCGTCTAATTTCTGGCTTGTATTTCCCTTGCGAATCTTCATCCGATGGGAAATGACGAAGTCCTTGAAAATTGCGAACTTCGTTCTTGGATCTTTCGAGAGAACGCAGACCGATGCAAAAAGTTTAAGTCGAGGAAGAAGAACTCGAAAAACTTACCGAGTATCGTCGAGTTCTTGATAACGTTCGCGAAGGGGGAGGAGGGAACTTTTCTTATCTTTTATCTTCTCTCTCTTTTCTCTCGTGAGAGCGCCAAAGTGTGTTTGTTCCACGATAGACAAGTTCGCATTGCGCTCGTTCATCTTATGCAAGCGAGGTTGCAAGTGGTTTTGAAAAATTGAATTTTTGCATGAAAATTGTCGAACGCTATGAGAGGTTTAGTAATATTTCTTATTTTGGAAAATATTCCAAAAATTCTTCCTGTTCATTAACATTGAATTTCTCTCCGATTTCTAATCCTCTTATCAGCCATATCGATCCAAAATATTTCTAAGAATTTTAAAATGTCGCTTTTGCTATTTTTTTTAGTATTCTCATGCAGATAATCAGGAACGAGCATTGAAATCCTAAGCAATTAGTATGCGATACTAAAGTAGCTTTTTTACTGTGTATCTATAGTCCTGGGTACTATACAATATAAGTAGCCGGTCTTCGTATACATAAATATACATATAGTCGTAGTACGTGCGACCTGCATTTTCAACGTAGCGACAAATTCGAGCGGTACTTACAAAGTAAAAATGCCGGCTGCGTACTTTAAAACTGTGCGCTACTCGCGATATCGACACTTCTAAATGCCCCGTTATAACGTTGTCACACGGTTGACGTGTAGTAGGTCGAGTGAAAGATCAGATGGCGAATATAAATGTGAAAAAGTTGCTCAACACGTACAGTATACATGGTATCGTATCACGACAGTCGAAAATTGCGTATACAAATCCTAGAACAAGGAACAAGAATCGATCGTATTTGATCTTGTGGTTGTTTCACGAAGAAAAGTTGTATATAAAAACAAGAGAAATGAAAGTTGTTGCACGTACTTGAAAGTGAGCCTTGAGACTTTCTTTCAAGATAGTAATTTATTGATAAATGTTATTTTCAATAATTGACATATACCCGGGGATTTATTAGTACAAGTTTTTTATTTATTTCTATCGCCCGTTCATAATTTTCGTATTTATACTCCGATACAAGGCGACGTATTTTTCAATTGTACTTTGTGCCCGAAAGAGAAGAAAATTGTTCTGCAAACATTGTCGATGACGATACAGCCAAACAATTATGACTGTTCTTCGTGTCACATAGGACATTCTTGTTTCTCTTTTATCGGGTCTTTACGAACGCAAAGAGTCAATTAGAATAGAATTTTCTATTTAGATAATTCATAATCGAGTTCTTTGCCATTTTTGTTGTCACATCTTTTTTTTTTATTGCGTTGGTGTTGCCTCGTGTCAATGTCTTTCTGTGCGCACGTGTTTGCTAACTACTTTGCATACAATACAATTTGGACGCACTTCCAATTATAATATCGACGAATTGTTGAATTATGTTATTCGTTATATATGTAAATAAATTTGACGTGCTAGAACAATTAGAATTTTGAAAATCAAATTTCTTGCTAATAACAATCTTTACATAAAACCAATATTCTTATCGCGATTAGTCAAGTGGACTAAGCAAATCATCAATTGCAATAAAAAAAAATAATATCCAACAGCCATGACATCGTAAGCTTCCAAAACGCACCTAAATCCATAAGTGCTCGTTACCGCGACCTAGATTTGTCACGCACTCGATAAATTAGGCTTCTCCCAGTTTTGTCGGTAAGTCATGGAAATAAAAAAATATCGATTGTTCCAAATCAAGGACAATGGCGAGTCCTTTTCTCATCGCATGTCTGTGATATATAATATTTTGCCGAACGAGCGTCGCGACGCGTAGCGTCACTCCCGCGCGTCCACGTATGCATTCACGAGAGAAAGTTAGCGAAGTAATTGGAACCAGCATGCGTAGAGGCATTGCGAGCCGGACGAAAGAATATTAATAGTTTAGAAATATTTTTGTTGTTGTTCCGTCTGTGCAAGTTCATTGTATTTTGTTCCCATACAAAAAAAATTTTACGTTTGAAACTCCATAATCATCAGCCCGAATCAATCAGATCTTCATCAATTTAATCGCGCTAACACCTTCTTCCTTCGACTCTGCGACTCTCCAATTAAATTGAAATTACTCGCAATTACGGTAACTCCAGGAATCATTATTGTAACGGTTCAATTCTTTAACTTTAAATAGACATCAATTTTTTTGTACTTAATTTTGTTCTTGTTACCTTCATTGTATTTACATCTGAAATTGTACAGTTCTTTGTACCTGACATACTTTATTGTTTGTAACCAATCTTCGAACTTGTTGACAACATATATATTGTCATATGGAGTAGCTACTCGACCCAAGAACGTAATTTTCAATTAAAGCCTCTTTTAATTAAACTGACGCACTCAGCGTGTCGAATACCTACTTAAGCTCTCTGAGCTTTGGATATCCCTTGAGCTTTTGAGGCCGTAAAGGTCATAAAGCTTCTGCAGCTCTGCCAGTACCAGCGGCTACTATGGCCACCTGGACTACCAGACTACTAGTACTGTTCGCACTGCTAGTATAGCCACTATTATTACTTCCCGTGAGCTTTACCTACTAGGCCAAAGCTCTCTACACATCCCAGCTGAACTACCTTCGAGCTTTCAGAAATATATAACCTAAAACCGTGTTAACTTAGTGGCGTGTAAATTAACCGACTTTGCTATACCGGGTATGACATACTTTGGACACAAGTGGATACTTTAAAGTCGTGTATATTGTACATGGATTATGTGTATGCTTGTATTACTATATTTTGTATGAAAAAAAAAATGTTTCTATATTTGTATTGTATCAGATATTGTAATAGATATTGTAATGGAATTGTTATATTGTTAAAAGAAATTTTAGTTTCACGGTTAAAAAAAAAGCTTGGTTTTTTATCAATCCTGATTTACGTCTGCAGGAAAAATTTTTGTAGGGGTTTAAAGTAATTAAGTGAAATGAAAATTTTGTTTTTACGTAAATATTTGGACTTTCGTGTTTTTAACGTTGATCGTTAATTACGCTGCTTCGCTTTGAACGTTGAATTTGTATAATTGCGGAAAAATGGGGAAAAAATTTTAGTATTCACGTTCCGTTAGGTTTGGCTGTGCGTAAACAGAGTGTTTACCACTGTTGGACCTACTGCGCATGCGCGGTCGGTAATGTACCGCGCGCGCCTTTTACCTCGTTCGAGTTTCGTTTCGCGTGGCGCTAAGTAAATGGGGTAAATGGGGTAAACGGTGAAAGGGTCTTTTTCATTTTAAGCTGACAATTTATCTAATTTCGTGATAATCGTTTGCGCATGAGCACCACCCTTCGCCGCCATTATAAATTTGTTTTCCTTATCATTTGTTATCTATTATTAACGCTTCTCTGACTAATGCATTTTTCATTAACGAGCCTTTGTTTTTGCTTATGCTCGCTCACGTAATTTGTATCCTGATTAAATAGACGTTAGCGTCATTAACATTTTTGTGTTTTGCATTTTTTGAATTTTCATTTCCTTCATTTTTTATCTTTTTTTTAACCCACGCACGATACGGCCCTGCCATTTAGTCTGTTCGCGAATTGCTAGTCTGTCAGTCGATTTGAAGATACTACTTGACGAGACGGCATTAATTAGCAAACTGTTAATTGGCCCGAGCCATTAAGCAGCGACGGCCAATTAGCTGAGCAAATTGATGTTGGGTTTCTAAAATCAAAAAATTCCGATCGTCTGACACGTTGAACTCTCACTGAGGAAATTGCTAGACTCCATGTAATTCCTTACTACAGTGTATACGGTTTATCGAAATAAAAACATTTGACATAAAAAAAATATGACAGCTAAAACCACGTGGGTTTGTTTATATCTGATTATTCGGCCTAAACTTATTGCCTGAACGTGGTTTCACCATAAGAAATTGGCACTAATTTCGAATTGTGATTCGGCTAAACTACCCTGTATGTGTATACGTGCGAATTTTTTTGGCAAAAAATGTCATGCTAATTCAGACAGCATATCGATTATCTTTTCCTATGATATCTACACGTATTTATGCACGTCGATAACCTTTCGATAAATTATTCATAAATTGTTTTTATCGCGCCTATATATCATTCAATTCATTAAAGTGCATCGTCTTATCTGAGTAATGGAAAAGCGAATTATTGAATTCGAAATCGGAATTAATTTTTCGGAATTTTTCGAATTGTCATATCGAAGAGATCGAGTATATGTGAATTTTGAAAAAAACATGTGACCTGAGCAGTCTTTCAAAATTTTTTGATGAAGCATGTCTTTTTTTTTTTGTCTATTTCACATTCATTAACCAGGTATATCTAATGCAAGGAAATTACCTTACATACTGCAATCTACGTACGTTATTAGAATTCGTATATATACGTATATAGTGGTCAATGTTAACAGTACATACAGTAGTCTCTATTTCGGTATCATAGCATCATCCAACAAATTATATATATTTACTGATTATCGTTTATAGGGGGAGGACGTTTCCCCCACCACTTTACGTTGACCGTCGGTTCGCGACTGTGTCGAACCTAAAGCCGACTTTCCAGTGCGTAGTTCACGACTGTGAATCGACCAGTGCGGTGTTACAGTGCGAGGTATAGATTAATTTAAATAAAAATAAATTAAATTAATACAAGCATTGAAGAAAACTTAGTAATAAAAAAATTATTTTTTTTTTGAAAATATTTAAAATGCCTATACGGGTAACATAACGATAAGGAATTTAGGTCGATCTGAATTGTCAGTGGTAATGGGGAAAAAAAAGTTAAAAAAATTTTTTAACAATAATAATAATCGTTCGTTTCAACTGAATCTTTATTGTCCACATGTGATTGTCAGACACTTTTTTTTGTCGTTAGAAAATTTCTCAGGTGTCATGTGTGGATTTCGCACTCATTGCTATGCATCGGCTTCGATTTTTCGTACGTGCGTCCTCGATATGTATAGTCCGTAACAAGAACGAACGGTATCGCGTGCGACATGTGTCGGACTATGATGACTGTCATTGAAGAATGTTGAATGATCGTTATTGGGATGATTAAGAAAAAAAATTGGTGTCAAGCTAGTTTGGAATAAATTGAAAAAAAAATGGAAAGTTTTGAAAAATGTGTACCTACTTTCAGTATATTATGCCGGATTATTTTATGATTTTTTTTAACGTTCATCATCGATAGATCGTGTTAATTATCATATTTTAATCGAAATTTATCAATTGACTCAAACGACAAATTAGAAAGCTCGGGGCCAATTGTTCAGTTTTTGAAAACCAGTTTTACAGCTGTTTCGTGAAAACTATATTAATCGTGTGCAACGTAAAGGAAGGCGCTCGGGTCAAATGTCAAAATGACTTTAATGATGTTTATCGGTCACTAATTATTGGTCATCACAAAGTTATTGGTGTATTTGTTCTTATAGTTACTTGGGAATTGGCCAGTGATTCGTAATTTCGAAAATTGGATATAATTAATATTTCATAAATTGGATCGGAATTTCGAGTTTTTTTTTATAGAAAATTGTCTCGTTTATAAGATTAGTACGGTCGAACGGGTCTGAAATTCCAGTTCTGAAAACCTTGGTTGGCCTTTAATTCAAGTCGAGTTCACTTGACTCCGTTGGATGACTGGAATAGTCAGTTGGCTGACTGGTTCACAACTGGCTGTGACTCGACGTAGTCAGTCGCGACCCAGTTTCAAATTCATTTTTTTTTCATCGCGCGCGTCTTAGCAAGAAACATTCGTTTAACCCAACCTAACCTAAACAGTGACTCGTAGATATTTTGGAAATTATGTTTCTAGCTCTTTTTTCCCTGTTTGTTGTACTTTCCCTCGTTTGGTTGTTTTTTCTCGAAAAAAATCTGGCTGTCGTTATCGACACCTTATTCGCTAATATACACGAAATTATTTTTACTCTCGACGATCCGGAGTGGCGACCAGTCATGCATAAATTTTGGGTACCCACTAAATTTTGAAAAACTCAAAATTGTCATTTTCAAATTTTTAAAATATTTACACAATTCTTTTTTAATCCAACAGCCACAGTGGCACAGGATCTATTTTTATGTCTGTTTTATACCACTGGCAATAAAAGAAAGTCTAGTTGATCTTCTTTCCAAGAAATTCTCGATAACAGAAATATTGCTGTGGGAGACAAAAGATATAAATATCCAGTGATAAAATAGCGTAGGTTATGGAAGCTGTAAAAAATATTCCACTCACGCTTTACGTTTCCGCAATAAAGAAAAAAAAATATTTCGCGCGTAAATGTTTGAAATTCGAAAATACAAAAGGTCGTAAAATTGTTTAAGAAACATGTTAAGCTTATTGTATATGCAAAAAATTGCATTGTGTATATATATATATATATATATTCCATATAGTACGTATTCGTATTACCGTATGAGTATAATTTAAAGAAGTCCTTAATAGGATTCGCAGCGGGACACGAATTCTTGTTATCGTTGTGCGCATGCGCACTGGTAATGCGTCCTGTGCACGTGAATGCAGCCTGCAACTGCAACTGCAACTGCAACTGTTGCTGTTGTTGTTGCCATTGGAAGTTGACCCGACTTGACGTGACTCGACGCGAACAGAATGAAAGGAGGATCGACTGGCTTGCGCAATGCGTACACGCTAGTTTTTGTAATGGCGAACCGATGCGGAACTCCGTACGAAACGGTTGTTGTCAATTAGGACTTGTAAATCAAAAAGTAAATTCGTCGCCGTAGGGATAAACAGTTAGGTCAATAGGGATTGAAAATCAAAAGAAAAGCAACGGTAGGATAAATTAGATTAATCTTGAAATTTTTTTCGGAAATTATTGCAAATCTAATGATATTCCATTGAAATACGTTAATCGCTTCACTGAGAAATGAGATAAGAAAATTATAAAAAATAATACAGGGGGGACCCGTAGCCATGTTCGAAAGTCTGCTGATAAAATATGAACTTAATTATTTATGTAAATTTAAAAAAAAATTATTTGACAGGTCTGTTGGATACCGAAATGTATCTTTTGAAACAAGACGGCATCGACACCGTATTTACAAACCAAAGAATATTGTGATATGTTAATATAAATAACTATGAAGCTAATACAAGTCGATTGAACCTTGAACACTGGATGAACCCCATGAACTACATTAACCCGGAGGTTCGACAGGTGTGACGAAAAACTGTCGCACTTTGCGCGCAGTGACGTTTGTGCGTGACGTAAATAAAAAAAAATTGCATTTTTTTTCAAAAATATCAACAAAAAAGTGAAGTAATGTTCGGTGCGACGATGATTGAGGCACGTGAGAGAAGAGCTGCTTGCAGCTCGCAGCCTCATCATCATCATCAACATCATTATCATCAGGTGATAAAGACAACGAGAGTTCATCAAAGTTCGCGTACCAGCAGGGTCGTCACTGTACAAGAAAAGGTCATAAGGTCACGACTGCAACTCGGTTATTCAACGCCTACGGCTTTTATGAACCGGTATATATTTTTGGAATTTTTTTTTCTAATTTTTCTCTCACTTTTTTTGACACATATTTTTAGCAACTTTATTTTTGACACATTCACATTATCACGGCAACCCACATTTTTATTCGCACTCTATCCTTCCACTTCAATATATTTCAACAGAGACACGTACATCGCTCTTGGCCCGGAATCACGTGCTCGTATGCCAAAAATATTTTCAGGAAGCGTGCAAAAAATTTGCGAATACCGATTTTTCTTCTGGAAATATAAATTGAACGTGAATGCAAAAAAATGTGTGTTAATACCTTTGCCCCACTTGACAGTCATACTGTACTTTACCTAACCTAATCCAACATGACTTTTTCCATAAACGCTCAGCCGTGACACATGTAAGGAACGTGTGCTTTCTAGGCAGCAATTTATTTATGCTTCAATTATCCTGGCTTGCGTAATCAAATTTGTATGTTACGCATTGCGCAATTCCGTACCATACACGACAAAACCAAAGCAAAAGTATCAGTCGAATGATTTTGGTGCACGTATAAAATTTTTAAAAATAAATTTTTTTTCTGTTTCAGGTAAGAACGAACGATTCCGTCTATCCCGCTAATACAAGAATTCTTCGAAGTTCAGCAAGTACAAAATGACATTGACAATATCAATTTTTTTATTGTCAAATTTTTTTTTATTGTATTCGCGACTATACATAGTACGCTGTAGTGAAAGTATGATAAGAAAAAAAAAAACCTTGGACCGAACTCTCATCCCATATCCCACCCACATTCACTCCGGCCGAATGTCCATTTGCGTTCACATGTGTAGCATACGTTACTAACCTGTCCTGACCGATTACATAATGTCAGTTCGGACTTTACATATACGCCACAGGCCATCCTTCGTTGCTGACATAGCTGTACGCTTATTCGCATCTACTATTTTAAAAGTCACACCCTATAGACAATTGTATATATAGGTATATCTATATAGCTATTACTTGCCTTTATCCTAATCTTGAAAATTTCTTGACTACAGCGATACGCAGAAATGTGTATGTATGACTTGAGCGAAGTGAATATTATTTCTGAAGTGGTTGCTGTAGGCAGTATTGATTTTTTTTTTTTTTTACGGAATCGGATAAGTCGCCATAGACTTTACCTTTTACGGTAAACAGCGAGTCAGTGGTTCAATTTTCTTTATTGCTGGTTCAGTTCATTAAATTTTAATGATTCGCATGGTGGTTTGCATTTTTTTTTAATTCACTCGAAATTATTATTATTTAATCTGTGGGTATACGCGGTACTGGTGGTTTACGAGTTTAGTAAATATTTTACAATTGGTCGATGAATTTTATTTTAATACATTTTCAGCATTGGATATTTTGTGTGGAAAAAAATCATCTGGTCACAGGGTATATGCAACTACATGTGAATTTGTGAACTGGGTGAGAAAATAGCGATTGGATATATGAACTATTCGAATAATACTTTTTTTAGCTTTATCTTTACGTTCTATTAATATTCTTGGTTATACCAGTTGTTGAAGCGTTAGCTGGTTTTTTGTTGTTTGTATTTATGAAATTTTGTCTATATTTAACCAAGAATTCTTATCGAGTAAATTACTTTCGCTTGACTAATTCGTCTAATTTTATTTCTACGCGAAAGAAGGTAAAAATTTTACGATGGCCGTTTTGACGTATTATTAAAAATTTACAACTGTCTTCAATTATTGGCGCTAATTTGATTTACCAGTTTCTAATAACAATTGGAATTTTACGGTCTGTGGTTAACTTCCAGGTACTCACTTGAAATTATAATTATACAAATTTTTTTTTCAACTATTGTCGTCCAGTCCGAAACGACCAGCGACAGCTGAGTTTTCGTGGGTGTCGCGATGACCTGGAATCCGCTACGTGACGTCATCCTGGAATTTCCAGTGAATCTTCCTACAGTTACGATCTTCCTACGGTTTACGAATTTGTTTTTGACCAAAATCAAATTCGAGCAAAAATTCCTAAAACGATCTCGATTATCCTTCGAGTGATCTGTAAGCAGCAATTTTTTACTCAACCCATTAAGGGTGCTTCTTGCTTAGATCAGGTTATCTCAGGAGATGACGTCACGATTGAACCCAAAGTAATCTACACCTATCTAGTCAAGATAAGTTCTATCCAAAAGATAGAAATATAAAAAGGGGTTCGCGGCATCCCTTACTCGATATCACCCAAAATTGAGATACGAGTAACCCAGAATCTACAAATAAATATTTTTATTAAAATTCAAGAAACACTTTTTTCAAAAAATCAACAATTTTCACTTCACTTTTTTGTGCGCCTGAATAATTTTGTTTTCCGGACATTTTTTTTTCATTCGATACACTCACGTATACTGTAATCCACATATGTAAAAAAAAAAGAACGGAAGCTAATAAAAGTACCGTGTTTGTCGAGAGCGGAACTCCGAAAGCACAGCCATGTATCAACAGCTTTGTTTGCCCTAAAAAATCAACACTCCTACGCAACTTGCACTCATCGCCTATATTCACCCGTTATATCTACCATACCGTCTGACAGGTTGATATCGATAAGCTGGTTGACAAGTTAACGACGCTATAACCAACAGTAAGTAACTATCAGGTTTCACATCGGTGATGAACCGTGAAGAAAATTTAAAAAAAAATTTCAAAAGTAACGTTACTGATATCAACTGAAAGTGCATCCTTGCAGTTCGATATTAAAAGTGCATCTAAGTGTAACGCAGTAATTTTCCGCTAGTCCGTGACTTGTTAATTAGACACATGTATATAATATATATATGCATGTAGCCGTGTTAATCCGGCGCAATTAAATAGCGTCGTATATGTCATGATCATGTATACGCATATATATTTTTTTTCAACTGCGCGTGCGACGCTAAGCGTCGGTACACACGCGTATAGTACTAGATGTAAAATAGTCGAGTTGTGCGTGCGTGTCGGGTAGGTGGAGTTGCGTGTCGCAACTGGACTGTGGCCATTCAGAACTGGAGCAGCTTACTTGGGCTCGGTATGGGCTTCGCAATTCCAACTGGAATTGCGGTAAATCGTCCATCTTGAAATATCATACACCGTGTGTGGCGCGAATCTTTTTCCTGTTGAAATACGACTGTTGGTGCTTTTCTGCAGCGGTTGTTGACTCGATCGTAAACCGCTGGAGGCGCCACTGCGGTTACGAATGGAATTGCTACTTTTTTTTGTGGAATTGCTGTCGTTCATGATTTTTAAAAAAATACTTTGTATTCACTCTGTATATTCTGTTACATCGTGTTCTAATCTAACCTACATAAAACTGACAGTCACGTGCCTTTTGTTACCAATTGTTGCAATTCCAGTTTTAACGGAATACCACATAAATTGCGTTACGAACGAAGAAACGGGAAAACCGTTGAATTATTTGAAAAAAAAACCGGACGTACAACACTTTCGAAATGTGGTGCCTATGCCTGCACAGTCGGAGAAATTAAAAAGTTTGTAAATCCATTTCACAGGTTAACCTGAAACTCAAAATTGTTACTAACATAAATGATTAGCAGGATGCGAATTTGCTTGAAATTGGTGGAAATGTCAATTTTGGCGGTAATTGCCATTTGCGCGAAGATCGTCACTGGTAACAGTTTACTCAACTTGTGCATGTGTATATCTATATACGTATCCATTAGTATGCACACGTAATAGCCACATTAAGGTGGCACATGCGAACATACCTATATGTAGTCGTAACGTCAAAGCTAGCAGAATCGATTAATGCCTCGTTAGAAATCGTCTTAGATGTGACATGACGTAATTAACGTTCGAAATCAATAACTTGAACAAAATAATCAGTCATAAAAGTTATCGATCACGATACTTCGATTCGTTCAGACGATGCTTGAAATATGATTAACGGTTCGTGCGTTTCGTTAAGGGCCAATTAATCGTCGAGAATTTTTTCGATATAACAGTACTTAATTCCTTAATTCGATTAGCGTCAATTTCACAGGACTTGACAGTGACGAGTGTATCGCGCTTAAGGCAAATTCCAATTAGTACTCGTACCTACGAATATTCAAGTTTCTCTTCGACAAAAAATAAAGTATCTCTCCAATCGACCGGAGAAAATTTCTAAAACGCGTATAATTGACGTGAATCAAATTTTTTTTTATAAACGTAAATTAATTCTTTTCCACAACAACAACAACAACAACAACAACAATTTTTCCATACGCATGAACAACCTGGCCTATACTACAAAGACAAAAACGTGTACATTAAAAAAAATTTCATTTAACCTATTTTTTGATTTTTTACAAAAAAAAAGTCGTTTCGAGAAGCCATGCTTTTGTCACAGTAACCGGAACTGCTTTGCGTCACTGACAATCAGTTGCCACGTGTTCACTTCCGGTGTGTACAGGGTATCCCATTTGCCATAAGGTGTCGTAGTAAAGAATCCAGAAACCATAAATTCTTAAAGAACAAGGACAGAGACAACTGTCAAAAGGCAAAAGAATGACAAAAGGACAGAAATGGCAAATGAGCTGAAGATCGGATGTGCGCATGCGCGTGTAGGGATTTCAGTGACGCGTGTCCAAGTGGGCAGCAGACGCCTCTACGCACCGTCGGAACTTACATTGTCTGAGAGTCTCATCTCGAGACAAACCTGCGAGTGGTCCACTTCACTTTTACATCCTCCGTATCACTTCACTTCGCTGTACCACATTGCACTTCAATTTCTTTAGCGTACAGACAGATCCTTGACTCTCGACGTCATCTTACCACGTAGTGCAAAATTTATCTGGAAATTTAATACGTACAAAAATTAAGATCGAACCTCGAAAGTAAAAAATAAAAAAAGTGTGTCTGATCGAAATTCAAAATAACTTGATTGATACACAGAAATATTAATTTTAGTCCATTAGCTAATTGATCGGTTGGCCAATTGAAAGGTTAAGGGAGTAATTATTTTTTAAGTACGTATATACATATATATATTGTAATAAGTTTTTGCATCTTTATTTATGCACGTTGCAACTCATATATTGACTTGTCAGATTATCAGTCGGTAATTTCAACCAAAGTGCAACGCGACCAGTCGGATTATTTGGCTGGTCAATGAAACTCGCTTGACCGGTCAGTCTGGTCAATGATTGGCCAGACATAAATTATCTCCAGACTGTCCATTAAACGCAGATACGACATTGGGTACTGACACTTATCCAAACGATGCTTGGCTGCATCTTTAAATACCAGAATGACCCCCAATGGTAATCAATTGCACAATGCACTTTTAATGACCACAAAAATGCATCGATCAAAATGATTATGATGATATGAAAAATTTCGAGATATTTTTAATTTTTATGTTGTTGCTCTAGACAAAAATATGTGCAATTTTGAAAAACCTGAAAGTTATCGCATCTCGAGATGCACTCGTTTACGGTGCATACAGATCTTATACGGGAGTGCATTCGGTGCAGTTAACTAACGTCTGTATATTTTCTCACACGTGAACCAGAAGGAAATGAGTGACTAAAAAAGAAAAGTACTTGAGTCTTCCCAGTTACAAATAAACACTGCTGCACTGCACTCTGAGAAGTGCATCCATGCACCCAGCCCTAGCAGCTAATACTGCAGTCCCGGATTGCATCATCGGGAGTCATCTTCAAGTGAATAATAGTTATCACTGTCTGGTTATCGTTCACCAGAATTCGTGTATTCTTTCCGGTAGCATGTGTGTTCCCTATGGAAATTCTAGGAAGATGCACTTAGTAGTACCTTGAGTGTTTCTTATATACGGATGCAGTTATGAGTGCAAGGGGTCAATGAACTGTTAAAAATAATTTTAATAAATTCTGTATAATTTTTAATATATTAATACATGAACAGTATAGAATGTTGCTTTATTTTATTTTTGAACTGTTCGTATGAATGGTGTAAGTGCACAATGATTGTCCTTGAGATAAAGTGTACTGATTGCGAATGCAGCTAATTTGATTAAATTAATTAGAGGTAGTTTCAGTTAAACTGTGAATTAGAATCTTTAGCAGAGGCGCTAACTAAGGCTAGAACTGTGCCTAGAGAATTTGAGATTCCAGGAGAGATTAGAATCCTCCCCCTGATTACTTTCAGGAAAATATACAGTGGCTGCCCGTGCGTGACGCCGAATGAAGGTATGCTACCTGATACTAACCTTTACTGAGATTTAATTGATCCGCATTTAATTGATTCACTACTGACAAACACGAGCGGTTTCTAACGTCTGGGAAAATCTAGGTTAGGCCAACACGATTAGCCCATTGGCCTCAAGTGGATTTCTCAGTACGGAGGCGCCATGTTGGAATTTATTAAAAATAGTTTGAAATATTGTAAAAAAATTTTTTTGGACTTTTTTTTCATTAATCAGGTAATTCAGAAGGGTTTATAGATTGTTAGTAGTACGGGATGTTGTATTGACTTTGCTTTATGTTATTTCAAGTCACATTTAGTTCAAGTCACCTTTGTTAGGCACAGATTAGAAATTTCATTCAGACCCTAATTTCGATGTGTTTAGGAACGCAGAACAGTGCTGCCGCCTGGCTTTGTTCTCAAGCATTAATCGAGTCGAATGCAATTCCGACGACCTCGTGTCTAGTTGGCAAAGACACGTTCGATTCACGGCGACTGTTCGGAATACCAAATTTCCTCGAGATAATGAAAACAGCCGTGTTCGTGAAACAAGTAGGACTTTGGACGTTCTGGAAAATTTTATAAATTAGACAAAAGGAAGAAGATATTTTTTTTTTTGAGATGGAGATACGTAGACATTTTTTGTATACGGAAATAGGTTAGAATTGAATTTTTTTTGTGAGATTTTACGGGCGTTAACCCACTTCCTGCTTAGAATTCCCTGTGTTGTTATGCGCGCGCTATTTGAATAATGCAAAAGTCACTCGAAGATTTCTCGAGAGAATTTATCAATAACAATTATGCCGATTCGCATGAAAGCGATTTTACATTGAACACTGTCCGGCTACTTTCTGCCGTTCATACTGACAAAACAATTTTCACTTGATTATCTCAGTCGACCAATTCGAAGATGAGATACGGCAGAGTGGATACAATATGGATGTTACGTGACGTGAATGAAAATGCAATTGTTGAAAAAGGAAAAAAATGTTCTCAGGAATCAGATTGTGCTCTGGTCACTAATTATTCAAGTGAACTTTCACTTTGTGCATAATTAAGGTGTCACGTGCTCTTTTTTTGGCAGACTGGAATTTTTATTAAAAAATTTTTTTGTTCAAATTGCACGATTGGACGAATTTTGAAAGAAATGAATTGTACTGCTGGATATTATTTTCTCAAAACTTAACCATAGTGATTTTCACAAATTTTAAATCATTTTACATTAGTTTCGTAATCACGTTGCACGAAAGTTATTTCAGCTCTTCTCAAAGATCTTTATCACGATTTATCTTACGTGATCTCGTACAGTCCAGTGCTTCTCTTGTTGATCAGAATTCAAGATTATTACATACACCTGAACCTAAATGCACGTATGGCAAGCATACAAAAACATTAATGCGTTCATAAACCTGAAAAAAAAAATCTGCATAAATTTTGAAAGCGGGAATAAAGTGGCCAGAGTTATTTTTAGTCTCCATCAACTTTGCACGAGCGTAGGACTAAAATAAAAAATTCAAAAAAGTATAAACACAATAAGAGCAAAAGAACAAATCAGTCTGTCAATAAAACACACTTTTTAAATTTCCATTAAAAGTGTTCAAATATTCTTAAATCAACGAGTTAATTTAAAATGCACAATTTTGAACTTTTTCAAAGAACTTCCAGAATATAACCCCCTCTGCCCCAACCGCTTATAAGACCCTTTGCACCCCGTTCCATCCCATTAAAAAGGATTAACAATTCGATTCGATCCAATCGGCCATCCGATCAGCATAGTAGCTCCAATACTAATTAAGTTAGTTGGGACAAAATTATTTTTCAAAAATCTAAACCTCCGGTATGACCCATAATGACCACTTAAAATAGAAATTTTCATCTAACAAGTTAATCCATTAATTGCCATGCTAATTAGGCAATCGTTAAACGAAATAACTCAAAATAATAATTTCGAAAAATAATAATCCATAAAACCCTATACTAAATTTTAATATTTTTATCATTAAAGTCATCATATCAGGACCATACGTAAACAGTTGTATTAAGGATCGGAAGTGACGAATCAATCAAACTAATTCTATCGCATAAATTAGGTCCCCTACTGTGTCAACATGATAAGGTTTCGTCGTAGGGACGTATAACTACATATATTAATAATATATGGAACACCCTATATACCTTATATATACAGATATACATTAAGAGGAAGTCATTCGGTCGACCCGAAATTCGACTTTATAAAGATACTAGTATAATAATTAAATGTCATAGAAAAAAAACTGTCTCTGATCTTTACTTTACGTCATTGCATAAAAATCTCGTTATCGACTTGCATTCTATATGCATGTATAATATATATACGTGTACTAATAAATAATTCCATTATATTCCATTATAATTTCTCCATGCTGTTTCTTCATTCCGTAACAGTTTCATCTGCCTGAAAGTTTCTGCGCGCAATTCCATTTCTTAGATTACATAAGTTTCCGTGTCACGAGAAGTGCATCCGTGGGACTAGACATGCTGGGTTGACGTATTGCTTGTGTATATATATATTATATGTGTATGCATTATATAAAGATTGTGTACGTATATAATGATATAGTTACTGGAATATTTTTTACGCAATGAAAAAAAAGCGAATTAGGTGAAAACACAGTGAGGGAAAGAAATGGGAGATGAAATAAAATTATTTGAAATTTATGGGATACGAAATATGGCCGCGATGGTAGACGTATCTATCGTTTCCTGTCGAGTGCGCGACATTCTTTGAGAAATCGGAGGCCAGGTGCAGCCAGTTCATCGGGATGCATGTGCGCTCGTATTTATATGTATAGGAGCACGTTGAGTATATGGGAACATGTGTGCCGCGTGGCACGAGTCGATCGCGCGCGCATCCGACTGGCAGATGTTTCTTCTTTGGGGAGACTTTAATGCCGCCACTTCTACTTCATCTTCTTCTTTTTGATCATCCATTTTCTTTGTTTGGTGTCTCCTCCTTGTGCTTGGTGGCTGTTCTCAAATTCTTGGAAACACCGTATCTTCCTCGTGACGCAATCGTGGTTTATGCACTTTTTTGAGATTTATTATTTGACTGTAAAAAAAGTCTGGTCGGACATTGAAAAGGGAGGATTTGGGTTCTTTGTTATGAAAACTGCATAGGGATTGAATGCACTTATCGTGGATGCACTTCTTGCATTTTTTTTTGTACAGCGCGAGGGAAGCTGAAAACAAAAGCATCTTGACAGTTCGAACACGTGATAAATAGATTGGCGGTAGACTTAACGCGAGGAAATAAAAAATTTAGTGGATTAGGTTAAGAGGTTTTTTTTCTTGCGGGTAAAAATTGAAAAATTACTGGGCGTTCAGCTTTTTCTGAATATCACGTGCTCGCTCGGTGCTTTAAATAATACTGATTATCGGTCACGCACGAGTGCCGCAAGTATTTTTAAGTATTGGCCCTTGTGATACTTGTGGCTGGAGACGAGTTGTTGACCTTTATAAAAATATTTGTTTATATCGATTCTTCGATTTTTTTTTAAGGTACCAAATTTTATTTTTTAATTATTCAGTATGGTAATCTGCTAGAAAATGGGGATGGTAAAGTGTAATTTTTTTTATGACGAAACCCAATAATATTTACATACGAAATTCTCGTGGGAAGGCAGGAACTTTTTCGAAAATTATATTCGGAATTTTTGGAATCTAAATATGCATCAAGAAAACACTTGCATTTCTTTAAGTTTCTCACAGTGCTTACACACACGCTCTTCTTCGTTATTATTCTTTCACGTGGTAACTTCGTTCGTATAGGACAACTTCCTGTTACAGCTTAATACGTTTCCGGCGGGTGAACAATCTTAATTACCCTACTAACTTTAACCAAACGAAAATGATATAAATCGTGTATACCCGAAAACCTTAATTATCGTCATTAGCGCTTTCACACGGTCAATAATTATCGAGAGGAATTATCTGTAAGGAATTTTGGAAAAAAATTTGAAAAATTTAATAAGTCACCTTTTTTCTATTTACGTTTATTTATTGATTATTAATTATTTATAACGATCGAACTGAGAACCACTGCTCTAGGAAGAGCACGAGGCACGAGGCACGTTAGGAAAAAAAAAGGTGAATACGTACAACCATACTCCGCTCGTATACCTGCTGACAGACATGTGTAAGGCCCTTCGTAGTCCCTTCGAACCACCAACCCTTAGTCCCATATTCCCAACCAATTGGCCCTCCTGCCCTCGGGACCTCGAAGATCCTTTCTAAGGACAGCTGCTTCGACTTGCACCCAGTCAACCACCGTCTCTCAAGACCTACGGACGTGTCTGTCAGTCCCCGTCGTGGTATCGTTGTAATCGAAAAAGGGCCTTAGGACCCTTTCATTTCAAATTTAAAGGACGTTGGCGATCTCATATCGAAAATAGACAGTTGAACAATTTTGGAAATAGTGAAAAATACAGTTGGCACTTTTAGTCGGACTGTAATTCGAGGTGGATTTTTTGTGTAAAAATATTAAGGTTGAATTTGAAAAAAAAATTCAAAAAGATTCGTGCAAAAAAAAGCGTGCTGTGTGTGTTGTGCTCGATACTCGTGAGAGTGCGACGAAACTTTAACGAAGATAATTATTGACAGTTGCAACTGCACGAATGTGCAATTCGTTTAACGCGCTGCACCTGCGTCACTGATGCAATTTGGATTGCAACTGAGAGTTTGATGTATCTAATGGTCATTGAAGATTTATCGAAATACATTTTGGTGCGGATTCACTATTTTTAGTAGAATGTCAATTACGAGGATCATGATCATTAAGAATATTAGTGACAAGTTTTGTTAATTATTTATTCGGCATTTTTAATTTTGAAAAATATTTTTTTTCTTGTCAAGGCTGATTCGATTCGATGCGCTCTATTGTTTTGATCGTAATGAGACTTTGAGTGTATTTGGATCTTTTTTTTTTTGATCGACAAATCAACGTCAGACATGATCATCTGTGTTTCCGGCTTTCTTGTGGGGTACGTTCACGTTTCTGTTCTTAATCTTTATTAAGCACAGATTTTTTTTTTCAATGTGATTCATCGCTTAATTCACTCTGGCTGAGAACGCCTGCCGAATGACAATGGCCGGGCACTTTACTCAGCGCGCACTGCGGTACATATTAATTCAAGAAGACTTATCAAAATTTACGATATTGATACTAAATACTCGTTAGATCGTTAGTAGGTTCATTAACCTTACAGTGCCAATTAATTAGATCGAATGGCTTACATAGATTGTAGTTTAACCTATACCACGACTGAGGCCTAGTTTTTAAGCACTTGTTCATTGGACAAGGTAAATTTATTAATTTGAAATAAATTTTTTTTATAAAAATTTTATGCAGCTTAGTATTTATTATATTTTTGAAAAATTCATTTTTCAAATTTCCCGCGATAAATATCAGTCTCCGCCCATTTCTTCCGTAGCCTTGAATTCGAGACTGTGTCGTTAACCGAATCAGGGAAAGTAGAGAAAGTGATGAAGGTAAGATAACGCTTCCTGATTAAAGGGTAGTGGTAGGTACGCGAAAAACGTGTCCTAGGGAAATTTTACACATAAAACGGAAGTGCAGAGTACGAACAGGAAATTGCGTTCGGCAATCAAGCAAAGCGGATATTGAACGTACCGAAGCGGCGAGACCGATGAATATTTAAAAAAAATTCGACAGCCATTTGTTTGACTTTAAAAAAATTTTGAATTGTATTTTTTTGCAAAAATATAAATAAAGGATTTTAAAAAAAAGCGTGTATTCAAATATTTACTCCAAAATGAAAATTAAGTGATCGTACGCATTGGTTGGATCGATCAATCAATATTTTCATCTCGATGGAGCATCGATCAAATCGATTGATAAAACGTTTGACAATTTTATTCTATTGGTAAAACATTGATTGCCGACTATCAAATGAAATTCCAACATCTCAATGCAATTCCGTGTAAAATGAAAAGGCGGCTAGACTGACATCCGGGGTTCATAAAAGACAGACCTTTGAACTCTAAGTTTCTCTATTCCTCTGAATTTTCTCTTTCTCTCTCTCCTTCTTTTTCTCTCCTTCAACTCGTAACTCAATTCGAGTCGAATTAATTAAGCAGTTGGAAAACATTCCGTCAATCACACTATCTTACTTTATACGTTCGCTTCTCGTTCATTCAATTCCAATAGAATTTTGAAATTCAATTGTTTCCCCCATTAGAATGAAATTTCAAGATGTCCTCGTAGACAGGTATCCGTTCAGTATTCTTGTTAATCACATCTAATCCTGGAATTTCAGGAATTGTTATAATCTGACAAATAGAGTTCTATAGCTATTTTACACAGAATTAATGAAGTTTTATAAAACTTTATCTTACCATAATTTCCCAACTTTAACGAATACAAAGACGCAGTCGATGAAAGTTGGATTAATCTTAACTTTATTTAATATATACCTGCATTATATTATATTTAACAAAATATAATTAAAATCAATATATACACACAAAAGTATATTCGTATCGCAGCATTATTGTCAGACAATATTTATTCAACGTTAACAAAAATATTGCAATATCCATTCTTTGATTCGTTTTCTAACGTCATGTAAACATTTTTTCCATTAACTGCATATGAATATGTAATAATGCAATTTCGTGTTGCATCGCATATGCAAGTGCATATTGCACTGCAGTTGCAATCTCTGGGATCTCGATTTCAGGGTTACTCCGACTAATAAGGACACACGAAGCGTTGCCAACTTCCATAATGGGAATTGAAAAACATATAATACATAAATGATTTCGAAAGTTGTTTCAATCGACACTGCTTGTTTGTATCTCAAGGCGATCTAGATTATCGACAGTAACTGCACGTGATATCAGATTTGGCTGACCTGTCGATTGGTCAATTTAGATTCTTTTATTTATTTTTTCCCTCTATTGTCTCGAAACACAATTCACTGTAATAGATCGTC
The DNA here is from genome assembly GCA_036026315.1 of Trachelus stipa. NCBI lineage: Eukaryota > Metazoa > Arthropoda > Insecta > Hymenoptera > Cephidae > Trachelus > Trachelus stipa. The sequence goes on from JAYRCB010000231.1 coordinate 110,453, forward strand.
AATACAATTTGGTCATATAAGCTTTCGTATTACGACTATGACGTCAAACTTCTTTTTTTTACGTTTTACGATGCAATAAAAAATGCACTCGATAAAGAAACTTGCAAGGATAATATTACTATATCCTTTCTTATCGTTAATCGCTGCGTACGTAAAAATACACGTGAATTTACGTATGAAAAATATTACGCAAGCCATCGAGTACATTACGAATAAAAAGTTATCGTGTTGATCCCGTAAACGAACGCAAAGAGGGAAAGTGATATACGAAAAATAAAAATGTCCTTCGAATTATCGTAAAAAAATTGAAGCAAAGTTAAACGTAAATGTTAAAAAAGTGAAAATTGAATTTTTAACAATTATTATACTTTTTAATCTAATCAACAGTTTCATCGCGATTTTGATAACCCGTTTACGTCGCAAATACGGGTGGTACGAAATTCTTAATTTCAAAATTAATAACCATCCTGCTGCTTTTATATAATTTATTTTTTGGTTCACTCTTACACGTTTACAGCTCCTTTCAAAAGTTTTCTTATATATTCCAAATATAAATATTTTAAACAAAGATACAATCCCCTCCCTCAATCCTGCCACCCCCCAGCTTCCCATTGATCTCTCCCTCAAAACTTGACATTAAAGCCCAAAACTTTTACCACTGCTCGAGCCAGTAAAGAGCCGTCATTAATCTGCGAAAGGGTAAAAATACGGCGGCTCGTCTCACTTCGTCTTCAGATCAAACCAGGGACCCTCACGTTTTACTTGTTATATTATTTTTAATTCCCGAATACAGTCCCTCGCGATAATCTTTAATTCAAAATTTCGCATTTTAATTACCGAATTAAAAAAGTTGCTAATTAGTTCTCTTAAAAAAAAAACATTAATCTCCCTGTTCCATAAATACAAATATGCTAAATATCGAAAATTTTTTTTTCCAGTTTTCCACAAAAAATGGAGAGACCCAACCACAGCACGAACCTCGGTCAGGTTCATGGTGCCAGTGGGATTCACGGGGTCTACTCGTCCGGAAGTCAGACTCCACTCTCCACTTCCTATATAACGGGCCAGTCTTACATACAGGGTCAAAATTACGGTGGCACGTACCTGTCATCCAATGCCCAGGCGTATCCACACACTGGATATCAACAGCCTCAAAGCTACGGTACCATGGTGCAGGGTTATGGTGGGCAGCCCCAGTCTGGCTACCAGCAGCAACACCATAAGAAAGGTTCCGTACGTAATGGCGACGTCCTCAAGCGATGCAGAATTCAGAACGCGTAAGTTACACATGCTTGTTCAAAATGAGGTTATATATGTATATTGTGTATATACAGCATATAGCTAAGTCTACATATGGGATCCTATGCATATACCGTAGCTGAATACCTATATCGATTAAGCATTATGGGATCTTCCATTCATTGTCAGGTACTTTTTTCATTTTTGTCAGAAGCCTATTCAAAATACGCCTGGGAAAAGTGAACTGATTTTTGACGATCTATCGCGATGGATATATATATAACTTTTTGAGATTTTCGTCGGTAAATCATGCCATGAGAATTTCGATGATCTACGGCACATGTTCGCGGCATGAATTTCATGGTTATTTATCATTTTTTCGACGCGTTCGTCATTTTGAAAACGGAGCCTCAGGATCTTTGGGGGATTTTTTGTTATTCGTATGGCTGCTCATGGGAGGCTGGGTTGCTGATTGGTTTAATCGTCGTTGGCAGCATTGGTAGGCAGAGATTATGGCAGAGGGCTCCACCTGCAAGGGCTGCCAACTACCACAATGGAAAATGCGGTCTCTTCAGACACACTTCCGAAATCCTTTGTTCGCGAGATATTCCCGGCAGACGTTGCGGCATTGTCTGGGATTTTCGAAAAAGAGGAATATTAAATGGTTTCCGGGAGGAACCGGAAGTCGGCTGGTATCACGTTTAAGGGAAGCTGAATGCTTAGAGTGGGGACGTGAAATTATATTTATTTTTTGGAAAATTTCGAAAATTAATTTTTAATGTTTTTGTAGGACTCTACGTGGGTTTCAGTTTTCGATATGACGCTTTGTGATCTTTTATCTGCCACGTGCTTATTCGTTGCGTGAAGCAGTCGTCGTTGGATGGCGACGCCAGCGATTATTACGCTTGACGTCAGCAGACGTTCCAAACCGTCAGACGTCGGGATGCCTGAACTAATGAACGACGCGTTTTGTTTGTCTTTATATACATATGTTTCGTTCTCTTTGATTTTTCGTATTTTTTATTTTTGGTGATTTTCAAACGGACTTCAGTCAGCCAAGCCAGTTCGTTGTGCTTTGTGGTTTTTTGTGATATGCCGTGTAAAAAGAAGCATCGATGATTGGTTGGGTATCGTTGGTATAATTAAAGATCAATAATGATCGTGAATAATCAAAGTGATTGTTACTTTGGTGCTTTGGATCATTTTTGAGGTTTTTTTTGTAAAAGTTGACTGTATTGTATATGTATAGATATACTGTGAATACTTTTACGATCTGTCAAAGTATCTGATATACGATGTGAAGTGTCAATTTCCACGTGAAATTTTAATGATCTATAGATCATTGCTGATCCAAGTTGAATTACTGTTTTTCGTAAAAATAATATTTTATTTGGTATTTGTTTCTAATCAATTTTTCAAGTTCGTCAAGTGTGCCACAAATTTTTTGAGATAAAATTTTTGAATAATTACTGTATCCATTAATTGATTTTTTATTATTCAATAGATAAAATTTTTTGAACCACTGTCCTTGTTTTTTTCAAATTCTCACAATTTTTAACAGACGCGATCTATTTTTAAGCCGATGGTATCAGTCACATCTACGACTTACTGTTTTACTTTTTTTTTCAAACTCGATTAATACTTGAACAAAAAACCGTTGCACAGAAATTCCAGACTTGTCAAGTATTTTTTTTATTGATCAGATTAAAAAAAATACCGGACAAAAATTGTGAATCTTTTTACGGTCCACTTGAAATTTCGAAAAGTACGGAATTCTTGTAGTGAATATTTTTCCTGAGTAAATCAAACATGGCGTCTGGCAGTGCTGGCGGAAATTCGATATGGCAACGTCAACCAACGATGCAAGTGCAATTGCAGTCGTCGGCCATTATTAAATTCTCATAGCATTTCCTAACGTGTTTCGCGTTTCGATTTCGCGTCTGGAGTATTGCGAATTTTAGGAATTTTATGCAAGCAGACGTAATACCGTATAAAAAAAATGGTAAATATACAAAAATTTAATACGGACGTAAATTCTTACATAGAACGGGCACGCGTCTAATAAAAAAAAGTGCAAAATTTTATAACAGGAAAATGAAAATTACCTCGACTTTCCCTCAACGTGACCTCAGCCTAACCCATGCTCGATGTACCGAAACGACGGCCGTACAATAAGACAAATGGGAATTTAAACGCTGGGATGTAGAGAACGTTCAATTTGACTGCGGGTGGGACTTTATTGTTCGGCGTGAACCTAGTTTAAAAACCATTGTTCACATTTTCCCAGTGTTACTGCTGTTCCCACTGTCTAAAGATCAGTTAACGTGTCCACGTGTATATATATACATATACACATAAACTATAAATTTTAAGAAAGCAACAATGTAGTAATAATAAAATAAACAAAAATCAAGATGAAACCTTCGATATCGAATTTTGACATTAATTACAATAAAAATTCATAAACGCAGTTAACTTCAATTCGTTGAAATAACAAAAGGTGTAAATTGGCTCTTAGGCTGTTATACGATTACAATAAATAGAAAATAAAATTGTGCTGATATTAATACAGGATGAAAAATAAAAATCAAATTTATATTTTTCTATTTTTTTTTTCAAGTGCTGAATTCCAATCTTAGAAACACGCGCGCTATTTATTGGTATTTTCTTGTCTCTTTGTATTCCTATTGGTCGTAAGAAATCGTACAAAGGTCTCGCGTGCATCTAGACGATGCACCGGGTGCATAGATGCATCTTCGGTCCTGCATTATTATTTTCTCGAAGCACGTCCTACCGTCTTACGGTTTGCACGGGGAATGGAAATTTCGCACAGCAATGCAAGTTAGTGCTCAGCAGTAGCGACAAGTTCCTCGTGACTCCATTCGGCCAATAAGAAAGCATAAAAAGTCGGACGGGGTCCGTTTAAACTTCGCGTAATTAGTTTCTATCCTAATTTACGTTCTCGTTTCGCGGCAGCGTTAATCCTTGACGGAACAAACTGGCCATCCGTTAAATTGCTGTTTAATATCTAGGAAAAGTGGCGGCTGAAATCGTACGCGCGTGCGCAGAACGTTGCTTGGTTTAAAACGTAAAAACGAAAGATTTACGAATTACCATGAAATTACAGAATTACCTGAAAAAGAAAAAAATTATTAATCGTCGATACTATATATCGCTAATTATTATTATATCATTGACATACGTATGCTTATTACTATTTTCATTAATTTGGAAAATTTTCATTATTTACAGGTACGAGCTGTCGCAGGATCTTCTCGACAAGCAAATCGAGATGCTGGAGCGAAAATATGGAGGCGTCAAGGCGCGTAACGCTGCCCTGACGATACAGCGTGCCTTCAGGAGGTACACACTCCTTAAGAAGTTCGCTGCTATAACGGCAATGGCAAAGGCCGAGAAGCGTTTAAGCAGGAAGCTTCAGGAGGCGTCGGATCGTCCAGGAATCGGCGTGAGCGTCGGTGGACCCGTAGCTGGAAACAATATGACCGATAACGAGAGGATGGCTTATCATAGTCAAATATACATCCAGCAACCTCAGTCGGCCACAAGGCCAATGCCGATCAGGAGCATGTCCTTGCGCGAAAGGCGACATGCCGATGGGACGTCCCAGTCGCCGATACCCAGGAGTCAGAGCGGAAGGTGCGAGATACAGATATCATCTCATCAGAGTCATCAGAGCAGCAGCGCCATGCACGGTCAACATGGGAATCATAACATTCATCACCAAAGCGGACGTCTCACGCCATCTTTGGCACCGAGTCCTTGCTCCAGACATCAGCCGCCTCCTAGTCCATGCTGGGACTCCAGTTCACAGGGCAGTGGCTCCAGTGTTCACTATTATAATCCTCAGGTGAGATCAATTTCTGAGGACGTTGACAGTGGGACGAATTAGGGTACCGTGACTAAGGAATTTCAAAAAATTTTTTTAATTCTGGTAGGATTAGGTTTTGTTGCTGAAATTGTTTTTAACGGATCACTGGTAGTAGATGAATTTGGATTATTTATCTTGAGCATATTGGACGTTTTTGAAAGGCTCATTTGGCTTTGGTCTTGAGGATCCGAATTGCTTTGTTGCTAAATTGGATTAGGACCAGGAGAGCAGTGATTAGTCAGGGGAATTGAGTAACGTCAGTTTGAGGTGGTTTAGTCGAATAGTATCCACTCTGATCTGAATGCTTGCTTTGATATGACCCTTGTCGACCTGATCAAGGAGATTTAGGAAGGACGTCGATAAACGTCAAAATCGTTTGATTATAAATAAAATTTCTTTTTTTCTTTGATTCTAAGTCGATATGCTAATTGTTTATTTATTTTGTTTTTAGGAAGCTTTATGTGGTCTAAGACAGGAAACGCCACCACGTGATTTGCATCGGACGCCGTGCACTTCTCCCTCCACTCCCCAGAATCTGCAAGCACCCCCGCCACAGTCCTGGACGAGCGCGTCACAGTTGGGATCAGGAGGCAGAGCACGAGGATCCGGAAAGAAGGTACCACCGGAAGTACCGAAGAGAACGTCCTCTATTACGTCCAGGTCGATGGAGCAGCGTCATAATGGTCTCAGTAAGAGCGTCGAAAACGGAAGCTTAAGCTCCGTGCAAAGTTCTGGTAGCGATTCGACCAACTGCGAGAGTTCAGAGGGTGACGCGCACAGAGGATCACCGATTTGGAAGCACAAGGGAATCGTGAGTTTCCTCAAATTTTACTCTTTTGTCATTGCAGCCAAATTACTCCAGCCTCTTCTACTTGGAACAAAGAATTGGAACTGTCTATTCTTCCGTTGCTCTGATTTTCGTCAAAGGCTACTTTTATCTTTTCTAAAGTTTCTTTGGATAAATTTTTTATTTTTCAAACCTGTAAAAATGCTCGAAATTTCCAATTTTTCAAATGTACAAGGATAATGTATTAATGTGGATCTGTTCATTCAAGCAGTCGAGCTCACCTGAACATCAAGAATGCGGACACACCACGGAAACCGGAAGTATGATTAGCAGCGTGAAGGATCTCAGCCATTCCCATGCAAGTTCAGGCTATCAACTTCCGTTAATGGATCACGCGGAGGCACCACCTCAGACAAGTTACAAAGTTTCGGAAACCGTTAGGAAGCGCCAGTACAGGGTGGGCCTGAACCTCTTCAACAAGAAGCCTGAACGTGGCATCAGTTACCTGATTAGGCGCGGCTTCCTGGAGAATAGTCCTCAGGGAGTGGCCAGGTTCCTCATCAGCAGGAAAGGCTTGTCGAAGCAAATGATTGGCGAATATCTAGGCAATCTACAAAATACCTTCAACATGGCTGTGCTAGAGTGAGCATCAATTAGTCTACACCTTTATACACGGGTCTGAAGAATTATCTAAAACAATTGAACACACGGTATACGTGTACTTAAGAAACCGGTATAAGGAATGCTCGCCTCCAGTATAACCAAAGCGATGAAAAGTTTATCGATTTCACTGCCGGCGGTCAGTCTGAAACCCCACAGCACTGTTGACACTCGGTGACATTTCCATTAAAACCCATTTACCTGCATCCTTTATAAATTTAAATCCAACTTCAAATGAGTCATTAACACTGATATTGCTTTTTCTTATATAAAAAAGATTTGATTCACAAAAAGCCATAAATTATAATGAATTTATTTATTTCAACAGATGTTTCTCCCACGAGCTGGACCTATCAGGAATGCAGGTCGACGTGGCACTAAGAAAGTTTCAGGCATACTTCCGGATGCCTGGTGAGGCCCAGAAGATTGAACGTCTCATGGAGATTTTTAGTCAACGTTACTGTCAGTGCAATCATGACGTGGTCTCCAGGCTGCGTTCCCCAGACACGGTGTTCGTTCTTGCATTCGCCATTATTATGCTCAACACAGATTTGCATACGCCAAACCTGAAACCAGAGAGACGTATGCGATTGGATGATTTTGTTAAAAATCTAAGAGGTATCGATGACTGTGGCGACATCGACAGGGATATCCTAGTTGGGATCTACGAGCGGGTCAAGGCTAACGAATTTAAACCTGGCTCTGATCACGTCACCCAGGTTATGAAAGTTCAGGCCACCATTGTTGGTAAAAAACCAAACATGGCCTTGCCACACAGAAGACTCGTCTGCTACTGCAGACTGTACGAGATACCGGATATTCACAAGAAGGAACGACCGGGTGTTCATCAGAGGGAAGTTTTCCTATTTAACGATCTACTGGTCGTTACAAAGATTCTCAGCAAGAAGAAGAGCAGCGTCACCTATACGTTCAGACAAAGTTTTCCACTTTGCGGAATGGTCGTCACGCTCTTTGAAGTTCCTCGTGAGTAGATACTTGTATTTGTCTGCTTCTTTTGAAATATCCTGTAAGCCATTGATAGTGTAACCAGACAGTTAAACAGCAGCGTGTACAAGTACCCTGGTTGGTAGACTGCTTAGACTTCTCTTTCACGATTATGTTGAAGATCAATTTGAAGAAAAAATCTTCATTTTAATTATTTAGAAAAACCAAGAATTCTCAGCAAGTTTTTTTTTCAACCATGCTCACCTCGATACTGTCTCTTTCAGATTATCCATATGGGATAAGGCTGTCTCAGCGCGTTGACGGAAAGGTGCTGGTGACTTTCAATGCTCGAAACGAGCATGATCGCTGCAAATTTGCTGAGGACCTCAGGGAGTCCATCAGCGAGATGGACGAGATGGAAACGTTGAGGATCGAAACTGAACTCGAACGACAGAAGAGCAGCAGAGGAGCACGTGGTAGCGCTGAGAATCGTGACTCTGGAGTGGCTGATGTGGAAGTTTGTCCTTGTCCAGGTCCCTGCTCAGAAAGACCAGAAGTCGCTGACATGGATACCCAGCTTAAGCGTTCAGCACTTAGTAATTCCCTGTTGGACATACACGAGCAATGTAAATGATCTCATTTGATGATGTTCTCTCTGTAGTCGTTAACAAAAATTTTCTTGCAATTTTTTTAACCATTCTTGCATTGTCTTTCAGTTGCAGGCGAGAAGCCACAGCGTCGCGGAAGCGTCGGCTCGTTGGATAGCGGTATGTCAATTTCATTTCAATCTACTTCCGCCAGCTCGATGAGCCAAGGCGTTAAACATCCGGTTCAAGTTCATCCGGTCCACCCAGGGGCTACTATCCCTGGGGGTGGTAAGGCTCTGGCTCAGCAGCCATCTTTTTTAGGGGGTCTATTCGCTAAACGTGAGCGAAAGCTGTCGCAATCTGAAGACTCTTCTCCATACAGCCGCACGACGGAAGTATAAGCTAGTTCACTACGTAGGTCAGAAAGAAATTCTTGGTAGGAAATTCTTTCCTTCTCTCTGTCTTCTCTTTCTTTCTTTCTTTCTTTCTTCTTTCGACTCGTCGCTGCGTTTCGTTGCCGCACTTAGGAATTCTTTTTTTCATAATATCGAAATACTCACTAGATTATGAAATTCATTGTTTTACTTGTTTACGTTCGTTATGTAGATATCTTTGAAAAATTTATTTTTTAATAGTTCTGTTGTTTCTATTTAATATAATTGACCTAGGTGACAATTCGTATTACAACTTACTTGTCACTTTGGACTAAAGAGAATCGTGCTATTTGCCTTTATACAATTATATTTCAATTAATTAATTATCTTTTCATTAATCATCTAAACACGTATTCATTGTAGGTAAACCAATCGTGTTTCTCTACTCACTCTCTCTTTGTTTCTCTCTTCTTTCTTTACTCTTATTAAATTTTATTTATCGCTTATCAATCTAATCCACGTTAACACGGTGAGGAATAATTTGTATCTTAATTATATGATTGTATTAGTACCGACTATTCTTTTTTGTAAACTTTTTGAGACTCTAGTCCTATTCAGCTATTTTATTGTTGAATTTTTCGTTTTGTAAAATCATCGAAAGCGCCAAAGTGTTTTTGTAATCCACTTCCGTCACTGCTTTCCTTTTTTTACAATTGATAAATATATGCATAGCAAAGATAACGAACGGAAACAACGTCAAGGATATATTCGAAATCGATTATCTTTACGATCTGTCGTTCATACCTGATGAGAGAATTAAATATACGTCACTTCCGGTTCCATTATCGCCTCGCACGACAAAATCGAAATTTGAAACGACCATCCAGCAGGTCGTTACGTTTCTATTAATTTTTCTGGCTGTGATTAAAAAAAGCATGTTATAACCACCCAAAATAAAATCGTAGAAATGATGACAATTTTGAAAAAAAGAAATAAAAAACGTGCGAGTACCCTTAACCGGAAGTTAACAACAAACTGGCCGTTTTCAACGTAGAATATTTTCATTCTGTAATCCGCATGACTATTTTATTTTTTGCCATCGAACGCACTGGATGAAAAAAATAGGAGAAAGAAAGAAAGAAAAAAAATGTAATAAGTAAACGCGGAAAGAAATTTTTTTTAATGATTAAATTAAAACTAACCTCAAAACTACTTGCGCTGTGCGGCGACAACGATTGGGCAGGATCCAATCTTGTACGAGATTTTTGAAAAAGTTTAAAAGTATTGCCAATACTTCCCCCTCACCCCCCACTCCTGCCCCCTCCAACAATCCAAAATAATTCCTACTCCTTCAAATGTCCCGTAACTTCCGGTTTCCCAAGTTTCTCTCCGTCTCTCTCGTACATCGTGTGTATAGTATTTATTCGCCTACAGAATGTTCGGCTTTTTCTTCGTACGTTGTTTCTAACGAGCGATAAGTTCCCGAGCGATCGGTTTGTGTGTAGCTAACTCATCGATTGATTAATTAATTGATCGCGACCGTAGCATAATAAGACGCGATAAATATTTTCGCGCCCGGAAAAACGATGGTGGGCCGTCAGACGAGAAGAAGCGCGGGAAATATGAATTTCGAAAATGTTATAAAGGCAACGGGAAATTTAAATGGCGCCACGATCGATTACCGGTTGTCATTATTATTATTATGATTAATATTACAAATAAATCGCGAATTATTTAATTATTCTAATTGCTATTAATTAATACAATGATTATTATACTTATTATTGTCATTAATTATGATTAATTAATTATCATTTCCGTCGGATATCTGTAAATAATAGGAGCGTAATGTCTGTATGATTTATTTACTCTGCGTAACAAAAACACTTAACGTAAGTTACTCTCTAACGATCGCTGTCGATGTTGAGAATGATGCATGTTTGATGTCAAGATTCCATTTTACTTTTTTTTTCTTCGAAAAATGGACATGTTCTTCAATTGGGGTTGCTTCCTTTACCGAGATTCGAATTTCAAAATTAATTGGACTTTTAATCGTGATGATGGAACAAAATAAACGGAAACAGTTAATGGTACAGTATGTGTAAAAAAATTATTGCTCGTCGGTATTCGAAGCACTCGCGTCGATCGAATCGATCGGTATTGGAATTAATCGATACTGATACAGTGACAAATAATAAATGAAAAAAAAAACAACAACCCACTGTCGATCATCCATATAGCGCATGAAGCGTGAAAGACTTATAGATAAAGGTAGTTTCACACTTCGTAGAAATTGTACCAAGAATTCATTGTCATGTACATATAAAATATTGCTGATTGTAATACGAGAAAAAAATTATTGATAATAAATATGAGATACTATTGAAAAGAAATTTGAGTTTTTTGAGTGACGTCAATCGATGCGACACAATGGGACTGAGAAGCAAGTAGCGAAGCTGAACCGAAAAAAATGGTAATTTTATTAAAAATTTTTTTTATAATCAATATCAATAGAAATTTTGACTTTTCTCAGATAATTTCGATCGTCACTCTATTGAGCGTTTACTATGAACTTTTTCGACATCGGAACAATGTCTATCTGGTGAAATTTTTAATTTTTCCAAAATTATTCTCAACGCCGGGTGTAACATCTTTCTCGGCTGTTAGCAAAGAAATAAAATTAATTGAAATGTATAATTTCATTTTGAGTTACATTAAACTTATTCGACCGTACGATTCGCTTCCGCATCCGGTGTATGTAAATTAGATGTAAATGTTAATGACGGTAGAGCGCTAGTAGTATTTTGTTTTATTACATCCATGCATAATTATGTAATTGCCAAAATACAGAAAAACTCACACGAGATACCAGCATTGTATTTGCATGCATTTGCAAATGATTTTGAAAATTTTTATTTTTTTATCTTCATGTCTTGTGCTGTCATTATTATTGAAAAATCAAAAAGTGCTACATCATATCACTAAAAAACCCACGATACCATCGATCGATATAATTTCCGTCATCATATAAAGGGTCAGGGTCGTGAGGTTTAATTACGATAATAAATCATCTGACCGAAAAGTACTTTCTCGAAACGTGAAATAATCTGATAAAGAATTTTCGCCCTTTGACTTTATCAATTAATCACACTAATGAACGTCCCACATTTTTTCGTCTGATAATCACCAACAGAAATTCAGTCGTTGCAAGTTGACAACTTGACAATTATCGAAATTTCGATCATGACGAAGACACGTTACGGAGTTATATTGATTATTAAAAAAAAAAGAAAAAAAATCCAAAATTTTACGAACGTTGACTGTTACCCTCATTTATCACAAAAAAGCAATAAGTCTAATAATAATAATGACAGATCATCAATGATCTCGATAAGTCAATTGACAGACTAAGTCATTGCCATTGAATGAAACATAAATAAAAATCAACCAATAATCCATTGATCTACTATTAATAAATAGTTACATATAAATCTTCAAAAATCACCTGTACCATAAGGATTCCAATTTTAGTCCTTATTATAAAAAATCAACAATTTGCTAATTAAATTGTTCACAACATTTTAAAGTTCACTCGAGTAATGTATATTCACAGAGAACAAACGTCCTAGAAATGTCCTATCGATGTCTCACCCAGGTCCTACACCTAAGAATACGTCTGTACTTACCTGTTTAAACTATACAATGTCCCAATATATACATCCCATGGACATCTTATGGATCTTCTGTTCTTTATGAGTAAAGGAGTGACGTCATAGCTCTTGCCTAATGCAAAAGTGACGTTTTTTGTCCATATACATAAATATGTTCGTATACATATATATTTACATATGTATAGTCTAAGAGAAATATATATATATATGTATACTGTCAAGTACATACATACGGTATACGCGACTACAAAGACTGTCGGACACAAAGAAGTTACGTTTTAGCGAACGTGCATTGTTCGATGCGACTAGCTTTAGCATTAGCAACAATGTGCGTACTCGTCTTTCTTCTGTTTGACGTCATGGCTGTCAGCACTGGCGCCAAGTTTGAAATAAATAAAAAGCAAGAGGTGCACTCTATTGTTAACAGAGGAAGGAAATGCATTTGGAGTAGATACATCGGAGATTATGTATGATAAAATAAAAGATAAAGTTGAAACAATAATTTTTTATTAAAATTATTGTATATTGTTTTTTTTTATTTAACAATCTAAAATCTGCTACGGTCTATACATGCATGAATAGCAATACTTTGAATGGCACAATAATTATTGTTAACGAGGATTTGTTGAGATGCGTTTTTTTCTTCTAATTAATAATAATCGTGAATGGAATAGATTATTGAAAATTGAATGGACACCAAATACTTATCTTTATGTATCTAGTGATAAGTACCGAGGCCAACTGTAATTGACAATACGAATTCATCCAATGGGAAGGCGTAAATGGCGATGACAGTTTGCGTGTAATTAATTTAATTGACGAGGGATGTAATATAATGGCGATCTGTATATATTATTATGTACCTAACGTCATCGACTGTAAGTTATTGATTATTTCGGATGAATCGTCGTTAGCTCGTAAGGAGGGAGTTATTGTAAATTTATCATTGAGATTGTTCATCCGTGTATTGTTTAACTGTCCAATGTAATAATATTATTAGTTTATGGAAATAAAAATTTACTTTGTAGTCACCCGATAGATCACGACTCTTTGTAAGAGGAGTAAGTCCTTTTTTTTAAATGCAATTTTATCTCGGAACGGTGGAAATCGTAAGGCAGTAAGGTAAGGTTGGGTATACGGAAAAGTTATCAGAAGCTATGGGATCTGGATTTAAATTCAAGCTCAACGGACTATCAGTATGGAATGATAACCACTGTGGATTGGAATTTTACTGTTCCGGCCTGATAGCCGTTTTGCTGGTACGTATATTAAAAAAATAATTTACTTATAGAATTATATTTTTGAATGTACACCAAATCTGTATGTCATGTCATGCGTGTACATTTTTCCTGGATGAAGAATGCAGGATGGAAATGATTCAATGTTTACGGCATCGGGATAATTTTGTGGTGACAAAACGAATCCGCCATGACGACGGTACAGGACGCCATCTTTGCCAGGAAAATACAAATTTCGATTTGAGATATTGGTATTCTAGGGAAAGAAAATATTGGTTTTAAGTAACAGTCAGATAATTTTTTTATTAAATTAAATATTTTTAATTAACCTGTTGAATTTTATCCGGGGAATCACCACAACCTCCCCAATAATAATCATCGTGATCCGGTGGGTAAATACGATTTGGATCCGGTAAATCATTTCCTGTGTAAAACTGCAATCCTGGCTGATTCGAATAAACCTCCAAAAATCTACCAGAATCTGGATGTAAAATTCTTGAAAAAAAAAGTTTAATTAAAAATTCTTAATTAACAAGAATCGTATTGATTATTCTGCTTTAATTATACCTCGCATGAAATCTATAACACCAACAACTCGGGGTTGTTATGCATAAATTGTGATTGTATCCACCTCCTGGTACATTATACATTCTCTGTTTGTTCAATTGAGTCGGTGTACGCAAATCATAGACAGTCAGATCTACCGGTTCGATTAATCCAGTAGGTAAATTATCCCGTATATTCATTAATGTCCATTTGTCGGCATTGATTGTTACTATGTGCTTCCTCAACTCCTTAACTCCCATGCCCTGTAGAAAAATAATTTATAGTAGACGGATATACGAGGGTGGATTGATAAGTTTCCGGCCTGACTAAGAAAAACAAGGTTATTTAAAATTTTTTTTTTTTAT